>CM068302.1:8949930-9456059 GCA_034768395.1 Linum lewisii
TAGACTTCAAACGCATGATACACTCTTCATCCTTTTGGAGATGATCAAGCTCTTCTTTACTGACAGTAAACTCATTAATCGTAGTCATATTAGGATCATCGAACTTTGCAGCTTGATTATGAGTGAGCTCCAACTTCTTTCCCTGAACCCTATCCTGAATATTCGAATATGCAAGGCAATTCAGCTTTTCAGTCTCCTTTTTAGCTCCCTTAAGTCTGTAATATGGGATATCAGCTGTCCTTCTCTGCCAAACCTCTGTCAGGATTTTATCAAACTCCTTATGTTCTTCCCAGCAACTGAAATACTTGAAAGGTTTAGGTCTCAACTCTTTTTCCTTTTCAATTACCACCATCAATGCACAATGGTATAAAGTCAAGCATGGCATAACTGTTATAGTACTCAGGGGGGGAAGAAGAATTCCACTTAGCATTCACACACTCTATCCAGCCTCCTAGTGATGGGGTCAACAGCTCTGTTATTGACCCCAAGTAAAAACCAGACCAGATGAAGGATGATCCTCCAGCTCGCAATCTCTTACCATCTCATTCAGATCATCCATACTCGTGAAACATGACAATTGGTTAGAAGCTTTGGCAGTACTACGAATTGCATTGAAATCACCCCCTACTAACCAAGGCAAACTATTAACCCTCGCAGCTCATCATACATGCTTTGCCTCCCAGACAAAGTGTTGGGAGCATAAATGAACATGCAGCAAAAGGCGGTAGGGAGATTCACTCTCACATGAATGAAACTCGAACTATTCTCCAAGACAACCAAAGGAACGTTAGGTTTCCACAGAAGCCATATTTTTCCTAACTCACCCTCATAACTCATGTCCTTATTCCACCCTAAGAACCTTTCATTTAAGATCTTAGCTGCATTATTCCTTTTAATACGAGGCTCAAGCAAAGCAAAAATATCAATATGGTACTTACTAATATACTCTTTAAAAACTTCATACTTCTTGGGATCATTAAAGCCCCTAATATTCCAAATTCAGACTATCATTTACTCCTTCTATGATGTTGCTGACGAGTCAACACCCTACCTTTCGAAGGACAGGCTAGGTTTCTCCCCCCAACATTACCTAGAGCAGCAACTCGTTTCAATTGTTTATAAGTCACTTCATCATCTGTATCCCCCTCTTCACTTGTGGTTTCGTCACTAGGGCTAAGGGCAACCTCCTCCACTAAAATAGCTTTGGGAATACCCTCTTGGGCAGGTGATTCATCCACTCCAATAGGAGTCTCTGCATCATTGCCTACCCCCGTCCAGCAGGTTGAGAAAAACTAGCCATACTAGGTGACACCTTCTCTTTCGGGAAAGACTCTGTCATTGCTTTAGGTACTACCCTTCTCAACATCAACTTTCTGCTAGGAAACCCCCCTGAGAAGTCTTTGACTTAGAATCCACATTAGGAATATGAACTCCACCCGCCACTTTACCAGATCCATATGACCTTACCACTTGTTCCTTATCCACGCTCACTTTTGGACGCTTCACCTAGTATTGCACTCTACCATAATTTCGTTCAATCAATACATTAACCACAACTTCACATAGGTCCTCCTTTCCATATCCACTTTTAGAATTCCACTAGTCACAGACTCATCCTTCTTAAGCACATAAACACTGACTGAGAGCCCTGTCCTGGCAAATTTGTTTATAGGCTTACCGTATTGTGTTGCCATGCAGCTTATACCAGTTATTGTCATAAGCTCTGGAGGGACATACCCAAATTTTATCCATACTGGTTTCCTCTCTTGAGAAAGATTGAGAGGTTCAATGCCCGAGTACCATCTACGGAAAAGCAAGGGAGCACGATGGATGTGCCATGAACGCTCCATAACCCAGACCCGCAGGGTCTCTGACACAAACTCAAACAGGAAGAAATTACGATCAAGCTCGGAGACTATTACCTGGCCCTCGTAGCCCCACAAGCGGTTTTCCATGGAACGGATGACCAACAGTGGAGGGGGTGCACCAGTGAATTGACCCACCATGGCACCCATTAGTCGATCAAGTCCCAAGCTCACCACTGAGGCGGAATACGGAGAACACCATCAACAAGTGTACCCTCACCTTCCTTAACAAAATTGAGGTCATTCTCAGGTTCAGCTACAACTACATCCAAGAACGAGCAGAAGAATTGGGTAAAAATGCAGAGGAGGAGACCATCGGAAGCACCAATCGGCGCTCGATGGCGAGAAACTCAAAGAAAGCTAGGTTAATTTTTTAGAGAAAGTCACGATTAGGTTTGATGTTGCTTATGACGTGTACGATTAGACTATTTTATGATTAGTTAAGTCCTTTTTAGTAGTTTAATTAGGACTCTTTTGTTTTTCCTTATTAGTATTTTACTCTTTTAGGAGTTAGAGTTCTAAGAGGAGTTGGAGAGCCTGCTCTCCACCCTCACCTATAAATAGAGGCCGCCGACCTCCATTGTAACTCAGACCCCTTGAATTAAATAGAAAGAAATTTCAGAACTTATGTTGTTGTTCCTTCAAGCTTTTGTGAGTTGTTGCATTGCTTAAGGCTAGTTTATCATCTAGGACATCCATCCCTTAGTGTGGCACCTTGATGTGACGTTATTTAGTGCATTTTAAGCCGTTTATTAGCCTAAGGATTTCCCATGTTTGATCTCATTTTGCTATGATGTATATGCTTTTATGAAGTTTTATGCAAAGTGCTATCTTGTTGTCCGGGTGCCACTTTGAGGCCAATTATATGTCTATTGGAGTTGTTTTCTTGGTATTTTCAGGTCTTGTCGTCGTAGTACTGGTGACAAGGAGCACGTAGGATCAAACGGGAGGTCAATAGGAGCTAGGACGGAGGAGATATGGCCGATGCAAGTTTGGGAAAAATGCTCCCTTCAACTGAAGAAGTTTTCGGCGAGAACTCTAAGTTCTCGACCGAAAACTGAATTACAGGAGACGGCCGTTCGATTTATGAATAAATTTTCGGCAAAAACTTTTCAAAGTTTTCATCGAAAATCTGTGAAGGAATGCCAAAGCCGCCGGTGATTTTCAAAGAGATTTTCGGCGAAAATCTTACATAATTTCGCCGAAAATTTAGTGATTTCCAGCACAATATATAAAGGGTGAAGCCGGCGAAAATGAGACAACAACTCATAATTTCAGATTTCAGCCTTCAACAAAAACCCTTTCTCTCAACTTCTCAAATACTTTTCTCCTCATCTCCAATCCACAACCCTAGAGCAAGGTGCAAATCAAAGTAGAGGAGCTTGGATTGAAGTCCACAACCTTGGAAGAGGAGCTTGCAAGAGGAGGATTGCCATGGTGTTCTTGGCGATCATCTTTCTTTCTCTTTCCTTCATTTCCTTGCCCATGTGTGGCTGATTTCTTCGGTTTCCTTGGATTGATAGATTTGTTGTGCTAGGATAGAGGTTGATTGTACAAATTTGCCATGATTGATCTTGGATTGTAAGAAGATGATCTCTAGACTTGTTGTTAATTCCATTGATGGCTATGGCTTGATTGGTCTATTATTTGTGATGTAATGCATGAGAGTGCTTAGATTACATGGATTGTAGGTCTAGGGATTGAAGGGAGTGTGTTCTAAGAGATTAGATCATCTCAATTCAACCATAGTTGCATGATTTCTCACTTGTGCATTTTATCGAACACTTGGTGTGCATTAGGTTTTTCATTCAATTGAACTTTGATTAGTCTTTGGATGATTCTCTTAGTGTTAGGACATTGACATGAGAGTGTGGTGTCTAGCCTAGTGGTCATAGAGTCATAGGAGAGGGGTTTGTAGCTTGACATTTCATCAAACACCTTTAATGCATCCTTAGTCACTTAGCTTGAGAGCGAGAGCCTAGGTTGAGTGGTTCTAGGATATGGATTTAGTGCGACGAGAGTGCATTGAGTCTATAGTAGGGATTTGCGTGGTCATTCGATTGCAACCTCGATCATGTTTGGCTCGTTTGTGCATTTGTTCCTCTTGAGCATGATGAAGCTATCTTTCCAAGTGAACCTCATTTACCTTTGATTTGCACCGTTTTGTTTTGCTTTCTTGCTTAGTTTCCTTTATGTTTTTATTTCATTTTGAAACTAAAACCAATTTCAAAAGAATAGACCGTCCATGAACCGTGTGACACTACAAGAAAATTGTATTTTAACATCAATTTTCTAACGGCGGACAAAAAAGTGCTGTTATAATAAAAGTCTAACGTGGATTTTTAAAAATCCGCTGTTAAATAACAGCGGACAAAAAGTGCTGTTAGAAATCCGCTGTTAGACAAAAAGTGCTGTTAGAAATCCGTTGTTAGCCGTTTAATTCAAGGGGCGCCAAAATATCCCGCCTTAGCGGGAAATCAAAATTTTTGGGGGGAACCTAGCAGCGGATATGAACCGCTGTTAGGTTATCCGCTGTTAGGTTTTGCTGATGTGGCAATCCGTGTGCCCAACCCCAACCAATCACATTCTCTTACGAATTTTTTTTCTTTCTCCCTTATTTTCTCTTCTCTTTCTCTTATTTGCTGTTAGATTTTGTTCTCTTTCTCCTTATTTTCTCTTCTCTTTCTCTTAGGGATTGTTTCTTAGGATTTGTAGAAGAACAAAGAAGAGGAGAGAAGAAGAAAAAAGAAGAAAAAAGATGATGAAAGATGAGAAGAGGAAGAAGAAGAGAAGAAGAAGAAAAAAAAGAATCAATGGAATAGAGAAAAAAGAAGAGAAGAAGAAGGAAGGAGAAAAAAGAAGAAGAAGAAAGGTGAAGAAAGATGAAAGAAGAGAAGAAAGAAAGAGAGAAGAAGAAGGATAGAAGAAGAAGAGGAAGAAAAAAGGATCAAAAGAAGGAAGAAAGAAGAAGAAGAAGAAGAGAAGAAGAAAAAAAGAGGAAGAGAAGGAAGAAGAAGGAAGAAGAAGAATGCAGAAAATCTGCTCTCCTGGAGCAGGTTTCTGCATTTTTTTTTTAAATCTGATCGGAATTCTAACGGCGGATTTTAAGTGCTGTTAGAAATAACCGTTGTTAGGTTTAACGGCGGTCAGAATATCCGCTGTTAGCTCACCTTACGTTAGTCAACCTAACAGCGGATATGCAACCGCCGTTAGGATTTCTAACAGCGGCCTATCCGCTGTTAGAATCACTAAAAAAGTGCTGTTAGGATGTCATTTTCTTGTAGTGTGAGTATTAGCTATTGAGAGAGCCCTCGTGGAATACGACCTTGATAGTTGTGAGGTTAAATCTCGCACATCAAGTTTTTGGCGCCGTTGTCGGGGACTTTCTCAATCCTTTGAAAGCATTTAGTAGTGGACCGTTCTATTCACTTCCTTCCGTTTTAGTTTTGCTTCTTTGTTATTTCTTTTTTTGTGGTGTTGTTATCCCGCATTGTTGTACTACTTGGTTGTGTTTGTTGTGCGTGTTTGTAGGCCCCTTCTCCACCTATCTAATTTATGGGAGCAAGGTTGCAAGTAAGATGAACTCGTGGAATGGAGGTAATGGTTATGGTACCTTTCAAGGGTGGAATCCATCTCCTAACCCATACTATGGTCATCCTACTTCATCCAACTACTACCAAGGAACTTATGAGGGAGATAGCCAATGGTGGGGTCAAGAACAACAAGCTTCAACACCCATGTGGAATGAGCAATGTCCCTATCCATCTCCACCCTACCATCAAGTCTTGCCGGAGTATTATCAAGAGGATTTCACAAGTCTTGAACAACATTCTCCACCGCTTTCCATGCTAGAGGAGCTCTTTAAGATGGTTAAAGAAAGCGAGCGTCCTCAAGAGGATTTCACAAACTATGAGCAACCCTCTCAACCTCCTTCTATGCTAGAGGAGCTCTTGAAAATGGTGAAGGAAAGCGAGCGTCCTCGAAAGGAGTTTGTAAGCTATGAGGAATCTTCTCCACCTCTTCCCACGCTTGAGGAAGCTTTGAAGATTGCGGATGACAATGCTAACCAACTTAATCACTTAGCTCAAGGCATGACACTCATCAAGGAAGATCTAGAGGATGAATAACATTCTCCACCTTCCTCCACAATTGAGGAGATGTTGCAAATGGCGGAAGATAATGCGGCTCGGTTGGATCGTTTAACTCAAAGTGTGAAGCTCATCTCCGACACCTTTGAACCGGAAGTGCTAGTCATGGAAGAAGAAGAAGGTGAGTCTCCCCAAGAGGAATTCGTGAGTCATGAGAAACCTCTTCCACCTCCTTTCATGCTAGAGATCTTGCAAATTGCAGAGGATAATGCAAACTGAGTTAACCGCTTATCCCAAAGCATAGAGCTCGTCACGAAGATTCTTGAGAATGAACGCCATCTCAATCATGTGGAGCAAGTTTATGATGATGAAGATGACATTTGTGAATCCGAAGAGCTTGACACGGAGGAAGATTTGGTAGTGGAGGAGATTTAAGTGCATGTTTTTCCCATGGAAACACCATGTGACAATGATGTGAGGATAGAAGAATCAAGGAGACTTGAGGATGATGACCCTTTAGAGGAGGTGAGAGATGATTTGGAGACGCTTTAAGAAGAGGTGGCACCGAGAGTGGAGCACGAAAGTGAACAACACCACCCTATTGTGGCCCCACCAAAGATTGTTAGTGCTCTTCAATCTTCTTGCTTGATCATGAAGTATTTGTGCCAAGAACCCAATGAGACATGCATCTCTACCCCTCCTAAGGTAACCGTGGAAGTGGAGCCACCTCTATTTGAACTGGAAGACTCCTTGAGTGGTATCACCAACTTGGAGATGATGGAGCTCAATGGTGGCCCCCTACCATACATTCTTCCTCAAACTCCTAAACTCAATGGTAGAAGGCCATGGCAAGGTAACAATTGGAACTCAAGCTTAGCTCATTGGTCATTCTACCATTTGCTTCTATTGCTACTTGGAGCTCAAACTTCATCATGGAAGAAGCTACTTGATTTGAAGGAGGTACTAGTTGGGCACCCTAACACAGGTATCGTCGAGCTTAAGACGGTAACCAAGCGCTTCTTGGGAGGCACCCCATGTTATCTTTAATTTTTCGCTTTTAATTGTTCTTTGAGGTTTTTGTGTTGTTTTAGTTTTTGAATAAGGTTTAGCAAGCATTTGGGATCACTCTTCACCAATGATCATGATGGAACTCTTTCACCGCTATTACCTCCTATGCTCCTCTCTACCAACGCGGTAACCTCGTTCCACCTTACCCTCTCTCTCTTGATCATTGAGGACAATGCTCATGTTAGTCGTAGGGGAGTTTGAGGTTTGGTGTGATTATTTGTGGTAGAGATGTAATGCTATGCTTTGCTTGATTTGCATGATCTTGATTGTTTCCAAATTCCTCTACTTTAGAATCATTCGGTTCTTGACTTTTGGTGTTTAATTGACTTCAAGCTTTCATAATGACGTGTAAACTGTTTCACTTAGAACCTATAACCAGCATGTTAGCACTAATATCAAATGAGTCTAGGCCAGAACATAGATTTTATCACTCTTGTATGTTGGTTGATTGGTTTGATACGTGTTTTTGTACCACTCGATAACACCGATCTAAGATGATGAAGGCAATCAAAATTATCCCCCTTTTCCATGTTTTATTCGCCTTTTTGATCCCTCGTGATTGTGGCTTGAGATTAGATGGAATCCAATTCGAAATCTTGTGTTGAAGTTGTAAAGGGCTAAGGATCAAGTGGCCAATGTCAAAAGAAAATGTTCAAAAGAAAAGAAAAGCTAAGCTAGGCAAGCTCGGCACCTAAGTGAAGTGTCGGGTTGAGCACTAGCAAGGGCAAAAGCTGTGAGTAGGCAGGTTCAACACCTAAGTGAAGTGTTGGATCGAGCACTAGTATGCAGTAAGAAAAAAAGAGAAGGAAAAAATGAATGAAAATGGAAAGAAAAAAAAGAGCCCTTGATCCTACGCCCGAGTTTGTAAAGAGCGGATCTAGAAGCGGATGAAGTCGAGTTGATAGCCACATCATGATCACTCATCACTCTCAAAAATTCTCCTACCCCCCGCCTTATCCGTTCCATCTCTCGAGTTCAAGTCCTTCTAATTAGAGTTGGTGTTATCGTGGTCGGTTTTTCTGTATCCCAATTAACCACTACTTGAAGTGTGCAGTTATTAGTGAGGTCTAGACTTGTTTGGTTGACGTTCTTGCATGTGTAGGTTAAGTTTGTTCGTGGAACAGTTTAAGCCAAATTGTTATTGCTTGAATCTCAATGAGACCGATCTTGTCATTTGTGAACTTGGATGTTTTCTAATTCATTTGCTTGAGGACAAGCAAAGCTTAGTCGTAGGGGAATTTGATGTGATGTTATTTGGTGCATTTTAAGCCTTTGATTAGCCTAAGGATCTCCCATGTTTGATCTCTTTTTGCTATGATTTATATGCTTTTATTGAAGTTTTATTAAAGTGCTCTCGTGTTGTCCGGTTGCCACTTTGAGGCCAATTCTATGTCTATTGGAGTTGTTTTCTTTCCATTTTCAGGTTTTGGCATTGAAGTACTGGTGACAAGGAGCACGTATGATCAAACGGGAGGTCAATCGGAGCTAGGACGGAGGAGTTATGGCCGATGCAAAATCGAGAAAAGTGCACACCATTTCCAAAGGAATTTTCGGCGAGAACTCTAAGTTCTCGACCGAAAACCTTAAGCAGAAGGCGGACTTCCGATTTGTGAAGAAATTTTCGGCAAAAATATTGTATAATTATCACCGAAAATATGTGAAGAAAAGTCAAGCTGCTCGGTGATTTGTGAAGATATTTTCGGCGAAAACTTTGAAGAGTTTTCGCCGAAAATATGAAGAGGAGTCAGCCGAGTATTTAAAGAGGAGTCGCGTTCAATTGCAAGGGAGCAATTCATAATTTCAGATTTCACAACTTCTTCAAAACCCTTTTCTCTCAACTTCTCAAATACTTTTCTCCTCATCTCCAATCCACAACCCTAGAGCAAGGTGCAAATCAAAGTAGAGGAGCTTTGATTGAAGTCCACAACCTTGGAAGAGGAGCTTGCAAGAGGAGGATTGCCATGGTGTTCTTGGTGATCATCTTTCTTTCTCTTTCCTTCATTTCATTGCCCATGTGTGGCTGATTTCTTAGGTTTCCTTGGATTGATAGATTTGTTGTGCTAGGATAGAGGTTGATTGTACAAATTTGCCATGATTGATCTTGGATTGTAAGAAGATGATCTCTAGACTTGTTGTTAATTCCATTGATGGCTATGGCTTGATTGGTCTATTATTTGTGATGTAATGCATGAGAGTGCTTAGATTACATGGATTGTAGGTCTAGGGATTGAAGGGAGTGTGTTCTAAGAGATTAGATCATCTCAATTCAACCATAGTTGCATGATTTCTCACTTGTGCATTTTATCGAACATTTGGTGTGCATTAGGTTTTTCATTCAATTGAACTTTGATTAGTCTTTGGATGATTCTCTTAGTGTTAGGACATTGACATGAGAGTGTGGTGTCTAGCCTAGTGGTCATAGAGTCATAGGAGAGGGTTTTGTAGCTTGGCATTTCATCAAACACCTTTAATGCATCCTTAGTCACTTAGCTTGAGAGCGAGAACCTAGGTTGAGTGGTTCTAGGATATGGATTTAGTGCGACGAGAGTGCATTGTGTCTATAGTAGGGATTTGCTGTGGTCATTCGATTGCAACCTCGATCATGTTTGGCTCGTTTGTGCATTTGTTCCTCTTGAGCATGATGAAGCTATCTTTCCAAGTGAACCTCCTTTACCTTTGATTTGCACCGTTTTGTTTTGCTTTCTTGCTTAGTTTCCTTTATGTTTTTATTTCATTTTCAAACTAAAACCAATTTCAAAAGAATAGACCGTCTATAAACCGTGTGAGTATTAGTTATTGAGAGAGCCCTCGTGGAATACGACCTTGATAGTTGTGAGGTTAAATCTCGCACATCAGGAGGCCGTCATGGCGACGGCCGCCAGATCAGGAAAATCAATGGAATAAGAAAATGCAGAGAAAATTACGCGTGAAGCCTGGCCCTCCAACCATGTGGTGTCAGAAGAATTTTGAGGAAATAGAAAGAAATAAAAGTTACTAAAACCCGTCAAAACCCGTCTTTTATATTCAGGTCGAAACACATAGCGTGTTTCACAGATACATGACGTGTACTTATGATACACGACGTGTTCTAAAGACACACGGTCGTGTGTTTCATTCTGCCCATTTCGACAAACTTTGCTAGGAATTAGAGCATGGTCGTGTATTCCAGATACACAGTGTGTACTATTGTACACGACGTGTGTTCTTCACTATATAGCATGCTCACTTGCAACCTCAACCCGACTTAGGAACGGACGTTCCGAACCTCAATGGGATGTCAGAGACACTGATTCTAGTGCCTTGATCACCCGAACTTGAGTTCCAAACCAGGGCGGGGCTGTTATAGTTGATGATGTTGACTTGGTGTAGAATGTCCCTTTGCAATCCACTGGTGAACCTCGCCACTCTTGCTTCCTCATCCTCCCTTAGATCCAGCCTGGTCACCAGCATCTCGATCTCCTTATTGTACTCCTCCATGGACATGTTGCCTTGCTTCAAGGATTGAAGCTTGGTGTGCACGTCTCGTGTGTAAGGCAGCCGGTACAAATCTTTTTCTCATCCTCCTCTTGAGATCCCTCCATGTGGTGATTGGATCGTCCTCGTCCCTTTGAAATTGTCACCTGAGTTGACTCCACCAAAGGGCATCATAGTCAGTAAACTCGATTTTGGCAATGGTTACCATCTTTCGTTCGGAGTAATTATGGCAATCCAGGAAGTCCTTCATGCTCCTCTCCCAATCCATGTACTCATCAGCATTCGCCTTTCCAGGAAACTTAGGAACAATCAAACTGAGGTTTCTCACATCATCATCGGGCTCCTGGACATTCCTCATTGGGCGATGGATCTCCTCATGATTTCCCCCTCCTCCATGTTGATGTTGCTCCATGAAGTTATTGATGGTTTGAGTGAGTGCCGCCAATTGTGCCTCCAAGGTTGCCACTCTTTCATCTGCCATGATTAGGGATTAAGAACAGACGCCTCACAAATCTCTCAACCTATAATACGAACTAAGCTCACACACTTTATTTTTACCACTCGTGTATAAATTTAAGTAGTCACTCAAATTAGGGTTTTGAAAATAGAACAAAGTTCAAGCTCAATTCAATCAGTTGCAAGTTTCTTCGAAGCTACCAAGTTTAGAAAACCATGATGTGTAGCACAATTAAACTTATAACATAGGGTTTACTCTAGGGCACAAGTGCAATCTACTCTACAACTCGATTATCAAGCACAAGTAAATGGTGAAAATTTAGGGTTTGGGGTTCAAAAAAGTTTCTAAGCAACGAAAGTTATACTACTTGAAAGCCCCTCTTCTTGAATTCAAACTATAACAAACTTTGGCGAAGGTGGCCTTTCTTTGTTTGTGTCAATTTTTCTTTTGACCTCTTGATGTATTTTTTCTTTTCTTTTGTATCCTTTTTTGTATTCTTTTCTTGGCCACCATCTTTTTCTCACCTTAAAATCAATCGAAATAACTGAAAACTGAAAGTAACAAGAAACCAGAAAAGCAGATGAATCTTTGTAGGGGTTTTCAAAATTTTTATAAAAACATAAAGATAACTGGATAGATGTGGTCCTAGTGTTGAACTGTGCTCTGATACTAGCTGATATGCACCGATCCACAACCGTGGGAGGTGTCCCTATACCAATAAGCTAGACACAAAACAAACAACCAAAGCGACTTCTGAACCCGCTCCCAGCCGAAGATCTACTTTGTTGCACCGTGGCCTCATACACTTCTCTCTCAGCAGCAACAAACATGTTCAGACACTCCCTCTTCAAATGACTCTGCTCGCCACACCAATAACAACCTCCATTTCCACAATAACCTCCTAGATCCACCACACCACACTTCCTACAAGGCAGCCGTCCGCCAGTCCGTGGATCTGTGTGTGGTTGTGGCACTGGTGGAGCAGACCTCCTAGTTTGCTGGCTTGCAGCTCCAGAAAACTCCTTTCTCCTCTAATGAACAGGATCAGCCAACCCTGTTGAACTAGAATCCTTCTTCTCCTCCTGCTGCCAAGCCTGGCGCTCCTCCCTATGCTTATCGTCCAGCAACTCAGCCCTTAGAGTAGCAACCTTGATGTTTGCAATATTACCCATGTCATTTGAGGTGACACCAGCTTGGATTGAAGCCTTCAAACCCTCAAAGAGCTGTTGTTTCCACTCTTCCTCCTTGTACTCTGGATCTCTCTGGTACCATGTGCTCATACGCACAAAATCCTTCTAGTACTCAGCTGTAGTCCTGCTACCCTGCTGAAGATTCTAAAACTCCAGCCTCTTAGCCCATTGCCAAGTTGGAGGCATGTATTCATCCTTGAACACTTGATTGAAACTCTCAAACCCAATGGCAAAAGGATCATCCTTTTTAGACGCCAAATTATTCCACCTCTCCTTGGCATCTCCTCTCATCAAGAAGATTGAGTATCGCAGCTTCTGCTCATCAGTAGCTCCCATGAAACTGAACGTATGCTCGTTCTCCCTCAAACACTCCAGAGCAGCTAGGAATCCAAGGTTTCCCTTCGAATGTGACGCCTCCCATCTTAACGAGTCACACAAAATCCAATGCCAGAGTAGAAGGGTTAAGAACAGCATTCTGGCTACCCGTGGCGCTATCCCCATCGCTATAGAACAGTAGGACGTTCAGTTACCCAGTTTGAAATTGACTCACTTTAAAACCTTTAATCTTAAATCCATTGAAACACCATTTTCCCCAAAAAGATTTTCACATAGCAGTGAAGCGAAAACCAGCCCCTTGGAATATCTAGTGCTAACATGGAAGTGGAATACCAACTCTCCCAATAAGGTTCATGACACCTTGAGAAAGCTGGTAGCACAACTATGTAGCAGAAAACAAACTAGGTTCTGATACCCGTTGTAACACCCCACCCTAGACGACCCGGTTAAACCACAGGTGCCATATAGGCCATATTCTCGGTCATTAAGACCCCCCCTTTTAGCCCTTAATAACCTAGGGGATTACGTAATCCATAACTAGATCACCCGCGCTTACACCTAATCCCAACCCGTGAAATCAGTCTAATCATGCACATAATCCCTGCCGATATCAACAAAGGTAAATGTTACGTGCCTATTTTTTAGGAATTAATTATTAGTTTTTAAATTATTATTGTTAGTGGGATATTATCTTAATTAGTTATTGAGTTTGTTTAGGTAATTAGTTAGAGAATTATTCTAAGAGTTTAAAGGCTATATAATGCCTTTGATGTATACGAATTAAAGAAGAAGAAAAGAAAACTAATTTTATTATTATTATTATTTTTATTAGTTCCGCCTGCTTCCTTCTTCCTCACCACGCCATCCATCCATCATCAACATCATCCATCATCATCATCATTCACCATCATCATCATATGCATCATTATCTCATCAACAACTAATGAGCACGTTACATTTGGTATCAGAGCCGGGCGTTCCATCGTCGATAAACCAAGTTTTCCAAGGTATGCGGGAATCAATAATCCAGCTCCCTGGATTTATCATGCTGAAGAGTATTTTAGATTCGTCAATATGTCAGAAGATTGGTGCAAGGTTCTTATGGCTCAAATGTATTTGGAGGGAGAAGCTCAACGTTGGCTTCAAAAGTTCAAGAAAGAAGCTGATAACGAAATCACGTGGGAGGAGCTAAAAGTCGGGATGCGAACTAGATTCAAGGTCGACTTCCCACGACTTGTTGGAGATGAGGACCCTACGATATGGATCTGTCAAGCCGAAAACTTTGTCAACCTCGATGGTATGATAGAACTGAAAGTACTTATCGGCTTGACAGATCCAAATCGTAGGGTCCTCATCTCCAACAAGTCGTGGGAAGTCGACCTTGAATCTAGTTCGCATCCCGACTTTTAGCTCCTCCCACGTGATTTCGTTATCAGCTTCTTTCTTGACCTTGTGAAGCCAACGTTGAGCTTCTCCCTCCAAATACATTTGAGCCATAAGAACCTTGCACCAATCTTCTGACATATTGACGAATCTAAAATACTCTTCAGCATGATAAATCCAGGGAGCTGGATTATCGATTCCCGCATACCTTGGAAAACTTGGTTTGATCAGCGATGGAACGTCCGGCTCTGATACCAAATGTAACGTGCTCATTAGTTGTTGATGAGATAATGATGCATATGATGATGATGGTGAATGATGATGATGATGGATGATGTTGATGATGGATGGATGGCGTGGTGAGGAAGAAGGAAGCAGGCGAAACTAATAAAAATAATAATAATAATAAAATTAGCTTTCTTTTCTTCTTCTTTAATTCGTATACATCAAAGGCATTATATAGCCTTTAAACTCTTAGAATAATTCTCTAACTAATAACCTGAACAAACTCAATAACTAATTAAGATAATATCCCACTAACAATAATAATTAAAAACTAATAATTAATTCCTAAAAAATAGGCACGTAATAGTAAACTAACAACCTTATTTGAATTACATACATAGATGTAATTCAATAACAATGTACAATGATAGTAATTAAAATCGGGTATGGATCATAGCATAACAGATAGCATTTCAGTGAAAACTCCTCACAGTTTCCTTGTCCGATTCTTGAAACCCAAACAGAATGAGATAGCCTCCAACCCCGAGCACTGCACCACAACCTTCCTGAATCAAAAAGTCTAGGCGATTGACCTAGATTGACCCATGCACCGTCCTTCTCAATCTCTCACTGATCTACGGCTCCAAACTCTGAATCTCTTTTTTGCACTCGTGCTGTTCGTCAAAGGTTTTAGAAGAGGATTTAGAAAGTAACTGACACTGACAACGACTGCGCTATTTTATACAGGCGGACATTACAGTCGTTACATGTACTGTAATGCTCGTTATCTGAGACAGACTACGGACAAACTATAGCCGTTACATGTACTGCAACGCCCGTTGTCAAACAAGAGACAACGACCATTACTTTAAGTGTAACGCCCGTTATGCTCGTCCAGACTACAGAACTACAGTAGCTACTGCAATACAACAATATTTCCACATCCACTGATTTCAATGCGAAACTGAAACCCAGAAACAGGATGTTACATAAGGTGAGGTCTTAGTATCGATATATAGTGGACGTGAGGAAATTGCAATTAGACTTGGTTAAATATTTGGTCGCATGAATAAGAGAGTGTGTGACCGATTAATAGAGTGTTGTGTTGATTGGCAATTGATGTGCTATGTGTAGTTTGACTTGATTGGATGCTTGGTTGACTAGGTGGCTAGAATGAGGGTTTAATTCTGAAATATGGTCACGACATGGCAATGATTATTGGAAATATGGAATGGTGGATGGAGGAGGATGATCCCAATGAAAGATTATCTTGAGAAGGACGAACAAGAGAGTGGCGTTGGACCTCACTACATGACTATCCATATCCTTTGTTTGTATAGGTAGGGTGGTCGGTGAGGACAGCCATTCACTCTTAGAAAGAGAAGTGTACACGTGTCCCAAAAGATGGGAATGTTGTGATGATTGTTTGGAAATGGAACGGTGAACTTGAACAAGTGATTGTGGAATTGGGAGATGGAACTGATATGTGAAATTGGAAATGAGAATTATCACTGTGTCATATGTGTTGATTGATTGTTGTAAATGAAAGTAGAATATGGAAAGTAGAATCCCTGGGATGTGAATGTGGATTTCGTTGCTAGTCTACCGATGGGTAGATACCTCCCCGCGGCGAGGATCCTACGGGATACGTCGAGGATTTCCCACAGAACGGAATTGCGTCTTGCATGCTGGCAAGGTAGTGGGGGAACAACTCCTTTGGCGCCTAATTGGAATCTCCTAGATTTATATGGTTGTGATGTGATTGTGATCGTGGTTTTGACTGCGTGTGTGTGTGCGCGTGGTATGATCTACCTGCTCAACTGTATGTATGGATAAGGATGATGGATTGTGATATTATGTTGATGATGATGATGATTGACGTGCAAATTATCAACTCACACAATCAAGGTCGCATTTCCACGGGGTTCTCTCAATTGCCAATACTCACACTACTCGTAGATTAGACATTTGAATTGAGTTTTGGTTTGGTAAAATGATTTAAAAGCATACGCAAACGAAATCAAGCAAGACAAAGATTAAACAAGGAAAGTTGAGGATCAAACAAGAGAGAAGAAGGTCAACTTAGTAAGGGATTTTCTCAAGCTCAAGAGTAATGAAAGTTGGATTGAGTCACAAGCACCAATGTGTAGTTCATTGGTCACGCAAAACACTAATATAGAATCAACGAACTCTCGCACAATCGATTCACTACTCCTAAACCACATGAACTATGTTCTCGATATAGGAACAAGGGAATGGATTGCTTTAGTCAAGCTCAATGAAATGCTCACTCACCTAAACTCCTAATCAACAATTTCTAACACAAGGCAATGATGCAAGATACTCTCATATCAATCATAGAACATAAGGTTAACAATCAAAAGGTCTTTCAACTACTAAATGAATGTAAAACCAAATGCATACCAAGTGTATGAAAAAATGTCAACAAGGAAATCAAGTGAAAATGGTTGCAATTGAGTAATCCAATCTCTCACTACAAAAAAATTTACTTTTAGCTACTGCAAAATTACAACGGCATGAAAATGCAGTAGCAAATAGCAACTATTTGCTACGGCAATCACTATTTCATGTAGTAATTTGCAGTAGCAAATACTATTTGCCACACAACTATTTGCTACACTCATCATCCCCGTCGCAAATAGTGGTGTGGCAAATAGTATTTGCTACTGCAAATTACTACATGAAATAGTGATTGCCGTAGCAAATACTAACTATTTGCTACTGCATTTTCATGCCGTTATAATTTTTGCAGTAGCTAAAGATCAATTTTTTTGTAGTGTCTCAAATTCATCAATTACAATCCCTAAACCTTAAATCAAAAGCATCCAACAACTTTCATACATTGAATGACATAGGAGTGTACCATAGAAACCAATCAAGCTCACATGGCTATACAAGCACAAGGTTAGGGACCAACTCATTACACAGAGACTATGGAAGACTCAATTCAATCAATCAACCCTCTATCCTAGCATGATCCATCCCTCACTAAGCTAAACCCTAAGTTTAGCCTAGCATAACTATGGAGGAAACATGAATTGGAGAGGAGGAGAACACCCTAGCTTCCATGGATGTTCCTTCAACCTTGCACTTCAAGTTGCTACTCCAAGGTGAGAGGCTTTCCTTAGCTCCTTCCTTCAATTCAATCTTCAATTCTTCCTAAGGTTGAGAGGCGGAGGATGATCGAGAGAGATAGGGATTGGCGATCGCCGATTGAGAGGTGTATTATCTATTCTGTATCGAGTGTCATAATCCCCCAATTCTCCCCGAGTATAGCCTTATATACGTACGCCGGAACAGAGCAGAGTTCTTGGCGAAAACTTATAAAGTTCTCGCCGAGAACTTCTTTGATAATCAAACTGGAAATCTCACCGAGGACAAGCTCATTTCCTGGGGGGTTGTGGTTGACCCGAATTGTCTGATGTGCTCTTCTGGTCTGGATACAAGAGACCACATTTTCTGTGAGTGTTCTTTTATTAAGAAGGTCAGGCAGCTTTGTAATGTCGCCAATGTTTCCAGCTCTAGCTCTTGGGATGGCTGTCTTCAGGAGGTAATTTTTGCTTCATCTCACGGGGGGGGGGGGGGGGGGGGTGCAAAAGCTTCTACTTTGCGAGTCATGTGGCGTGCTATTAACAGCCATATATGGAAGGAACGTTGTAGGAGGGTCATTGGAAATCCTCCGATGGACAACAGTGCTCTCTCAATTTTGATCAGGAAGGAGTTTTCTTGTGTTATTGGTATTACACCCAGTTTGTTGGGGTTTTGATGTTTTTGTTTTGTCACTCTCACGCGTGTTTTGCAAGATTGGGGGGCTAGGAAATGATCGGATGCCTTCCTAGAAGGAGCATGATCACCTTTGGGGCTCTTCTTTCTTTGCTAGTGGGGTGCCAATCTTGGCAATGTCTTGCCCGAAGTTTCCTAGAAACGGAGGGGACACCAAGATGATAAGGTTTTGCTTGTCAAGTGTGCTAAACCTTTATTTACTTTTTACGGATAAATAAACTGCTTATTCATAAAAAAAAAATATCTCACCGAGAAAACACCTTCAAATCATCACAATTTCTCGGCGAGAACTTTGATATTCTCGCCGAGAACTTTAGTAGAAATTGGTGCAGAAATCTTGAATTTGTTTCAGCCTTAACGCCTCCGTCCTAGCTCTGAGCTCCCGTTTGCTCCTATGTGCTCCTTGTCATCCGTACTACCATGCCACGGCCTGAAAATTATACAAAGATAACTCTGATAGACAACAAATTGGATCCAAAGTGTCTTCCGGACAACAAAAGTGCACTTTACACAAAACAACGATAAAAGCACATAAGCTATGGCATGACACGATAAAAATGGGAGTTTCTTAGGTTAATTGTAGGCTCAAAACATGAGTAAAAACATCACATCAATGATTTGTGGAGATGCATGATCGGGTATTGGTAGAGGTAAACATTACTAACCACTTAGCACTATGGTGTTAGGATGTTAAAATGAATTAGACGTAAGTATGGGTCTTATTGTTGTACTACAGTGTGGGAGTCTAGGATGCTCCCTATATAGTTCTGATGCATAGTTAAGCGTTGTGGGTTCATTAAGTTTCAATAGGAAATTAACCCCCCTTAGTCTCCTCTATTTAGTCAGAAGTAGTTGGTGAGCTGAGCTTGGAGCAACAGTTCATGGCAAAGGCGTTGAGTTAGAAGACGAAAGGATGTGACCGAGCACGAGGAAGTTGTGTTATGTATTTACTTTTAGTTGACAGTTTTTGTGAATTTTAATGTGATTTAATAATGGTATTGATTTGGAAGTTGGACGATTGTGACTCGATTGTATTTTAAGTGGGGATCCCCGTTATTTATTTTATTAATTATATTTTTATTGATCTCGTCTGTTGGTTTATATTGTTTATTTTGAAATGATTCACGAGTAATTGTCATTTCTGGTTCACTCATAGGTTTGACCATGGAAGTTAGAGGCGGGTGTTACATCATCAATAATTATTAGCATATATCTAGCACCACCTAAAGATAGTTCTCGAGACGGGCCATACAAATCAGAATGTACATAATCAAGAATACCATCAGTAGTTTTAACTGAAGAAGTATTAAACTTCACACTCTTATGCTTACCAAACTCGCAATGCTCACAGAGCTCCAAATTACTAGCATCGCATCCAACAAGAAGTCCTTTCTTGGTCAAATCTATCATACAAACTTCACTCACATGCCCAAGACGCATATGCCAAAGATTAATAACATCGGAATCAGATAAGGAATTTGAAACTGTAGCAGCTTTACCTTCAACTGTTCTACCTCTTAAATGATACAGATTTGCAGCTTTCATGTCACCTTTTTTGTCCATATGATACCCCTTTGAAACCTTTAGAACTCGACCTTCACGGGTGGAGTTATACCCTTTCGAATCAAGAGTACTCAACAAAATTAGGTTCTTTTCAAAATCGGTATGTGTCTAACATTTGTCAAAGTTATAAGTGCACAATCAAACAACTTAATCTGAATAGATCCAATCCCTACAACCTTACATGATGAGTTATCACCCATCAAAATAATTTCACCAACATCAACAAATTCATAATTGGAAAAACAGCCCTTGTCAGGGCACATATGAAAGGTGCATGAAAAATCAAGGATCCATTCATCATAAGTTCTAGTACATCCTACAATCACCGCCAAAATTTCACCAACTGAACTTTCATTAGCAACAATAGAGGCCTTACCTCCATATTCCAATTTACCTTGGTCTCTCCTTTCTTTGTATTGAAGGCAACAACCAATGTAGTCAAAATCAAGATTCCACGTGAAACCAAAAATATGGGTGAAATCGGAATCGTAGTTTTTAATCGTAAAATCGTTAGATTTTATGAACTACTATCGCAACATTTAAGTCAGCAACATATTAATAATAAATATGTAATTAAAACATTCTCATGTTGCATATCTATGTTATTTGAATTGGTGAGACGAAAAATAAGACCACTACCCAACTTTGAAAAGTCTAAATAAGAAAAAATAGATAATGTCGGCTCTTAAGTAGTCATTCGATGAAGTAATAATTGGATTTTAGACATTTTTTAGTAGTAATTTCAAACTTAATTAATCAAAATCTAAAAAAAAACAAATTTAATTTAATTGTCTTTGTTCTGACTTATATGTTGTTTACATATTGGTAATTTTCCCTAGAAAGTGAAATCGTAAAATACAAGAAAAATCGTTGATTTTACAAGATTCTAAGATTTTGATCGAGATTTTACTAGATTTTACGACCCATAGATTTTGCGTGAAATCAAGATCGCTAGAGACCAGTGAAATCGTAAAACCGTAAGATTTTAAGATTAAAATCGAGATTTTGACTACATTGGCAACAACATTCAAATATGTTGTGGTCGTCTCTCATGTAATATTTGCATGACTTTGGCTTTGGTCTGGATTTGAGAGACCTTTGTAATTGCTCAAACTTTGTCCTCTAGATCCATGACTAGACCTTTTCTCCTTTTTGTCACCCACGAGTATATAAGCCCTCTTCATGAGAGCCAAAACTCACACAAACCATCTGTCTCCTTGGACTTTAAAGCATCATAAACTTCATCAAGGGTGAGAATATCTCTACTATACAAAATCATATCTAAAATTTTTGTATAAGAACTCGATAGAGAACACAAAATAATTAATAAGAGCGAAATTTTGATGTCGTATTTTACCTTCATGGATTCTAGGTCAACAACAATTTCTTTGAATTTGAAAATGTGCTCTTGCACTCTTCCTCCATCATGCAATGTTTCTGGAAATAATTTTTCTTTGAGATTGATCTTGCTGGTAAGAGTCTTTGTCATACACTACTTTTCAAGTTGCTGCCACACCCCAGTAGCAATCTTCTCCTTTATCACCTCCTGCATAATATTATTTGATAAGTGGAGTTGAGTCTGTGAGAAGGCTTTCTGGTCCTTCTTCTTCTCTTCTGTGGCCCACTCCATAGATGCTTTTTCATATCCTTCCAACACCTCCTTCATATCTGTGTTCGATAGAACAACTCGCAACTTCACTTGTCATAGAGAAAATTGTGTGTTTGTCTCCAAAAGGAAAAGATCATATTTCAGAGAAGCCATGTCGATGAAACCCTAACTTCAAGAATACAACAACTCTAATACCACTTGTTAGAAATTGGCATGCAATAAACGGAAATAGAAATAGGATCAAGAGAGATGACACAACGATTTAACGTGAGAATTTCTTGCGAGGAAAAACACGGACGAACGGCGGCATCGAAAGATTCACTATAATTAGAGAGTACAAAATGTAGGGATTTTACAAAGTGCGGATTTAGTTTCCCTACTACTAACGTGAGGTATAAATAGGATGGAGATACAAAACCCTAACAGGATTAATAACCTAATGTGCCAACCTTCAATATTCATTTTGTTAATCTTCATATGGTTGTTCTTAAACTTTTCTGATTTCTCGGTTGAGAATTCGTTCATTTGATGAATGTAAAACAATGTTGTTCATAGAAAAAAGATCATGTGGGTGAATTTTATTCATCAATAGAGGTCAAGGTCGCTAGAAAATTCATTGAAATACTGTTCAATTGTTGGATAGTCGTTGGTATTTCCCTTGAATAGTAGAGCCGACGATGGAGACCATATGGGTGAAAAAGTTTTCAATAACGATGGTTGTGGTCGCTAGAAAACTCACAAGAAAAAAATTTCATAGTCGGAGACAATGGCTCAGCGACTGAAGATCGTTGGGTGATAGAAAATAACATAAAATGCCAAAACTGGTTTGGCAAAATACCTTTATGCATTTTGATTTCAATAATTAATTAATAATCATCATACATGTCTCCTATGATGTTCGAAGCTATATATAATGCCTTCATCCCCACCCAATGAAGGCAAACTCCAAAGCTTACCAAAAAAAAATACATGGAAATAATATTTAGGTCGTCCTGAAGCCTAGCTAGGCCATCATCACCTATCAGTCCTCAAATTGGATAACAACGTCCCTATGTAAGAAGAAGAAGATTGCCAATGATACAAATAGAGGTAGAATAAACATCACTCTCCTATCCCTTGATGGCGTCGAAAACTTTGTTATGCTCATGTTTTTGGGACGAGGACTCTCTTCCTGAATTGTCTCCAAGCAAGGTGGAAAACATGATGAACCCCTAATTAGTCGAGAATTCAAAAGTGCAGCAGGTGCCACTTCTCGACGGATTGATCTGATTGCCTTCACCATATCTGATTTTCGATAGTTTTTTATTACTAATTTGAAGCTTGGAGAGCAAGTGAGAAAGAGAGACAGAGGTGAGGTGGGGAGTAAGTCCTCCGCCTTACAATTTGGGGCCGGAAACTCTTTTTTATTGGGAAGATTGAGGGAGACGACTCATTTGGTAGGGCATAGGCCTCCAATATATAGATTGGGGAAGTTGAATTGGTTTTCTCTTTTACTAAAATTAAGTATGGAAGCACCGACGAAATGGCGTTCAATTTTCTAAAATAGGAAAATGAAATTTAAGAATCAATTGTCTGAAGCTATATTTGGTTGGATCAACTGGCTTAAATAACTATGGTTACATGGTTGAAGATTGAAATTGTCTAGATTCAGTGGCCACAAAATATTTATCGATTTGAAATTAATGAAAAACCTATACAAAGTAATACAATATTTCTAAACTTTATGAAAGTTAATATGGAAAATAGCATTTTGTCCCCTATACTTTGTCAACTTATACTATAAATTGCTATTTTTACCCCCTCCTACTTTGACCACTTTGCCATTTAGGTCCTTCTATTCCAACTCGCGAGCGGCTCGGCTCATAAACAGCTCTGGCCTTTGTAGTTGTACATATCATCGTGTGTGATGGAATTTGAGTAGTTTCTCTCCCTCTCTCTTTTGTTTGGTTCTCGTGTTTTTCTTTGTGTGTGTAAAGGAGTCTGAGAACCCGTATTCTTGTTCAAATTGGTTGTCAGGCTCTAGCTATGGAACCACCGCACTTACCTCCATGCTTCGTCTACTGCGCTGTATTTTTGCTCTTACCTTCCTCTTCTCTCATCCATTAAACACAATGCTCGCTTCTAGTCATAGGGGGTATTTAAGGGTTTGGTAACTTGTATTTGTCGGTAGACGTAGTTTTCTTGTCATGATAGTGGATAATTTTAGGGTGGTAGTCCCAACTGAGTAACCAAAGATCCGCCCGAAACCGACCCGGTCAACATGGTTTTTTTTGTTTGACTGGTTTTTGGGTCGGGCCGGTTTGAAACTCGTGCTCTATTTTATTGTTGTCGGCCGGGTTTGGTAACCTTAATACCTGGCCTGACATTTTACCCGACCCGTTAAGCCCAAATCCCTATCCAATACTAATAAAAAAACAAGGAAATATCTCGACTAACCTAACTCGACTGAAAGACTACTGAGGAAGGAGGATCCCTAAATCAGCTCCGACTCCCGCAACTCCATTTCAATCATCCGTAGAATTCTCCGCAAAATCTGACTTTCTGCTTCAGCCAAGGTAAGTAATCGAATCTTGTAATTTGATTACTCTTTCTAATTCCTCTAATTTTCCTTTATACTCCCATCAGGCATCAGCAGTGGATTTTTCGACTCCGAATTCGACGATAATTGATATCTTGTTGCGTCTTCTTATGTGGATACTACTGGCTGATTTAAGCTATAAGTATCTCAATTCTCCAGAGTCCAATCCATCTAATTCGGTTTATTCATCATCACGATTTCGACTTCTGGTATGGGTCTTCACTCCTATTCCTCTAATCTATCCTTCTCCTTCAATCTTCATCCTTGATTCTTCTTCATTAAAGCCAGAACTGCAACATTATTCATTCTGCAGGTACCTTAGTGTTCTGATTTCTGAATTCTAATCGAGCTGATTCGTAACAGTCAGTTACTAGGTGTTGCTGAGAAATCTTTGAGGTATTCACTAAATGCTTTCATATTAGTGTTGTTACTACAGTTGGTTAATTATCTGTGTAAGCTCAATGATCTGTGTTCATGAACTTAACTTAAGTTATCGGTTGTTAAGCTTAAGTTTAACATAGTTAGTAACTTAGTAATATGTTGTGTTCATGAAATTAATACGCACCTACTTCTTCTCCTATCCTTATTGTTGGTTGTGGCAATGCCCGTAATTTTCTCGACCATCTTGCTCTTGACTCTTCAGTTGTGGTTTCGTGATTGATTGAATTACTTGCAACCTGTAATGGGTTTTGTTTCACAATCCAGAAATTTGGATTCTGTGAGGTGTTCACTGTAGTGGGTTACCTCCAGACTCTGTGATTTGGTAATGAGCTTAATTGGGGTCTAGGCATTTGACTTTTTGCACTGGACTTTAGATTTCAGGATTATTGTCGTTCTTATCCAGGACTAGAGTGGAGGGTTTGATTTTCAGCTTAGGTGTTCTAAATGGAGCCATGGTTTTTTTCTATCAGTGATTTGAAGTTCTAGCTGGTGTTTTGAACTGACTCTGATTTGGTATTGAGCATAATTGATGACACTCGATTTGACGTGATTTTCAGCCTCATTTAAGTGACATTTCCTTGCTTGAAACGTGGTTTTAGGGGTAGAATAGCGAATATTCACTCAACTACCCTATTTCCTACCGGTTTGGTTACTTTGGCCCTTTTTGGGTCTATTTGATAGTTTTCTAGTGTTTTTTGTAAGAGCGCAGGTTTTTGCCGTCAAATACGTAACCACGGACGTGTTCAAGACCTCAAGGAGTGAACCAGAAATCAAACTAGAGTCAGAACCGAAGATCTAACTACCCAGCACAATGTTTTCACCGAAAAACCTACATAATTTTCGGCGAAAATATCTTAAGAAACTCACAGGCGAAGTTAGCTGATTTACACTGAAGTTTTCGGCAAAAACTTCCATAGTTTTCACCGAAAATCCTAAAAGAAATCCATCGAAGATCCAGCTGAAGTTCTCGGCAAAAACTATTTAAGTTTTCGCTGAAAAGTTATGAAGAAATCGACAGAAGGCTTTGAACTAAAGTTTTCGGCGAAAAATTTATAAGTTTTTGCCGAAAAGTTCATTATTTTCAGAAGCAGAGTCGGCAAACCCTAATGACTCCTATTTAAACAGAGCAGCTGGCAGCGAAGGGGAGATCAGCATTCATATTCCAACAACTATTCACAAATCATACTTTTGAGAGTCAGCCGACTATAGGGTAGATAGATAGAGTTTAGAGAGTTCGAAGATCCGTGGAGACATCGTGACGCCATCCTTCCACCTCGGAGAGCTCGGAGCTTAAAGTTGAAGATCCAGGAGATCGAAGCTTCACCGGAGTCGTGAGAATTAGGTTTTTCAGTTCTTATCTGTTCTTCCTCCGTATGATGATTTCCTTTGATGCCTTTGATTCTTCTGTTATCGTTATGAGTAGCTGAACTCTTAGAGCTTAGATTAGATGAACCCTAAGTGACCCAAGGCTTTAAAACGGTCACGGATTGGCGGTAATTAGATTCAAAGTTCAATCAGTTTCTCTTTGCATGGTTGTTTTGTTCTTGATTGATTAAGTTTCTCTTCTGGTTGATCGCCTAGATTAGTGATGACACTCGATTTGACGTGATTATCAGCCTCATTTAAGCGACATTTCCTTGCTTAAAACATGGTTTTTAGGGTAGAATAGCGAATATTCACTCAACTGCTCTATCTCGTGCCATTTATGTTACTTTGGCATGTTTCGGGTCTATTTGATGGTTTTCTAGTGTTTTCATGATAGCACAGGTTTTTGCCGTCAAATAAAGTAACCAAGGACGTGTCTAAGGCGTTGTAACCTCGAGGAATCGCACCAGAATCGATCCGAGAAGTTAATCAAGTCGAATCAAATCCTGCTCCAATTTACACTGCAGTTTTTTACGAAAATCTCCCAGGTTTTCGGCGAAAATCTCCCAGGTTTTCAGCGAAAACTCAAGAAGAAATTGGTTGAGTTCAACCAAGAGAAGTTTTCGGCGAAAACCCCAAGTTTTCGACGAGAACCCTAAGGTTCGAAAATCACAGGAGAAACAGCCGAGCATTCAAGTCATTTACAAAGGAATTTTTGGCGAAAACTTAGCAGGTTTTCGGTGAAAATTCAAAGCAAAATCGGCGGTATTAGGGTTAAGTATAAATACTTAACCGGCGGCCCAATAAGAGATATACCTAATAATACATCATAATTTCAGAACTCTCACGAGTTCTGGAGGAGAGTTGAGAGTTCGAAGAGCCAGGAACAGATCGTGACGCCATCCCTTCACCTTGGAGAATCGGAGCTAGGATTGAAGATTACCGGAGAGCGAAGCTTTGCCAGAGTCGTCTTAATTAGGTTTTACAGTTTCTATCTGTTCTATCTTTTGATGATGAACTCTGTTTCTGCCTTTGATTCTTTTGTTATGAATATGAGTAGCTGATGACACTCGATTTGACGTGATTATCAGCCTCATTTAAGCAACATTTCCTTGCTTAAGACATGGTTTTTAGGGTAGAATAACGAATATTCAATCAATTGCCCTATCTCGTGCCATTTGTGTTACCTTGGCCCGTTTCGGGTCTATTTGATGGTTTTCTAGTGTTTTTACGTTAGCACAGGTTTTTGCCGTCAAATAAAGTAGCCATGGACGTGTCTAAGGCATTGGAACCTCGAGGGATTGCACCGGCATCGATCAAAGGAGCCAACCAAGTCAAACAAATTCCTGCCCGGTTTACAAAGGAGTTTTCGCCGAAAATAACCCTTTATTTTCGGCGAAAATATCAGCACAAATCAACTAAGGCCAGCTGAAGGATGTTTTCGGCGAAAACATATAGCTTTCGACCGAGAACTTATTCGGCGAAAATCACAGGAGAATCAGCCGGAGGACCCGTCCATTTGTACCAACATTTTTGGCGAAAATAATCCCTTATTTTCGGCGAAAATAACAGAAGGAATCCGGCGACTTAGGGTTTAAGTATAAATACTTAAACGGCGGCCCAAAAGGAGGGAGGAATCATTATTCATATTTTCACAAATCAGACTTTGAGAGTCAGCCGACTCTAGGGTCGATAGATAGAGTTTAGAGAGTTCGAAGATCCGTGGAGAGATCGTGACGCCATCCTTCCACCTCGGAGAGCTCGGAGCTTAAAGTTGAAGATCCAGGAGATTGAAGCTTTGCGGGAGTCATCAGAATTAGGTTTTTCAGTTCTTATCTGTTCTTCCTCTGTATGATGATCTTCATTGCTGCCTTTGATTCTCTTGTTTCTGATATCAGTAACTGAACTTGTAGAGCTTAGATTAGATGAACCCTAAGTGATCCAGGGCTTTAAAGCGGTCACGGATTGGCGGTAATTAGATTCGAAGTTCAATCAATTTCTCTTTGCATGGTTGTTTTGTTCTTGATTGTTTATGTTTCTTCTCCGGTTGATCGCCTAGATTAGGTTTTTGCAAGCTAGGGTTAGTCGCCAGACATCTTCCTGCTTTGGCGCGTAAACTTGTCTTCCTTGATCACCTAGTTTAGATTCTTGTTAAGTTGAGGATAAAAGCGAACGCTCGCCTCTCTTTAAAACATCAATTCAACCAGTTAACCTTATAATTGGAGTGTGCCTTTCGTAGAACCGGTTAGGGTTAATCCACTGCAAGAGTAACTCATAAATCACTAGTAATCGCACCAGTTAATTAAGTCGTTGCGAGAGGCGACCGTACCCGGGCGGCTAGTTAATCTTGGTAGTTAGAACGGATAGAGCGAATGTTCGCCGGTCTTAAACCTAAGGGTAAGGAGTTATGGTGGTGTATAGAAACCGATTGAATTAGAATTGAAAACTGCTGATCTTGTGATTGCCGTTGCTCTGGTGATCTAAGGGGGATTCGAAATCTAAGTTCGTCTATCTTCTCGTTAATCAACCTTTTACTTTTCTGTCTTTTATTTTCCTTTGTTCATTAGATTAGAAGTCGTGGAACTTACACCACGCACTAAGTGTTTAAACCTGAGTCATTTGCCAGCTTCTTTGAGTAGTCAATTAGTAGAAACCCTGTGGAATATGATCTACCCTAGCTTCACAGCTTGGTAGTATTTGATACCGCTAAAACTGCAGCTATCAAATTGGCGTCGTTGCCGGGGACTCTTCTAATTATTTGAAAGAAGAGTTGGCAAATTATTCTTCTACCTTTCCGCCTTACCATTTAATTTTCCTCCATATTTCCATGATTTACCTGGGTAGTGCTTTTGAGTTTTGATTATGCAGGATTACAGGTGGGATGACCAGTACCAAGAGTGGTATGTCGATGAAGCACCGTATATTGAGGATAACCAAGAGATGTATATACTAGCTCATCAGCATCGACAACAGACGACGAGAATAGAATCCTTCTTAGAGAATATCTCTACAAAGCTACAAGCTCAAAAGAGATAGACTCACATGTTCATCAAAATCGACAACAGACGGCAAGAGTAGAATCCGCCTTGGATGATCTCATTTCGAAGCTACAAGCTCGTAACGTAGTGGATGTCGAGCTCGAGCAACCAAATCCACTAATGGAAGAAGATGCTCAAGAGCTGTACGAAGATGAACATGACAATCTCACCGATGACTATTGCGAGCTAGAAGCATCTGATGAAGATTCCTTGGCGGTGGTGGTTGATGAAGACATAGAGCCAATCCATCTTAAAGTTGAAGCTGAAGAGGAGCACATAGAGATTGAGGAGATACCCTCACCTACACTTCCACCGAGTCAACCTGTAGAGAAGATGGAGCTCATTGAACATGCCGCGCCGTACTACCTCTTTCCTCCTCGAGTAGGAGAATTCAAGAAGAACTGGTCATCCAACCAAGATCGCGATCTATTGGAGCACTACCGGCTACATCACCCTTGTGGAGTGCTACATGGCACTCAACCGCTGTCCTTGAAGAAGACGATTGACTTCAAGAAACTTCTGAGTTGGGGTCCCTAACAGGTACCGTCCGGCTCAAGGACGTTAAAAGAGAGCGCTTCGTCGGAGGCAACCCACGGCTGGAGTCCATTTTTGAATTTTTGAGTCAGTCTTTTCGTCGTTCGAGTCAGGTTCGGGGGAGCCAAAGTGTCAGTTTAATTTTCTTTCATTTTGACTTATTTTTCGTCGGTTTTTGAAAAAAAAAAAAAAAATGGTTTTAAAAGAAGTTTTCGGCGGGAATTGAAAATTCTCGCCCGAAAAAATCAAACAGTGAGCCGCTTCTTTATTTTTGCTGTTTTGTGAAGAAGTTTTCGGCGAAAATTTCACAATATTTTTGTCAAAACTTGTGTTGTTTTGAAAATCAGATTCCTTTTTCGGTCCGATTATAACGCATACTTGATCGTCCAAATCGGAGCTCTGTAGCTCCAGTTATGCCCGAAACAAGTTTTCACGTTTTTGGCCAACTTCGTCGCTTTCCGTCCATTTTCTTGAGTCGTGTCTAAAAGGTTAGTTGTTGGGTTTTCAATTTCGAATCTTTTGACATATTGATTGTTGAATTTTGACGAGTTTAATACCGGTCTACCTCGTTTTGCGTGTCTGCTGTTTTGGTGTGATTTTTTCTGAACTAATTGAGCTTGGATGATCTAGATTGCTCTAGGAGTGTCGTGCCGTGAATTTGAAAAAAAAATAGTCAAAATATTTTCAAAATTCCCCTTAACCTTCTTTGTTCGACTTTTATTCTGTGTGGATCCGGGACACTTGTCCCGGTATCCTTTTGATCTTTTTGTTGTTTTTGTTTTGTAGGATCTTGAGTAGCTATCCGCTCTGCTCCGGACACTCCGTGTTCATCCCCTACACCGACCATCTCGTCACAGGTTCTTCGTATCTCTCTACTCTAGTTTAGTCCTGTGAGGACACAGAACCGTTTAAGTGTGGGGTAGGATTCTAGGATTATGCATGATCTTGTTTGATTTTTGTGATTCCGTGGTTCAATTTTAAAATTTCTCTTGCATAGACTTGCTCAATTCTTGACTTTTGATGTTAAATTGACTTCAATTGTGAACAATGACGTCTAGACTGTTCCACTTAGAACCTGTAACCAACGTGTTGGAACTGATATTAAATGAGTCTAGGTCAGAACAGACCATAAATCACTTCAGTAGTTGAAACTTGAATTAATTGAATTGATTGGTTTGTTAATAACAAAGCTCGATAACACCATTCTAAGATGATAGATGCTAGCTTCTCCCATGTTTTTTTAACTTCATATTTGTTCACCTGTGATTGTGGCTTGAGATTAAATGGAAATCCAATTCGAAATCTCGTGTAAAAAGTTATAACTAGCTAGGATCAAGTGGTTAAATCAATAAATCAAGTGTTTGAGTGGTGAAATTCGAGTTGTGCAAATCAATGTAAAGTTCTTTAAAGTGCTGGAAAAAAAAAAGCTAGGCAAGCCCGACACCTAAGTGAAGTGTTCGGGTTGAGCACTAGCATAAGCACAAATACTGTGAGCTAGGCAGGTCCAACACCTAAGTGAAGTGTTTGGTATCGAGCACTAGTATGCAGTAAATAAATTAAAGGAAGAAGTTGAAACTTGAAATAAATCATTGTTTAAATCGCTCCTAGCTAGAACATGTAACGTACAGATCTAGAAACGGATGAAGTTGAGTCGATAGCCACGTCACTTTTCCTACCTCCGCGTCCACATCATGGCTAGAGCTTAAAGTCTTTTTGATTAGAATTGGTGTTATCGTAGTCGGTTAATTATGATTCATTGTTTTGCCAAGAAACGAGCTTTGTTAAAACCACTACTTGAAGTGTGCAGAAATTAGTGAGATCGAAAACTTGTTTGGTTGATGTTCTTACATGTGTAGGTTAAGTTTCTACGTGGAACAGTCTAAACCAAATTGTTAGAATTGAATCTCAGTTTAATCTCGTGTCATTTGTGAATTTGAGTATGTTCTAGTTCAGTTTGCTTGAGGACAAGCAAAAGCTTAAGTGTGGGGTATTTGATGACACTCGATTTGACGTGATTATCAGCCTCATTTAAGCAACATTTCCTTGCTTAAGAGATGGTTTTTAGGGTAAAATAACGAATATTCAATCAATTTCCCTATCTCGTGCCATTTGTGTTACCTTGGCCCGTTTCGGGTCTATTTGATGGTTTTCTAGTGTTTTTACGTTAGCACAGGTTTTTGCCGTCAAATAAAGTAGCCATGGACGTGTCTAAGGCATTGGAACCTCGAGGGATTGCACCGGCATCGATCAAAGGAGCCAACTAAGTCAAACAAATTCCTGCCCGGTTTACAAAGGAGTTTTCGCCGAAAATAACCCTTTATTTTCGGTGAAAATATCAGCACAAATCAACTAAGGCCAACTGAAGGATGTTTTCGGCGAAAACATATAACTTTCGGCCCGAGAACTTATTCGGCGAAAATCACAGGAGAATCAGCCGGAGGACCCGTCCATTTGTACCAACATTTTTGGGTGAAAATAACAGAAGGAATCCGGCGACTTAGGGTTTAAGTATAAATACTTAAACCGGCGGCCCAAAAGGAGGGAGGAATCATTATTCATATTTTCACAAATCAGACTTTTGAGAGTCAGCCGACTCTAGGGTCGATAGATAGAGTTTAGAGAGTTCGAAGATCCGTGGAGAGATCGTGACGCCATCCTTCCACCTCGGAGAACTCGGAGCTTAAAGTTGAAGATCCAGGAGATTGAAGCTTCGCGGGAGTCGTCAGAATTAGGTTTTTCAGTTCTTATCTGTTCTTCCTCTGTATGATGATCTTCATTGCTGCCTTTGATTCTCTTGTTTCTGATATGAGTAACTGAACTTGTAGAGCTTAGATTAGATGAACCCTAAGTGATCCAGGGCTTTAAAGCGGTCACGGATTGGCGGTAATTAGATTCGAAGTTCAATCAGTTTCTCTTTGCATGGTTGTTTTGTTCTTGATTGTTTATGTTTCTTCTCCGGTTGACGCCTAGATTAGGTTTTTGCAAGCTAGGGTTAGTCGCCAGACATCTTCCTGCTTTGGCGCATAAACTTGTCTTCCTTGATCACCTAGTTTAGATTCTTGTTAAGTTGAGGATAAAAGCGAACGCTCGCCTCTCTTTAAAACATCAATTCAACCAGTTAACCTTATAATTGGAGTGTGCCTTTCGTAGGAACCGGTTAGGGTTAATCCACTGCAAGAGTAACTCATAAATCACTAGTAATCGCACTAGTTAATTAAGTCGTTGCGAGAGGCGACCGTACCCGGGCGGCTAGTTAATCTTGGTAGTTAGAACGGATAGAGCGAACGTTCGCCGGTCTTAAACCTAAGGGTAAGGAGTTATGGTGGTGTATAGAAACCGATTGAATTAGAATTGAAAACCGCTGATCTTGTGATTGCCGTTGCTCTGGTGATCTAAGGGGGATTCGAAATCTAAGTTCGTCTATCTTCTCGTTAGTCAACCTTTTACTTTTCTGTCTTTTATTTTCCTTTGTTCATTAGATTAGAAGTCGTGGAACTCACACCACGCACTAAGTGTTTAAACCTGAGTCATTTGCCAGCTTCTTTGAGTAGTCAATTAGTAGAAACCCTGTGGAATATGATCTACCCTAGCTTCACAGCTTGGTAGAATTTGATACCGCTAAAACTGCAGCTATCAAATTGGCGCCGTTGCCGGGGACTCTTCTAATTGTTTGAAAGAAGAGTTGGCAAATTATTCTTCTACCTTTCCGCCTTACCATTTAATTTTCCTCCATATTTCCATGATTTACCTGGGTAGTGCTTTTGAGTTTTGATTATGCAGGATTACAGGTGGGATGACCAGTACCTGGGTAGTGTTTCGGTGTGATTTTTTCTGAACTGATTGAATTTAGATGATCTAGATTGCTCTAGGAGTCTCGTGCCGTGAATTTGAAAAAAAAAGAGTCAAAATATTTTCAAAATTTCCCTTAACCTTCTTTGTTTGACTTTTATTCTGTGTGGATCCGGGACACTTGTCCTGGTTTCCTTTTGATCATTTTGTTGTTTTTGTTTTTGTAGGAACTTCAGTAGCTACTTCGCTCTACTCCAGACGCTCCGTGTTCATCCCCTACACCGACCATCTCGTCACAGGTTCTTCGTATCTCTCTACTCTAGTTTAGTCCTGTGAGGACACATAACCGTTTAAGTGTGGGGTAGGATTCTAAGATTATGCATGATCTTGCTTGATTTTCTGTGATTCTGTGGTTCAATTTTGAAGTTCTCTAGCATAGAACTGCTCAATTCTTGACTTTTGATATTAAATTGACTTCAATTTTGAACAATGTCGTTTAGACTGTTCCACTTAGAACCTGTAACTAACGTGTCGGCACTGATATTAAATGAGTCTAGGTCAGAACAGATCATAAATCACTCTTGTAGTTGAAACTTGAATCAATTAAACTAATTGACTTGTTAATAACAAAGCTCGATAACACCGTTCTAAGATGATAAATGCTAGCTTCTTCAATGTTTTCACTCCATATTTGATCACCTGTGATTGTGGCTTGAGATTAGACGAAAATCCAATTCAAAATCTTGTGTAAAAAGTTATAACTAGCTATGATCAAATGGCTAAATTGTTAAATCAAGTAATAAAGTTGTGCAAATCAATGCTAAGTTCTTTAAAGTGCTGAAAATAAAGCTAGGCAAGCCCGACACCTAAGTGAAGTGTTCGGGTTGATCCAACACCTAAGTGAAGTGTTTGGTATCGAGCACTAGTATGCAGTAAATCAATGGAGGAAGTTTGAAACTTGTTAGAAATTGTTGTTAAAATCGGTCCTAGCTAGAACATGTAACGTACATATTCAGAAACGGATGAAGTCGATTCGATAGCCACGTCACTTTTCCTACCTCCGCGTCCACATCATGGCTAGAGCTTAAAGTCTTTTTGATTAGAATTGGTGTTATCGTAGTCGGTTAATTATAATTAATTGTTTTGCCAAGAAACGAGCTTTGTTAAAACTGCTACTTGAAGTGTGCAGAAATTAGTGAGATCGAAAACTTGTTTGGTTGATGTTCTTGCATGTGTAGGTCACTCTTTCTACGTTGAACAGTCTAAACCAAATCATTAGAATTGAATCTCAGTTTAATCTTATGTCATTTGTGAATTTGAGTGTGTGATGACACTCGATTTGACGTGATTATCAGCCTCATTTAAGCGACATTTCCTTGCTTAAGATATGGTTTTTAGGGTAGAATAACGAATATTCATTCAACTACTCTATCTCGTGCTATTTGTGTACCTTTGGCCCGTTTCGGGTCTATTTGATGGTTTTCTAGTGTTTTAATGTTAGCACAGGTTTTTGCCGTCAAATAAACTAGCCAATGACGTGTCTAAGGCGATGGAACCTCGAGGAATCGCACCGGAATCGATCCAAGGAGTCCATTAAGTCGAACCAAATCCTGCTCCCATTTACAAAGAAGTTTTTGGCGAAAACCCTTGGAGTTTTCGGCGAAAACTCAAGAACAAATCGGCTGATGTCAACCAAGGAGAGTTTTCGGCGAAAACTCCAAGTTTTCGCTGAGAACCCGGCATCCGAAAATCATAGGAGAAAGCAGCCGGCGATCACCCCATTTACAAAGGAATTTTTGGCGAAAACTCAAGCACATTTTCGGCGAAAATTCCAGGCAAAATCTGGCGGTATTAGGTTTAAGTATAAATACTTAACCGGCGGACCTAAATCAGGATAGACACACAATATACAATATCATATCTCATAATACCAAATACTTCGAGGATTCTCAAGAGTTCTGGAGTAGAGTTTAGAGCTCGAAGAGCCGGGAAGAGATCGTGACGCCATCCCTTTCATCTCGAAGACTCAGAGCTAGGATTGCAGATTACCGGAGATCGAAGCTCTGCCGGAGTCGTCTTAATTAGGTTTTTCAGATCCTTTTATGTTCTTCCTCTGTTCAAGATGAACTCTATCTTTGTCTTTGATTCTTTTGTGAAAAACATGAGTAGCTAAACTCGTAGAGCTTAGACTAGATGAACCCTAAGTGACCCAGGGCTTTAAAGCGGTCACGGATCGGTGGTGATTATATTCAAAGTTCAATCAGTTTCTCTTTCATGTTTGATTTGTTCTTCATTGTTCATGTTTCTTGTCTGGATTGATCACCTAGATTAGATTCTTGTTAAGCTAAGGATAGAAGCGAACGCTCGCCTTACTTTAAAACTTCAAATCGAACAATTAACCTAATCATTGGAGTGTGCCTTTCGTAGGAACCAGTTAGGGTTAGTCCACTGCAAGAGTAACTCATAAATCGTTAGTAATTGCACCAGTTAAGTTAAGTCGTTGCGAGAGGCGACCGTACCCGGGCGGCTAATTAATCTTGGTAGCTAGATCGGATAGAGCGAAAGTTCGCCAGTCTTAAACCTAAGGGTAAGGAGTTATGGTGGTGTCTTAGAATTGATTGAACGAGAATCGAAATCCGCTGATCTATTGATTGCCAATGCTCTGGTGAACGAAGGGGGATTCAAAGTCTAAGCTTGTTTGTCATCTTTGTTTTAATCAACCAATCTTTCAGTCTGTTTTCAGTTTTAATTTTTAATCCGTGCATTTCTTAGAATTAGAAGTTGTGGAACTCACACCACGCACAAAGTGTTTAACCTGAGTGATTTGCCTTTACATTTGAGTAGTCAATCATTAGAAGACCCGTGGAATACGATCTACCCTAGCTTTTAGCTTGGTAGTCAATCCAGGGCCCTCCACCAGCTTTCCCTGACCGTGTTGGGTACCACGCCACTGTTGCTCGCCTACCCCAGTACTACTTCGAGCGCTACCAGCGGCTCGAGCATGTTCCTGGAGCTGATGTTCGCCTACTATCTATGGAGACACTCTTCGACCACGATGAGGACTGGCACCGGAACGTGCTTGATGCATTGCTACTGCAGGACTGCTGGAGCTGACCACGTTAGCCGCTGACTTCCCAGACGTCACTCTCCAGGAGTTTTGGGCGACATTCGATCTAGACGAGTACAAGAGGAGGCAGCACAAGAAGGTCGTCACCTTCTATCTGGCCGGGGTGCACAGGAAACTCACCTATGATGAGTTTGCAGCTCATCTCGAGATCCCTCGCGAGCGCTACGAGGGTCATCACCTCAGCTGGGAGAACAACGATGGCGACGGAGAGGAGTACGATGCGCTCTGGAGCCACATGACTGGAGTGCCCGGCTATCGTACCACGAAGCATAATTCAGTTAAGTCCCTCTCTCACCCTCTCTATAAATTCATTCACATGGTTTGGCATCGTTCTCTTTTGTTTGCTCCAGAGAAGGACCGCCACCATATCAGCCGAGAGGAGCTTCTTCTTCATCGCGCCATCTGGGAGAGTTATCCTCTTCATCCCGGATTGGTGCTTGCATGCTTACTCCGCCAGAAGACTCAGAGGCCGAGGCCACCTTGCTCACTTCTGGGAGGCAACTTTGTCGGCCGACTCATCATCTCCTTCGGTCTCAGCCAAGCATATGGCCCGGACGTCCCACGACGCAGAGTACACACCATCGGAGGTGATTTGGCGGTCGAGTACGACCTCGAGCTGGACCTCAATCCCCAGGTAGCAGTAGATCCTCCCCTCTAGCATATGGAAGAGTCGGAGGAAGAAGATGATGCTGATGAGCCGCAGCCCCAGTCAGAGCCAGAGTTTCATGATCATACACCCTCGCCACATCATGAGGCAGGGTATGCACACCAATCGCCGCCGCCCATTCCAGATCCATATCAGGCGCCTCACCCGTAGCACCGACCGCATCCCGCGGATGTTGAAGAGCTGTATGAGCGACTTCAGGAGTGGCACATCACTGACAATGCCGCTCAGGATGCGAGATGGATTATTATGCAGCAACACATGCACCGCTCTGACGAGCGGTATGAGGCACAGCTGACGTGGCAACGTCAGGTCGGCGACGCCCTACACCTTCCACCCCCCGACGCCCCTGACCAGCTATGATCGGGTGGTGTCCTTTTCCTTGTTCTTTCTTTTTATTTCTTCTTTTCAGATTTCGATCCAACTTTTTTCTGTGTGGATCCGGGACACTTGTCCCGGTGTCCTTTTTATCTTTCATTTGTTTTTGTTTTGCAGGCAATCAGTAGATTGCCTTTGCTTCGCTTTGGTATATTGCCTCTGCTCCGAGGATCCGTGCTCATCCCCTACGCCAACCATCTCGGTCCAGGTTCTTCTACTTCACTCTGAACTCTAGATTTAGTCCTGTGAGGACACAGTCCGATTTAAGTGTGGGGTAGGATGCTAGAGAACCTTGCATGAACTTGATTGCCCTTGATTGTGTTTTTGTGTGCCTCGTGATTCCTGTCCAGTCTCTCTAGCATTAGAATGGCTCAGTTCTTATTTTTGATGTTAAGTTGTTGTTCAATCTTTCATAATGATGCTTAGACTGCTTAACCTAGAACTTGAGAACCAACGTGTTTACTTTGATGCTAAATTGCCTGGTCAGAACAGAATTTTTGAAATCACACTTGTAGTTTGTAGCCTTGATTGCATGAAAATGACCGAATCCGACTAGCAAACCAATTGTGAGCTTTTGATCAATTGCACGTAACTTGCAATTTCAATTCTTTTTGAGTGATTTTCTGTTTGCTTGAATGAGTTAGAATTTGCATGAGACCTACTCGAGACCACACGATGACACGAGTTCTAGAATGATAGGGGCACCTAGATTCAGCTACTAAGCCAGATATCCTACCAAACGAGAAATCCATTAGGTTTAAACCCTTGAGCTTGACATGTTCTTTCGGTTCGAAAATACATTACAGCCATTTCCCATTCTTTCATTCCCCGTTGATCCCCTGTGGTTGTAGTTCTAGATTGACCTACCGGAAGTCGGTTTGTGGTAACCTGCCCATAGCCATTAAACAGGTGGTCTTAGCTATTATGTCCAAACGTGTAAACCCCTCTAGCAACTAAAAGAAAATCGGCACAAAGAAAAAAAATTTGAAAAAAAAAGAAAAACAAAAAGAAAAAAGAAGAGAAAAACAAAAAGAAAAATCAGAAAAGTTTCAAGTTTTTAGTTTCATAACGTTCTTCTCCCTACAAATGGAAGAACGAAGTCAAAAGAAAATTCAAAGAAAAAAATGTAAACAAATAAAGTGCTAGATTGCTTGAGGGTATCATAGGACGAGCGTTCACTATTCCACCCATGTCTGGTTAGACGGTAGGAAGCCATAGGCTAGATTCGAGGGAAGTTGGTCGAAAGCTACACCGCACCAAAGCCATCATCATACATTCCCATCATCCATCTCATCATAAACCCTTGTAGTGTAGAATACGTTACAGTCCTAGCAGGGAAGTCCTTCTTGACTAGTTACTCGTGTTGTCACAGTGGTGGAGATGTGGTCGAATTGCAAACTTATGACAGAATTCAGTAACAGAAAATGATTGAGAGCAGAAACACGTCCTTAAACATAGAGAGTGAGAGTTCCCCATTTACTAAATATTTCCTGTGTGAGGAGTCTGGTCGGTCAGGTCAAATTCGTGCATAATTGGTTGCGATTACTCGTCGTGTGCAGTTTTTAGTGAGACCAGGTTGTTTGGCTGATCAGTTTGCATGTTAGTTTTCTTGTTCTAGGAATTATCTGTCTAATAATTCATTGTGTTTGATTGAACTCCAATTTAATAAATCTTATCATTTGTGAACATGAGCGTTTCTATTCAGTTTGCTTGAGGACAAGCAAAACTTAAGTGTGGGGTATTTTGATGACACTCGATTTGACGTGATTATCAGCCTCATTTAAGCGACATTTCCTTGCTTAAGACATGGTTTTTAGGGTAGAATAACGAATATTCATTCAACTATTCTATCTCGTGCCATTTGTGTTAATTTGGCCCGTTTCGGGTCTTTTTGATGGTTTTCTAGTGTTTTAATGTTAGCACAGGTTTTTACCGTCAAATAAAGTAGCCAAGGATGTGTCTAAGGCGTTAGAACCTCAAGGAATCGCACCGGAATCGATCCAAGGAGTCAATCAAGTCGAACCAAATCCTGCTCCCATTTACAAAGAAGTTTTCGGCGAAAACCCTTGGAGTTTTCGGCGAAAACTCAAGAACAAATCGGCTGATATCAACCAAGGAGAGTTTTCGGCGAAATTCCAAGTTTTCGCCGAGAACCCGGCATCCGAAAATCACAGGAGAAAGCAGCCGGCGATCACCCCATTTACAAAGGAATATTTTCGGCGAAAATTCCAGGCAAAATCCGGCGGTATTAGGGTTAAGTACAAATACTCAACCGGCGGCCCTAAATCAGGATAGACACACAATATACAATATCATATCTCATAATACCAAATACTTCGAGGATTCTCAAGAGTTCTAGAGTAGAGTTTAGAGTTCGAAGAGCCGGGAAGAGATCGTGACGCTATCCCTTTCATCTCGAAGACTCAGAGCAAGGATTGCAGATTACCGGAGATCGAAGTTCTGTCGGAGTCATCTTAATTAGGTTTTTCAGATCCTTTTCTGTTCTTCCTCTGTTCAAGATGAACTCTATCTTTTTCTTTGATTCTTTTGTGAAAAACATGAGTAGCTAAACTCGTAGAGCTTAGATTAGATGAACCCTAAGTGACCCAGGGCTTTAAAGCGGTCATGGATCGGCGGTGATTAGATTCAAAGTTCAATCAGTTTCTCTTTCATGTTTGATTTGTTCTCCATTGTTCATGTTTCTTGTCTGGATTGATCACCAAGATTAGATTCTTGTTAAGCTAAGGATAGAAGCGAACGCTCGCCTTACTTTAAAACATCCAATCGAACAATTAACCTAATCATTGGAGTGTGCCTTTCGTAGGAACCAGTTAGGGTAATCCACTACAAGAGTAATTGCACCAGTTAAGTTAAGTCGTTGCGAGAGGCGACCGTACCCGGGGGCTAATTAATCTTAGTAGCTAGATCGGATAGAGCGAACGTTCGCCAGTCTTAAACCTAAAGGTAAGGAGTTATGGTGGTGTCTTAGAATTGATTGAACGAGAATCGAAATCCGCTGATCTATTGATTGCCAATGCTCTGGTGAACGAAGGGGGATTCAAAGTCTAAGCTTTGTTTGTCATCTTTGTTTTAATCAACCAATCTTTTAATCTGTTTTCAGTTTTAATTTTTAATTTCCGTGCATTTCTTAGAATTAGAAGTCGTGGACCTCACACCACGCACAAAGTGTTTAAACTGAGTGATTTGCCTTTACATGTGAGTAGTCAATCATTAGAAGACCCGTGGAATACGATCTACCCTAGCTTTTAGCTTGGTAGTATTTGATCACTGTTTTACAGCTCATCAGTGTGTTCTAGTTTAGTTTGCTTGAGGATAAGTAAAAGCTTAAGTGTGGGGTATTTTGATGACACTCGATTTGACGTGATTTTCAGCCTCATTTAAGCGACATTTTCTTGCTTGAAACGTGGTTTTAGGGGTAGAATAGCGAATATTCACTCAACTGCCCTATTTCCTACTGATTTGGTTACTTTGGCCCTTTTGGGTCTATTTGATGGTTTTCTAGTGTTTTTTTGTAAGAGCGCGTGTTTTTTTCGTCAAATACGTAACCACGGATGTGTTCAAGACCTCAAGGAGTGAACCAGAAATCAAACCAGAGTCAGAACCGAAGATCCAACTGCCCAGCACAATGTTTTCGCCGAAAAACTTACATAGTTTTCGGTGAAAATATCTTAAGAAACTCACAGGCGAAGTCAGCTGATTTACACTGAAGTTTTCGGCAAAAACTTCCATAGTTTTTGGCAAAAACTTCCATAGTTTTCGCCGAAAATCCTAGAAGAAATCCATCAAAGATCCAGTTGAAGTTCTCGGCGAAAACTATTTAAGTTTTCGCCGAAAAGTTATGAAGAAATCGACAGAAGGCTTTGAACTAAAGTTTTCGCCGAAAAGTTCCTTATTTTCAGAAGCAGAGTCGGCAAACCCTAATGACTCCTATTTAAACAGAGTAGCCGGCAGCCAAGGGGAGATCAGCATTCATATTCCAACAACTATTCACAAATCATACTTTTGAGAGTCAGCCGACTATAGGGTAGATAGATAGAGTTTAGAGAGTTCGAAGATTCTTGGAGACATCGTGACGCCATCCTTCCACCTCGGAGAGCTCGGAGGTTAAAGTTGAAGATCCATGAGATCGAAGCTTCGCCGGAGTCGTCAGAATTAGGTTTTTCAGTTCTTATCTGTTCTTTCTTTGTATGATGATTTCCTTTGTTGCCTTTGATTCTTTTGTTATCGTTATGAGTAGCTGAACTCGTAGAGCTTAGATTAGATGAACCCTAAGTGACCCAGGGCTTTAAAGCGGTCACGGATTGGCGGTAATTAGATTCTAAGTTCAATCAGTTTCTCTTTGCATGGTTGTTTTGTTCTTGATTGTTTAAGTTTCTCTTCTGGTTGATCGCCTAGCTTAGGTTTGTGTTGGTTAGGGTTTGTCGCCAGACAGCTTCCCTGCTTTAAAACATTAAAACTTGTCTTTCTTGATCACCTAGATTAGATTCTTGTCAAGCTGAGGATAGAAGCGAACGCTCGCCTCTCTTTAGAACATCAATTCAACCAATTAACCTATTCATTGGAGTGTGCCTTTCGTAGGAACTAGTTAGGGTTAATCCGCTTCAAGAGTAACTCATAAATCATTAGTAATTGCACCAGTTAGTTTTGTCATCGCAAAAGGCGACCGTACCCGGGCGACTAATTAATCTTGGTAGCTAGATCAGATAGAGCGAAAGTTCGCCAGTCTTATACCTAAGAGTCAGGAGTTATGGTGGTGTATAGAAATCGATTGAATTAGAATTGAAAACCGCTGGTCTTGTGATCGCCGATGTTCTGGTAATCTTAGGGGGATTCGAAATCTAAGCTCGTCTATCTTCTCGTTAGTCAACCTTTTAATCTTTCAGTCTTTTACTTTCCTGCTTTATTAGATTAGAAGTCGTGGAACTCACACCACGCACAACCTGTTTAAACCTGAGTAAATTTGCCAACATATTTGAGTAGACAAGAAGAAGAGACCTCGAGTAGAATACGATCTAGTCTACCTTGGTAGATAGTTATTTGATACGTCCTACAACGTTCATCACTGGGGATTTAACTTTTTTTGCACTTGACTTTAGATTTCAGGATTATCGTCATTCTTATCCAGGTCTAGATTAATCTTTCTTTGTCGAATCTTTCGTTATTGCTTCTGCAGGTACCTTAGTGTTTTGACTTCTGAATTCTGATCGAGCTTATTCGTAAGGTGCTGCTGAGAAATCTTTGAGGTAATCACTAAATATTTTCATATTAGTGTTGTTACTACAGTTGGTTAATTATCTGTGTATACTCAATGATCTGTGTAACTGTGTTCATAAACTACTGTTATCGGTTGTTAAGCTTAAGTTAAACTGAGTTAGTAACTTAGTCATCTGTGTTCATATTAAACGGCCATCGGTTATTATAATCTGTTGTGTTCATGAACTTCATGAGTGTATGAAATCTGAGTTAATAGTCAGTTTCTGCACTTTATATCAGTTCATCTTTGTTGAATCTTTCTTTGTTGAATCTGTTATGATAAACTTGTGACAGCGACTGTGATATGATAAACTGATTTAATTTTGGACAGCAACTGTGATATGATAAACTGATTTAAGTTTGGACAGTAACTGATATGATAAACTGATTTAAGTTTGAATCTATTCATCTTTGTCCCATGATTTAAACTGTTCATGATAAACTGATATGATAAGTTGAGTTCCTCCTTTTCTTAACTGTTCAAGTTCATGTTCTATTTCTTAATTGTTCTGTTCTATGTTCTATGTTCTATGTTCTATGTTCTATGCAACTGTGATATGACAAACTGATATGATAAGTTGAGTTCCTCCTTTTCTTAACTGTTCATTGTTCATGTTCTATTTCTTAACTGTTCATGTTCTATGTTCTATTTCTTATCTGAGTTAGTAATTTGTAAACACTAAATTTTGTAAATTGAGTTAGTGATCTGTGTTCATGTTGCTGTAAACTGAGTTAGTGATTTTGAGTTAGTAAACTGAGTTCATAACCTAAGCTTACCTTAGTTTGTATTTATAACTTAAGATTACATAGTTAAAAAAACTACTTAGAAAGCCTTTGTATAGTAATCTGCAATATTCAACTCCATTTTTATGTGTCTTTCTTCTTCTGCTTTCTTCATTCTCAACGAACTCAAATTGCGCTTACTTCAAATTTGGCTAATGAACACTTTACTAAAACTGCACTAGGTAACACTTAACTAGATTGTAGGCAGCCTCTATTTCTGCTTAATAATGTCTTTATCTAATCACTTCTTCAGAATAACTAGGCAATTTTTGTGAGGACTACACTTTTTTGTAGTCATATATACTACATTAATCCTAACACTTGATTTTTTTTTATATCTAATGGGAAGAAATGAACTTATGAGATATGGGGATTTGTCATTTATTAACCATTAATATATTAATTCATTAGTATGGTATGTTTGGTGATTTGGGGATTTGCCTAAAACATATCACTACAAGAAACTAGTAATTTAACAGCAACAGCTTAACATCGGCCAATTTTTGGCCGCTGTTAAATTACTAAATACTGCAAATTTAACAGCGGCCACTTAGCAGTTGTTAAATTACACAGTTTAACAGCGGCCAGGTGGCCACTGTTAAAATTACGCGATCTGATTGGTTGAAACAGCTACACGCGGATTGCACCAAATCTAATCTTAACCGTTGATTTAATCATGGTTAATCCGAGCCGTTGATTTAATATAAACCCTAATAACTCTTTTCTTCTAATTTTCGAGTCGCCGCCATCTCCATTCGTCGGAGCTGCACCTTCTTCGCCGATCTTCCTCCTCCTCTTCTTCTTTTTCTTCTTCTTGTTCTATTACTTTTTTTCTTCTTCTTCTTTCTTCTTTGCCGACAGCCTTCTTCTTATCATTCTTCTTCCTAATCTCATCTCCGACAGCCTTCTTCTTCTTCGTCGAAATCCAAAAATGTGCCGCCGGACCCCGCCAAAAACGCTGCCACAACTCCAGCAGCCAACAACACTACGCCCCCTCCCCCGCAACCTCAGCGTCGCCTCTTCCATCCCGGAGTTCTGAGATATGAGAGGGAGGCGTACGTGCAGCAACTGAAGCGACTATCACCGGAGTTCCGAGATCTGAGAAGGCGCTTTCGAGGGTGATGCATCGACGGAAAGAGGAGAGTGACGGAAGCGACTATCGTCAGAGTTCTGGCTATTACTTTAATCGACGGAGTAATTTAACAGCGACCTATGGCTACTGTTAAATTATATCGTTTAATCGCGACCACATTTTGCCGCTGTTAAACACCTTTGCCATTGGACAGTTCAACAGTGGCACGTGGCCGTTGTTAAATTATTTTAACAGCGACCATGGCTGCTGTTAAACGCGTTTTTTGCCGTCGTTAATTAAACAGTTTTTTGTAGTGTATTATGGTAATATAATATATTCTCTTTTTTTAATCTATTCAAATTGTCATGCCTTCCCCTTCTTTCCCTCTTTCTTTTGCAAAAAAAAAAAACAGTAGAGTATCTGAACTGAAAGAAGAATACTCTACCATTTTTTTTGTACTAGTGCTTCTCCAGATCGATACTAGTGCTTCTCCATATCGGTACTAGTGCGTCAGACCTGTACTAGTACATGTAAGATCTCTATTTTTTCTATAATTACATGTGTTAAGATGTTATATTTGTGTACTAGTGCATTAGGTGGTGGTGGTGCTCAGACGAAGCGACAATGGTGGTGTTCCGGCGAAAATCTATTTTCCTTCATTAAAGGCATTCATTTTCCTTCTTATATGTGTATTTAATATTATTAAATTATTTGTGTGTATTTAATTATTTCTTAAATACCTTACTTAAATGCCCCTTCCCTTATTTTATAGCCACAAGATGGAAGGTACTAAAGATCAATAGATTAGACTCATGTACATGTAGTATAATATACTACATGTGCATGTAGTCCCTACAGGTAGGGCTGGCAGTCGGCCCGGTTCGGTCAAAAACCGAACCGAATTGTCGGTTGACCGAAACCGAATTTTTGCCAAAAGTGGGACCGTCGACCGAACCGAGTTTGCTCGGTTTTTTAGCCGAGCCGAACCGGTCGGTTTCGGTTTAGAGCCGAACCGCGACCGAGAACCGACTTAGACGCCCTTTGACCAAAAACTGAACATGAGCCGAAAATTAACCGAAAACTGAACATGAACCGAATTAAACTTCAGTTGCTGGTCATGGCCCGACATCATCATTTCACAATCTTTGCACTACTACTACATCAATGAATCAATCTCTCATCTCAGTCATTTCAAATAAGTTCATATCCTCCTTAAAAACTCCTGCCTTGACTTCACTATAGGAGTAATAAGAAGTTAGCAGGCTCAGTTCTTGCTGCATATCCAAACTTTGAAGTGTAGTATTTTCTATGAACACCAGTCTGCTTCGTTGACCCAGAATTCTGATGGAATCCCACTATTAACTTGGAACATTGCCTGCAAACACAACAACAAAACATCATCTTTCATTAGTCCAAAATGACTAGTCTAATCATAATCTTTTAGAAGTTGCTTCAATATGAAACTTACAGAAGCTGCTCTTCTGAGTAGCAAGTGTAAACTCTACATTAATTAACCAAACTTAGAAACTCTACATTCAAGCAAAATCATAAAGCTAACAACCATCCAAGCTAAGAACCTCTACATTGCAAACAAAACTAAGCAACCAAGCAGATTATCATCGATCAAACATTACTCACAGACTTACTGTGCCTTTATGCCCGACTTATTGTGCATTTAACAAAGAAAGGAAGTTGAAGAAATGACTTACTATGCCTGTATGCCCGATTTGTTTGGTCAGATGGAAGTATAGAACCCTTTATGGATTACCTGGCAAACCCAGCATCATCAAACAAAACTAGAAATTCTGAAGATTAACAGATCAGAAACTATGCTTTGGCCTTCGTGGATGGGGATTGATCCTCCAGCAGCTACAATCTGTTGCTCCAGCTGCAATTCATGTACCAAGTAAGAAGCTTGAAACTTTATCAGAACTTAGATTGAAGAAAGAATCATACCCTAATGAGATTCTCAAGCTTGTTCTTCACCAAACATATCATTTCCCGGATCTTTACTAACAAATTTGTAAAACCCTAATCAAGATCAAACTATGTTTTAATCTTTACCTAGAGCTACTGCCTTTAAGCTGATGAACATGAGCATCAACTTTCTTAAAGTCCACGCCTTGCTATGGATCTCTGTGGAGCATTAATCAAACACATGAGCTACATCAATTTCTACACATCTGGAAAAAAATTTGAAAGACATGAATCCAAGAAACAAAACTTACAGAGCTTTGGTGAGATCATCAAGGAGCCGATCCAAATCTTCAAAGAAGAGAGAAACAACTTCGACTACCAAATCAGGGTTTCTCTCATCTTGCAGCAGCTGAAGCTGAGCAAACTGACTGTCTAGAAAACCCTTTTTGTCCAAGACAGATTGAAGACGATTCAGTTCAGCCGCCATTAGAGATAGATTGAAGACGAGCTTGGAAGAATTTTGTGCTTACCTCGGTGAACAAGGACCTGGTGTATTTAACCCATGTTCTCTGCATCTGAACAAACTTTGAAGCAGGTGAACGATTGAGGAAGGAAAAAGGGAGAAGATTTGGTCTTCGAGGACGATAACTGGAGCGGTCCTGGTTGGAGGCTTGGAGTAGGTGCACGATAGCTGGTTGGTAACTGGAGCAGAGTAGGTTACGGCGGAGGGAGAGCTTCAGCTACGAGTTGATGGCCGACGGGTGGGAGTCTGGAGAGGTGGTGATTCGGTGTTTACGAAGATGACCTATATTGTAATCGGTCTTTAATCAGTTTCTACCTCGGTTTCGGTTTAAACCGAAAACCGAGTTAAACCCAAAGATTCTTAAAACCTGCAACCATAGACCGAACCGAGTCGGTTTATATTCGGCTTGGTCCTCTCAGTTTCGGTTCAGTTTTTGGTTTAAACCGAAAAAACCGGCAACCGACTGCCAGCCCTACCTACAGGGAAGCCGGAATAATTATGGATTGTGTTATTGTAAATAGTAATTCTCTTAATAACATTCTCTAATAATAATTCTCTAAAAGCCAGCTCTATCTAGTTATCAGTTCTTCTTTCTTATGCTCTCTAATCATTCTTCTTCTTCCTCAATTTTGATTACTGTAGGCAAATCTTGTCCTGTTCATTCAACTATGGACACTCAAACCTTGAATCCCAATCAAACCCTAGGTAACAATGGTGGTGTGCATCGTCCACCACCACCTCCTACAACTACAGAAACAGTAACTCCAAATAGAGCTCATGTGTTACCTCAAACGCAAACACAGGACGCTCCGGTTACTGGTACTGCTGTTAATTCTCCTCAACCCAACTCTCGTCCTGTTGAGGAAATCATAGATACTAGTAAGCTTACTAGTGTCGCTTGGGGTCACTTTTCCAAAGTCAGGACGATTGATGTTGAAATAAAGGCAAGATGCAAGTATTGTCAGAAGTTGCTAGCGGGTAATTCGAATAATGGCACTACCCATTTGAAGACTCATATGGGTAACTGCATCCAAAGGAAGATTCATGATCGAAGTCAGAAAATACTAGGTCCAGATGTTTTCACAGACGCCACGGGGAAGAGGGAACTCAGGGCCTTGACCAACAATCCTGAAGTATCGAGAAAGCAATTGCCTAGCCATAGTCATGCATGACTATCCTCTGTCTTTTGTTGAGCACTATTATACGAGAAATTTCCTCATCGGTCTGCAACCTCAGTTTAGTGTTCCGTGTCGAACCACTATAAAGAAGGAGATTCTAAACATGTATGAGGTCGAGAGAGTCAAGGTCAACAAGAAGATTGATGATAACATTGGCAGAATTGCCATCACTACTTGTTCCAGCCTTGTCGCCTGGCCCAATAATGGAGGCCCAAGCTTGTTGGTCCTCTGGGAGTGTCGTACCTCGTAAGTAGCGTGAGGGGTAGTCAGTTCAAGGAAAAGGGGAGGCGATCAGTTTAAGGAATGGGAGAGGGAGGTGAGTAACGTACCGCGGAGCGTTTGTCCGCTGGGTAAAAGTGTTGTCCCCTGGTTAATAGGGTGTACGGGGGTATTTATAGTACCCCTGCCTTGGTTGTCAAGGCTGAATCTTAGCCACTCGTTTGTGGCTCCCGTGGGATGTTGACACGTGTCCGCTCTGCCTTGGAAACCTAAGTGTCGCCGAGTAACCCTAGGAGGCCGCCGAGCTGGGCCATCGCTTTGGGCCTTACTCCACCTCCTGGGCCTGCCTGTTCGGCCCATCTGATTTACCGCCTGAGTCCGGGCCCCTGCCCTAACCGCTGTGTTCGGGCTACCATGTGGGTTGCCTCGTGGGCCGTCATGTGGGCCTTTGGACTTCGTCGGGCTAGGCCCATCAATTGCCCCCAAGCCCTTAGCCAAGCTTTGCTTGGCTGAGGGTTTACCTATGACTTGGATCGCTCGTCTCGTGATCGCCGTAAGAGGACCCATCAATTGCCCCCGAGCCCTTAATGCGAGTTTTGCTTGGCGGAGGGCTTACTCATGACTCGGATCGCTTGTGTTGTGTCGCTTTATCGCATTGCTGTCCTATCGCCTTGTTGCTTTGTCATATTGTCGCTTTGGTGTCTTGATTCTTATCGCTTTGGTGTCTTGGTTCTTATCGCTTTGGTGTCTTGGTTCTTATCGCCTTGTCTCTTTTGTCGCTGCTTTCTATCGCGCCCCTTCTTTCCAGTTTTTCACGCACCTCTCTACCGCTCAGGGCATCATGGTCTTTTACTCCCTACCTTGCTGGAGAAGCTGGGGAAATCGGGGTATTTTAGTAATTGCCCAGAAAGCCATCATTACCTTATCCCTCCAGACGTCATCTCAGCCGCGCGTGCCCCAATGAAACGTCGCGACGGCTCACCTTCCGCCAACACGCCTTTTTAACCGCGCGTGTGACTCACTCATTCACCGCGACGGTTCCCTTCCCGCTCATTGCACTCCTATATAAACCCCCTTCTTACCGTCTTCCTCCTTTTTTTACTCCTTCTCTGACACCTTGACTCCCCATTTTTACAGTCTTCTTGCCTCCACTGCTTCCTTACTCCTTCCGGCGAGTCCTCCACTATCTTCTCCTTCCCCGTTGATCGGAAAACGTTCATTTCTCCTTCTTCCGATCACCCGAAAACGTTTATCTCTTCCTGCCATTTTTCAGATGTCTGGAGCCCCCCGACGCCCACCTGGTACGTGACTCTTCCCCTCTTTCTCACTCCCATTGCCGTCCTGCCGTGTGTTTCCTTCTCTTTTCTGCTTCTTGTTGTTGTTTTTTTTTTTCTTTGAACCATGGATTCCGCCTCCGATAGCCAGAACCAAAGTCATTCCTATTCCGCTGGTACCGATTCTTCACCCTCTCCTTCATCTTCCTCTTCGTCCTCTCCTTCTTCTTCCAGTCATTCCCTGAACGGGCACCCTTAAACCCTCCATCTACAGCCGAAACCTCGTCTGCCCAAATTTCCGACGTAACAGAGGAGAATTTTGATGAATCTCCTGTCCTGCCTTTTTGGGGTCCCCACCAAAAAGGATTCGAGCGGGCCCGTCATGGGGTCGAGATTGATCCTGAGGCGACTAGAGTCACCGGCTCCTACTCCATTGGCAACTGGCGATCTATGTGGGGAAGAGCTACCTGTGACGAGCGCACGGTCATCGGCCCGGGCTACTTTCCTTCAGGGTCGGTGGAGAAGATCGCCCGCGTTCTCCCGTTCGCCATGCTGCCGTCTACCTGGGAATTCGCCGTGGCCTCTCGGCTTTCCACTATTGGCAATTGCCCGCCAGGGTGGCACGGCGTCTGGACCGAGGCCTTCACCAATGGCCTTCGCCTTCCACCATCCTCGTTCACGGTCGCCCTGCTTGAGTGCTTTGGCGCTTCTCTTGGCGCCTTTAACGTCGGGTGTTGGGCTACAGCCTCTGCCTTTGAATGCAGCTGTGCGACCAAGAAGATCGCCCCCACTCTTCGGTTGTTTCAATTAATTCATTATGCCAAGCACACCTCTAATGGCATCAGTTTCGTTCGCCGAGCTGATCTTACACAAAAGGGCACTTACTCATCACCGAAACCTCGCCCTACATGGTACCATTCGTTTTTCTACTTCCGCCCCAGCGACACGGACCGCCATTGGGCTTCGCTGCTCCCTTCATCCTGGTCTTCTGGTGACGTGAGTTCTTTCAACGCCGAGCTTGATCCTACTCCTGATGAGATACTCCTTCGTCGCCAGATCCTTCTTGATTGCCATCATCTATCGACCACTTCTGGCCTGCGGACTGCCCAGGCGGGAATACGAGGAGGTATACTTTATGTCTTAGGCGGTGCTGATTGTTTTCCTCCCTTCCTAGCTGTGCCGTTCATCTTGCGTGATTGAGTCGTCGTAGCTAAACCCTTAGGAACGTATAATCTTTATATTGTCGCCTTTTTGTGCTTTCTTTTCTTTCCCCCCTTTTTTATACTAATCTTTGGATGTACCTTTCCTAGGTGCCGTAAGCCTCGCTGGGTGCCTCCTTAGTACCACCGCGCGTGGTCCTGTCGCCGAGACTCGTCCCAGCCGCTCTGAGACCGCCCCCGTCGCCCTTGCTTCTGCCCAACCTTCGCCCGAGAAATCTAAGGGGAAGAGGAAGGCGGTTGAGACGGATGACAGCCTCCTTTCTTCAAAGAGGAAGAAGAAAGCTGGGGTTTCCAAGCCGAGGAGAAAGGCAGGTGAGGGCTCCAGCAACCCACCGCCGCCACCTCCCCCAGTGATAGAGGTGGAGGATGCCGATGCTGAGACTGAAACTCCCCTCCGCCGCTCTCGTCGCCAATCGCCTCTGGCGCATGACAATTCGTCTGCGAGGGAGCCCTTAGAGCATCCTGCCGACGGGAACGTCATCTCATATGACGACTCCTACCTTCCTGACGAACCTATTCCCCTTCCCCGGGATCCGGAGCATCCCGAGTCTACGCCAGCTCCGGAGCTTGATCTTCGTCCCACCGAGCCGGCTCGCGACCACTCTCGCCCGCCTCCTGTCAACACCGACCGTGCTCGCCGGGCCAGCTGGACAGAGCGAGCTAACACCCTCTTTGATCGCCCTGCTCCTGCTGGTCGCGAAGGTGAGGGTCCCTTTCGCCTTCCCTACTTCGCCGTCGTTCATCCGGTGGCATCCCACATATCGCCCCGGATGGCGAGTGACATCACGGAGGAGTTCTCTCGAGGTGTCTACGAGGGGGTGACGCTCCTGGTGAGGGCTCAGAGATTACGGACCTGCATGGGGCGACTTCCTGCCGCCTCCTTCAGGTATTTATGGAATGCGAAGTCGATTTGCTCTGTCCTGCTTCCCTAGCTCTGCTCGCTGCTTCTTACTCCCTTCATTTGTTTTGTTGCCTAGGCCGTGGCCGAGCTCGGCGATCTTTCCTTTGCATGTAAACACATGCAGGAGGAGAATCGGAGGCTGAAGGAGGATGTTGAGAACCTGCGCTCTTTGCGCATGGATCTCACCCGTTATCATAACGAGGAGAAGGTATTTACTCGTCTGCCTCTTCTTTCTCCCCTTTTATATATACTTTTTCCCGACTTGCCACCTTACGATCCTTGCTAAACCCACACGTTGCTGTTTGGTCATTTGTCTTTTTATCCTAGCGACGGGCAGATGCAGCGACCTCTGCTGCTGAGTCTCTGAAGGAAAGCCTGGCTGAGGCGACCGGGCGGATTTCCCAGATGGAGGGCGTCCAGGAGGACTTGCAATCTGCTAATAAGCACATTGCGCCCTTGAAGCCGAATTGGATGAGGTTCGTGGCAAGGTTGCTCAGGTGGAGGAGATAGCCGCCGAAAGGGACAGAGCTAAGGAGCTGCTGAATGACTCTCTGGCGGCTGAGTCGGCGGCGGATCGTGATCTTGCTGCTGCCAAGGCTCAGTACGATGAGACTGTGGCTTATTACACTCATGCTCTCGGCGAGAGTATGCGCGTAGTAATGCGCAGCTGTCGTAATGAGTTCTACGAGCTGTTTCCCAACAAGGGCTGGCCAGGGCGAAAAATGGTTCGAGCCGTTCTCCGAGGTCTCAATCGCTATAACTTTGGGGTTCCCGACCTTCCCGATGCCGAGGAGGAGGCCTATTTTCGAGATGCTGCTCGCTTGGAGCGGGAGATAGTGGTGGCAGATGCCGAATATGTGGCGGCCACTCGCCGCAGCCGTGGCCTGCCTGCTCTGAATCTCGATGGATCAGAGGTTCAGCCGCCATCATCTGATCAAGCCCCCTCGACCAGCGGCAAGGACTTCAATTCCGCCGCTGACTCTTCCAAAGCTGGCCAGAAGGGCTCCGGTGCCAAAGACCCATGATCCCGCTGTCAACTGCTGTCAACCTGTTGCTGTTATTTTTTTTGTAAAAACTGCCTTACTAAACTCTTCCTCGTGAATTTTCAAGCTTTGGCTTTGCTTTTTTTTTTTGTCTTATTACACCTTTCTTAATCACTTTGCTTCTTTTCATCATTAACTAGATGTTATACCGATATGTTAATGCCCTTTAGGTCTTACATAGCGATCCCAATGCCTTAGGTCTTACATGATAAATTTGATGCCCTTAGGTCTTACACAGCGATTTGTTAATGCCCTTAGGTCTTACATAGCGATCCCAATGCCCTTAGGTCTTACATGATAAATTTGATGCCCTTAGGTCTTACACAGCGATTTGTTAATGCCCTTAGGTCTTACATAGCGATCCCAATGCCTTAGGTCTTACATGATAAATTTGATGCCCTTAGGTCTTACACAGCGATTTGTTAATGCCCTTAGGTCTTACATAGCAATCCAATGCCCTTAGGTCTTACATGATAAATTTGATGCCCTTAGGTCTTACACAGTGATTTGTTAATGCCCTTAGGTCTTACATAGCGATCCCAATGCCCTTAGGTCTTACATGATAAATTTGATGCCCTTAGGTCTTACACAGCGATTTGTTAATGCCCTTAGGTCTTACATAGCGATCCCAATGCCCTTAGGTCTTACATGATAAATTTGATGGCGCGAAGACATATATTAGATTCAATCATTATGGCCCTTAGTTGCCTTAAGAACTAGCCTTGGTTACAAGTGTCTTTTTAATCATAATATCGCCTGAGATGCATGGAGTTCCAAGTTTTGGGGATCTTTGCTCCATCTAACTCTGCTAGTTTGAAGGTGTTGGCCCCTACCACTCGCCGTACTCTGTATGGGCCTTCCCATCCGGGGTTGAGCTTGGCCGCCCCGACCGCCGGCCTGAAGATCTTTCGCAGCACTAAGTCATTGAGTGCGATGTGATGTGGTCGGAGCTTTAAATTGTACCGCCTGGCTAATTGCTCCTTTTCAGCGATCAGCCGCATCTGTGCCTTTTCTCTTTTTTCCTCAATCATATCTACGTTAAGCATCAATTCTTGTTCGTTGACCTCATCCCTGTATTCCTGTATTCGGATAGATGGGATTGAGATTTCTACCGGAAGGACCGCCTCAGTCCCGTACGTCAATGTGTAGGGAGTCTCCCCTGTCGCCGTTTTATAAGCCGTTCGGTGAGCCCATAGTACATGATCAAGCTCCTCGACCCATACGCCTTTACAGCCATCCACTCTTTGCTTTAATCCTTGTAGAATAAGCTTATTAGCCGCCTCTGCTTGTCCATTAGCTTGTGGATAGGCGACCGAAGCGAATCTCAGATTTATCCTCAGGTCATCACAAAACTCTTTAAAGACCTGCGAGTCAAACTGAGTTCCATGGTCACATATAATACTTTCTGGTATACCAAATCTGGTGACGATACTTTTAAATGCAAACTTCTGTATCTGCTTGGCAGTGATACTTGCCACCGCTTCTGCCTCGACCCACTTGGTGAAATAATCAACTGCCACGATAAGGAATTTCCTTTTCCCGGAAGCTTCCGGAAATGGGCCTAGGATATCCATCCCCCATCTCGCGAATGGCCACGGGCTGACATTCGCCTGGAGCGCTGTTGCGGGCAACTTGTGATAACTTGCGAATTCCTGACATTTGTGACATTTCTTCACCAGGTCGCCAGCTTCCTTTCTCATTGTTGGCCAATAGAAGCCCTGATATATTAAGTTCCTTTCTAAACTTCTTGTTCCTAAGTGAGTACCGCATACTCCTGAATGTACTTCCTCTAGGGCCCAAGCTGCATCCTCCTCTCCCAGGCATTGCAAGTATGGACCCATAGCTGATTTCCGATACAGCTCTCCCCCTATTATAGTACACTCCCTGCTTTTCGCCGGAGCTTGGTCGCTTCTAACGGGTCACTTGGTACAGTGTCGTTATCCAAGTATTGAATAATAGGCGTTCGCCAGTCGCTTTTCCCAATTCCGTTAATCACGTGAAAACACTGCTTCCTCCTTGTTTCTTTTTCCACTGTGACCATTCGCCCTTCTTCAAAATCACTCGCCGTTGCTAGTTTCGATAATGCATCCGCGTGGCAATTCTCCTCCCTAGCAATCTGGGATATAACCACCTTCTTGAATTCTGATATAAGCAGTTTTACCTCATCGAAATAAGGGAGGAGCGACTCCTCCTTTACCTCAAAGCTCCCATTAACTTGGTTGACCACTATCGCCGAGTCTGAGAAAACTCTTATGTTAGTAACTCCCATACTCTTAGCGATTCGCAAGCCAGCCTCTAATGCCCCGTACTCAGCTGCATTGTTGGTTCGATTGGTTGCGAATCGCAATGCGACCTCGTGGAGGATCCCCCCAGGAGACCTTAGGACTATCCCTGCGCCTGACCCTCCTTTACTCGAGGCGCCATCTGTGAATAACGTCCATTCATCGCCTTCCTCGGTATCTTCTTGTACTGCACCTTCGACTACAAAGTCAGCAAGGACCTGGGCCTTGATCGCCGTTCGCGGTTGGTATCGAATGTCATACTCGCTTAGCTCGATCGCCCACTTAGCTAATCGCCCTGCCATGCTCATAGATCTTAACGCATTCTTAATCGGAAGATTCGTGAGCACATGTATTGTGTGTGCCTGAAAATATGGTCGCAACTTTCTGGCCGCGCAGACCACAGCGTATGCCATTTTTTCTATCGCCGGGTACCTCGTTTCGGCATCGACCAAGGTTTTACTTGTATAAAAAACAGGGTGTTCGGCTTTGTCCTCTCTTCGAACTAAGACCGCACTAACTGCCTTTGGAGAGATCGCGATATAGAGAAATAAATCTTCATTTGATTTCGGAGATGCAAGTACAGGAGGGGTAATTAAAAACTGCTTTAGCTCTTCAAAAGCCTTGTTACATTTATCATTCCATGCAAACTTTGATGCATTCTTTAAAGTCGCAAAGAACGGAGCGCATCGGTCGGCGATCCTGGGAATGAATCGATTGATTGCCGTCAGTCTTCCAGATAGAACCTGAACCTCCTTCACAGTCTTTGGAGGGGCCATCGCTGTAATCGCCGTGATCTGTGCTGGATTAGCTTCAATTCCTCTCCTGGTTATGAGGTATCCCAGGAACTTTCCTGATGTTGCCCCGAACACGCACTTCAAAGGGTTCAACCTAAGCGAATACTCCTGTAGTGTATTGAAGGTTTCCCTTAAGTCGCCAAGATGGTCATTAGATCTCTTACTTTTGACCAGCAGGTCATCCACATATATACGCCTCCAAGTTTCGGCCGAGCTGCTTGACAAAGACTTTGTCGATCATTCTCTGGTAAGTCGCGCCAGCATTCTTGAGCCCGAATGGCATCACTCGATAGCAGTAGTTCGCCGTGGGCGTCATGAAAGCCGTTTTCTCTTGATCTTGCTTGCTTAAAGGTATTTGATGATATCCCGAGAACATGTCCAGAAAGGACAGCATTTCATTGTTCGCCGTTGCGTCTACCAGCTGCTCTATGTTGGGCAAGGGGTACGAATCCTTGGGGCAAGCATCGTTAAGGTTGGTGAAGTCGACGCACATTCGCCATGCTCCTGACGATTTCTTGACAAGAACTACATTAGCCAACCACTCAGGATACTGTACCTCTTTGATAAACCCTGCCTTCAAAAGTTTGTCCACTTCATTTGCCACCGCCTGCTGCCTTTCTCTGCAGATGTTCCGCCGCTTTTGCTGGACTGGGCGACTCCCGGGCTCGATCGCTAGAGAGTGTTTGATGATGTCTGGAGCAATTCCTGGCATGTCGCTTGGTGACCATGCGAACAGGTGCGAGAACTCTTGGAGCAACTTGACCAACTCCTGTTTCTTGTTATCGCTCAGGTAGGATGAAACTCGAACTGTCTTACTTTCATCTTCTTCGAACAGCGGTATTGGGACGTCCGATTCTGCTGGAACGACTCTTTCTCCTTCATTCTCCGCCTCCAAGCTTATGGTGAGGCACGTGCTTTTGGTCGCCGCCCTGTAACACCTTCTGGCGATGTCCGGGTGTCCCCAGGCGAAACCTATCCCTTCATTAGTAGCGAACTTCAGTACTTGGTGCACTGGGGAGGAGATCGCTTGGAAGGCAGCGAGTGCAGGTCGCCCTAGGATCATGTTGTACGTGGATTGACAATCCATGACATGGAAGTCGATGGATCGGGTGACCTGCAAGTCTCCATCCCCAATGGTTATTGCCATCGTGGCTATCCCCTTGATGGGAACTGTGTGTCCTGAAAATCCTGAGATGGTAGTTTTTGTCTGCCTGAGCAAGCTAGCTGGCAGGTTCATCTTTTTGTACAGCTCCCAGAAAATAATGTCCGCAGAGCTTCCTTCGTCAACCATCACTCGCTCCACTCGGCTATTGTGTGTGATTACTTGAATCACCATCGCCTCCAAACTTGGGCCTCCTACCCTGGCCATGTCTTCTTCCGAGAATCCCAATGTTGGGCGACTGACTTGGTCTATCATCATCACCTCCTTTGTTTCCTCCTTTTTGACTTTCTTTGTCGGGCAACTTTCCCCACCGAAAATGGTTTGATAAACGTGGTTTACCTCAGGTCGAGGCTTTTTCTTGCTACCTTCATTGTCCATAGGCTCCTTAAGTCGGGTGAAAACATCACCCTTCTTGTCTTGTGATTCTCCTTGTCCTCGGCGATCATCTTCTTGCGGCTTGTTTTTCCGCTTTGAGCTGACAATGAAATCCCTGAGACGTCCTTCGTTTATCCACTTTCGATTTCATTTTTCAATTCCCTGCAGTCTTCAGTGGTATGCCCATGAGAGTCATGGAAATCGCAAAACTTTTGGCGACTTCGCTGATCCGCCGGGGTGAACATTGGCCCCGGCCAGTTGATGGGGTGTCCCTTATGCTGCATGTACAGCAGAATCTTTCTTCGCGATTCTGAGAGGGGTGTATAATCTGCCCTCTCCTCTTGATATCCTCTCTCCTGATAACCCCTATGCTCCCCTGGGTATCCTTTCTCTTGGTAACGCCTTTGCTCCCCTGGGCGATATTTCCCGTATGGCCGTGTCTCGGAGGGCTGCCCTTTGGCCTGCTTGTTCCCTGTAACGGGCTTTTCTTCCATCTTCGCCGCTCCATGTAAAGGTTCTGCTAACTGCTCCTCAATCAAAATAATTTTGTGTACTCTGGTTTCCAAGTCGGATAGCGACTTCGGAGCCACCTGTAGCAGCGACTCTCGCAGCCTGCCGTTATGAGTTGACTGGAATAAACTTGCCGCAGCGATTTCATGATCTACCCTCTTGATGGACTGGACGACCCCAGTCCATTCATCAAAGAACTCCTTCAGCGACTGGTTCGGCTTTTGCCTCAAGCTCACCAGCGCTTGCAACGGGACCGTCCTTGTTTTCTTGCACTCATACTTCTGTGAGAAGATCCTCGCAAAGCCTTCCCACGATGTTATGATGCCCTCTGGTAGATTCATGTACCACTCCCTGGCTCGCCCTCCCAATGTCGCCGGAAAAGCTCTGCAATATGCGGCGTCGCCGGCCTGCTGCATTTGCATGGCGATCTGGAAGGCTTGCAAATGCTCGTCTGGGTCGCCAGTACCTACATACCTATCTAGGTTGGGCGGAACCAACCCCTTAGGTAGTGGCTCGGCGAGTATCGCCCTGGACAGAGGTTGGCGAACCGCCATCTGTGCAGGGGAGATTTGAGTAGCAGGGAGGAATTGCTGTAACGCTTCCAAATGGGAGTCCTGTGGCGATTGCCTGTCCTGAGTGTTGGCCCTGAGAGCTTGAGCTTGCTGAGCGATCACCGTTTTCAACATCTGTGTGAGCTCAGCATTCTGTTGCTCAAGGGATCGAAATCGCTGCTCCAACAGCTCATAGGCATCGCCGGTCGGAATAGTACTCTGGGACTTCGAGTCGCCCTCGAATTCGCGCTCCATGTTTCTTGTGAGGTTTGGGTCTGCTCGAGAACCTGGGTTGACATACTTGACGGGTGTTACTCCATCTCCTCTTTCGCCATCCTCGCCCATCAGAGTGGGCATCGCTGATGAAGCCATTCGCCTTGAAAAGTCGCCTGACCGTGCCCCTATCTGGCGCGCCAATTGTTCCAGCCTTGTCGCCTGGCCCAATAATGGAGGCCCAACTTGTTGGTCCTCTGGGAGTGTCGTACCTCGTAAGTAGCGTGAGGGGTAGTCAGTTCAAGGAAAAGGGGAGGCGATCAGTTTAAGGAATGGGAGAGGGAGGTGAGTAACGTACCGCGGAGCGTTTGTCCGCTGGGTAAAAGTGTTGTCCCCTGGTTAATAGGGTGTACGGGGGTATTTATAGTACCCCTGCCTTGGTTGTCAAGGCTGAATCTTAGCCACTCGTTTGTGGCTCCCGTGGGATGTTGACACGTGTCCGCTCTGCCTTGGAAACCTAAGTGTCGCCGAGTAACCCTAGGAGGCCGCCGAGCTGGGCCATCGCTTTGGGCCTTACTCCACCTCCTGGGCCTGCCTGTTCGGCCCATCTGATTTACCGCCTGAGTCCGGGCCCCCTGCCCTAACCGCTGTGTTCGGGCTACCATGTGGGTTGCCTCGTGGGCCGTCATGTGGGCCTTTGGACTTCGTCGGGCTAGGCCCATCACTACTGATATGTGGATTGCCTCTACTCAAAAGAAAGGCTATTGTATGTGACTACTCATTACGTAGACAACAATTGGCATCTACGGAGTGACATGCTATGATTTATGTATGTGCCAGCACCACACACAGCTGATAACTTGGCGAATGAATTATTGAAGTGCATGATGAAATGGAATGTGGATGCCAAACTCTCATCTATCACACTCGATAACTGCATCACAAATGACAAGATGATGGAGATTATTAAGTCGAGATTAGTCGCCTCTTACTTGTTAAAGGATGTAGCCCGATTGTACATGCGTTGTACTGCCCACATTCTCAATCTAATTGTCAATGATGGGTTGGATGTGTTGAAGAGCGGAATTGAGAAGATTAGGGATAGTGTCATATACTAGACAACAACTCCTAAAAGAGTAGAGTTCTTTAAAGAAGTTATGAAACAATGTTGTATTTCTTATGACAGAAGTTTGCAGGATGATTGTCCCACTAGATGGAACTCTACCTACGTGATGTTGTCGGTTTCCTTACCATACAAAGATGTTTTCTTCAGGCTCAAACAGCGTGAACCTAGTTACTCTTCTTGTCCAAGTGAGTCGCATTGGGAATTTGTTGCAGTTGTTTGTGACAAATTGAAGATTTTAATGACATCTCGACATTGTTCTCTGGATCAAATTACCCTACTGTCAACCTCTTCTTCCCAAAGATTTGTGAGTTGAGTGAGAAGCTTTTTGAATGGCGTATTGATTCCGACCAGAGGGTAAGTAGAATGGCAGAGCTAATGTGGTTGAAGTTCTCAAAGTACTGGATGGATATACATGAGGTTTTGGTCGTAGCTGTGTTACTAGATCTTGTTGCAAGCTAGTAATGATTGAGTATTGGGAACATAGACTAGCCAACACCCCGCACAGAATCTTCCATGAGAAGGTCACGAAATTGTTGTCTGAGCTGATTCAGGAATACCAGACAAAAGATGTGCCCACAAATGAGCATCCCACTAGTGAAGCTATTGTCCCCACCGATGATGATGTTGACTTTGCCTTATATGTAAGAAATAGGAAGAGGTTGAAAACAACTCCTTCTCAAACTAAGTTGGACAATTATTTGAATGAGGATATTATTCCTAAATCTCACGATTTTGACATCCACATGTGGTGGAAAATGAATGGAGTGAAGTTTCCGATATTGCAAGCAATAGCAAGAGATTTGTTAGCTATCCCAATAACTTCGGTCGCCTCCGAATCTTCCTTCAATGTTGGTGGAAGGATATTGGATCCACATCATAGTAAGCTTGGTAACAATGCAGTGGAATCCATGTTGTGTACGAAAAGCTGGGTTCACGATGAGATAAAATAGGTATATCTTAGGGTCGTTTGGTTGCAGTGATATTGATATTGATAACTGCAGATATCATGATATTCATGATATCATCGTTTTTTTTGTGCTGAATATCATGATATTTGGGACCAAAAGTGATATCAATATCACTCAACAGATATTCATGTGGGGAGGTGAATATCTTCAGAGTGATATTAATATCACAGTTTTTGGACAATCCTATCCTCACTCAACCTTCGTAATTATTATGTCATCAACCCCATTACACTAATTTATTTTTTCTCATTTTATTGTTGTCTTGTGTTTATGTATTTTATTTATTAATTAATTAAGATAAATAATTATTATTTAGTTTAATTACTTAATTAGTATTTTGTTTTATAAGTTATAATTAGAATTCACCATGATAATTATTTTAACTTTTTATTTTGTTTTGACTAGAAGAGGGAGATGTGTAAGAGGTAATATAATACTAATTTTTTTAATGAATGAGTGTTTAGTATTCTAAAAATGTAATTAACCCGAGTAATTAATTTGTAAATACATTCACGAATTAGAAAAGAGAGATTACAAATTTTAATTTCTAAACACACATGATTTTTATTAAATGTTAGGACTTAGGACTACTTTTATACTTTGTTCAAGCAAATGAGGGTATTTTGGCACATTCACCCATACATTTACAATTCATCACTTATTTAAATATCACTACCCCAAACAATGATATCCAGCAATCACTTTTACTAATATCAATATACTAACATATCAATATATTCCACATATCATGATATGTAGATATCATCCAACCAAACGACCCCTATGTTTGAGTTTTATACTAAACACACTTTGGTAAATAGGCAATGTAACTATATTTAACTATTATTTTATGGGTTTGAATAAATTAGATTCAAAGATCCCGCTAATGCTCTCGAGGGTTGTTTCACAGAGTTTCTTGCTAGGTTGGATGAGGAAGAGGAGAATGTTGATGCAACTGGTGTGTATTTTTAGTTTCGTAACTTGGGTTTCTAATTTTCTTCATTCCTATCATTTGATTAATTGTTTGTGTTTTCTATTTTGTTTGTTGCAGATAATTGATTCTTATGCATATGGATGACTTGACGAGTTGAGATCATCACATCGTTATGTTTTAAATTTATTTGCTTCGACCTCTTAGTATTCACAATTTCGGATGTTAATTAGTTATTATTAAATAGAAGTGTTTGTGTTATTATTTTGGACTTTCAGATTTTTCAGTTTTCGGAATTAATTATTTGGTTAGTTGTTTAGTTTTTCATAATTAATTTATGTTATTTGTGCCACTAAGAAGTTGTTAATTGTGCCAGCCAGTAAGAACCAAATTAACGCATCCCAAATTAAGTGTTACTTGTTCAATTGATATAACAAATAATTTGGGTCACTAATTAATTATGCAGCCCATTGGGTTTGGAAGCATGGCAGATTTTGGATTTGGGCTTGATCGTCTTGGGCTTCAGACTGGATCGGGTATCCCAGCCGGCAACGGTGACGGTAAGGGAAACATGTCCGACGGGGTAGGGTCGAGAGGGTAAAAAAAACCGACCGATTTGTTGGGCGGTGATTGGTCCGCCAGATAACCGGCCCGCCCGACCCGAATGATAATTTTGATGTTAGTTAGTAGTCATGTTTGTATCTTATCAATCAATCTAAGCATGTTCATGCATGTCCGTGTTGTCCTCCACTAATACTCTTTGCATACGACCATTCATATACTTTTTAATGTGATCAAATGCAATAGAACTATGTCTTAGAGCATGCATGTGGCATTGTGGACTTGAGTGATGTTTGAACGGTGTGGCATGACCATATCCTTGTTCTTGCGATGAATATACATGAATTTAACTTTTATCATGATTGTAGAATCATGCTTTGATAAAGTACCTTATATTTGTGATAGGATGTTATAGAATTGTGACTTGTGTTTACAGTTCAAACTCGGTCTTGGCTTTATGAAGATATAGGGAATAGGGGAATCTAAACACGTAAAAAGAGGCCATTGTGCCCAAGTGGGTGTGCATAATCGTAGGGGTTTGGTTGCGGGTCAACACGAGAGCATTTAGTGTCATCTCGTTGCTACTCCCAACATGGCATTCTCTTCTCAACCCATCTTGGTGACGGTCAGTGTTTAGGATACCATAGGATATGAAAGGAACATGGTCATTTTGTATCTGACTAAGGACACAACCATACCCACCATTTGGAAAGACAATTACTTTTAGAAAAGAAAAAAAATAGCTAAAAGCTATAAAACTGAGAGTTGCGTGAAAAGTTATGAAAAAATGAGATGTAAAAGGTGAGAATGAGCGAATCACCCCCTCAACATGGTTCGGGAAAAATACTCGTTCAAGTTTTCTCCCTAGTTCCCTACTTCAACTTTTGTCTAGAAGGTAAGGTAACTGGAATGAAGTCACGGTCCCCATTATGTGAAAGTTTTCTCTACTTGCATGATTTGTGGTAAGTTTGTGTTTCCTCATCTTGAGGGCTTGGTTTTGTAATTGTGTGGCCGACTGTGCGTTCGACATCGAGTAAGTCGTAAATTGCTTGCTCATGCGTCCCTAGGAAAAGTTTTCAGTTTCATCCCCAATGTAAAGCAATTCAGCTAGCTCATTTAAGCTTTGCTAATGATCTTATGGTCTTTACTAAGACTAATGAGGAAGCGATTGGAGAAATAACTACTGTTGTAAACAAATTTCATGTCTACTCTGGATTGATGTTTAATCCTGATAAAATCTACATTTATACAACCAGTGTTGATGATGTTATGTTGAATCGTCTGGCAACTGCTTCTCGTTTCTGTAAAGGTGAGTTGTCTTTCCGTTATTTGGGAGTGCCTCTTACTTTAGGAGATTTCAAAGCTCTGGTTGATAAAATAACTAGCAAAATCATTGACTAGAGGGCCAGGAATTTGTCTTATGCGGGAAGAAGGCAGCTGATTGATTTTGTTATAGGACAAATTCTCCAGTATTGGATGTCAAACTTTATTTTTCCCTCTGAAATTATTAAAGAAGTGGAAAGGATATGTAATTACTTATTATGGGGAAAGGTTGATGTAAGGCTAAAGTATGTTTCTCTCCCTAAGGAGGAAGGAGGTCTTGACTCAAAGATATGAGAAGTTGGAATTGTGCAAATGTTATTAGACATATATGGAGTTTACTACTTAAACCTGGCTCTTTTTGGGTGGCTTGGATCACCAGATATAGGCTCAAGGGTCGTAATTTTTGGGATGTCAAACCTACATCTGTGTTGCGGCACTAGATTAAGCTTCTTAAACTCATATTTTCTTTTAGACAATATGTAGCAAGTGATAGTGATGGTGATTAATGGTAAGTATATGGTAAAATGCAACCAAAGTATGGTATGGAACACTATTAGAGACGTTTTTTGGTTTCTTGGTATGATGTAGTCTGGACATGGTTCCTAATCCCTATACTACAAAAAAAAATTATATTTAGTGTCGTTTATACGAAAGTATTTAGTGTCGGTCGGGAAAAAAACCTTTGTCCACCGGTTGTACCTTCACCAGGCAGATGATTGAGTCCTTCCTAAATTTAATACTTTGGATTTGAATCAAATGCTTCAATTCATTTATAATTGGAGCGAGGGAAACGCTATTATGAAGGCTAAGAGACTGTTATAACGTATCATGATTAGTTATGTGTGGATTGAGAGGTTCAATAGGGTTTTTGATAGGCCGAAAAAGGATGCACCACTGCTTTTGCATTAAGAATGAGCTTATTAGCCATTTTGGCATGAGGCATAAACATAGAGATAGTATAGTGAGAATCTTATAAATTATGTGAAATGTCAAATTTCTACTTTTCATGCTCTTCATACGAATTACCCAAAACAACTATACACATTTCTCTCTACTCTTTCACCATTAGATTTAATCCTCGTATCATCATGCTTAATAACCATTCTATTAAGTGCTAAAACACCCTATTAAGCCTACCAGAAAGAAACAGCAATGTGCAACTCCTGGCTCTATGGTGCAAAATGATCGAATCGTCATCTCCTGTGAACCTAGTTTTCGTGGAATTCCAATTAACTGCTTAAAAGTGCACATACAAACCAGATACTACTACCATTTGATTCTCAATCGTCCAGTCCAGTTAGCAGACTATAAGAATGCGTTGAGCTTACACCAAATGCATGTGACTGGTTCGTCAACTCACATCCGAAACTACCATGATAAATCCACACCCAAAAAACAACATGCGGCTAACTGAATTCTGCGTCCATTTCCAACCACCTCATTTCCACCATTTACACTACTAACAACTAGCATCAACCAGTTTTATTCCAGGACAAGTAAGCTGCGTCTCCATAGGTCCTGGTATGGCCAGATCGTTAGTTCATTTCCTTTCACAGAGGTGGAAACCTAGGATATAAAAACAATACTGAGGGAGAATCAAAGGGGTAATAGGAACTTACTTTTACCTTGGGCTTTTGACATGAAGAAGCATGAATACCATGGATAGGAATAAGGATGAAGACCCAACAAACATGAATGCAAACCCCATGAAGTCATTCCTTCCTCCCAACCAGCTTGATGTTGAAAGAACAAGCTTCTTTTTCCCACCAAAGCTGTACGTGTTATAGTTGTTCATCAGGTCTACAGTAATAACATCATTCACATCTAAATCCTCTTCAATTCGCCCATACAACTTTCTGAAGCTAGGAAGGGCGGCAGTGCGCATCCATACAATCAGATCCTCCTGATCACTTAGCTGTCAAGTGAAGCAAGCAAACAGAAGACCATTTCGGTGTGCAGTTAGAGATACAAAATAACGAAACGTTTTGCAGAGATGCGGAATAAAAGTCAATAGGTTGTGATAATGCTGGAGTACTAACAGGAATTTTTGGATCAAGCTTCCCACCACCGACGATTGTCCCATTTTGGAAGTTAGAAGGATATACATTCTTCCCAAACTTGTGTTCGCGATCACTGCTCCATGCAATGTTCTTCCGGTTGAATCTCAATTTTGATGCCTCGCGGGAAAATGTGTATGTATCATTGAAGAAACTCCACGCAATTAATCCACATGGGACAATAAGCTGACCATCCGCAAACTCTTCGGGCCTACAAGAACTTGTATCGTTGTTTTGTAAGCCATGAAGCAGTTGCTGATCACTTCTACTTTTCACATACCTGTAAAATGCATGTACAACTCAAATGTTGGAAAAAGACGTACTCTTTGAAGAATGTTTTATATAATCAAAGGCAATTGGAAAATGTATATTCATTGGCACAACATGGCAACCCTGTATTTAAGGAGAGACCGAAAGGTGAATTAGGAACGCTCATCAAATTGAAGGGAGGGTAAGAGCGGGGGGAATTTGTTTGATGAAGTAAAAAATTAGCAAAACAATCACTAACAAAATATGCCAATGGGGAAAAAAACTCACCGTCGGTGGTTTTGATAGTAATTGTCAAGTTGATAATAAACGTAAATTGGGGCTTTCATATACTTGTGCACCTGCATTGCTAACGAAAAGTCAGAACCTCAGAGCAAATTCCAAACTAGTGGGTAAAACCATGGTTACCTAAGTGTAACCGTTATACATCAAAATTGACAAGCCCACAAGGCCAGGATCTTCACATAGAATTGGGGGGACAATAATAATTAGCAACTGTTTCGTTTAGAGTCAACTAAATGTGAAGGATAAGCAACACCTTCAACATCCTGGAACAATTCTTTGGAATAGAACTGTCAGTAATATACGACATCTTGTTGCCTGTAAATGCCTCAGGTACACAGTCTGCATCATAGCGTTCTACAATTTCAACGACCTACAAACGGAAATACAGGCTACACTAAATAAATAGTGTTTAAGATTAGAAGAAACAAAAAACCAGCGAAATAAGAGCATAACAGTAGGCAGCTTACACTACGGGAGATGCGAAGAGTGACAAATCCTACAGGCACAAAAATAAGACCCAGCAATAAAAATGATGTCATCACCTGCACCAAAGGGGAACAACGTTGAAGCACAAGTGATTACACAAGCAAAGACAACAGGAACCAGTGTAGAATCAATGCACTCACCCATGCTGGTGTCAGGACAGGCTTACATGCTGGGAGAGTCTGCTGCGTGAACTGCTGAAAAGCTGAAAAGTGCATGGTACAATGCATTTAGTCAAAACCTACTTCTTCTATGAATCATGGTAAAAAGGATGAAGTTACTAACCAGAAAAACTACATCCATAAAAACAACTGGACAAATTATTGCATTCTTAGCTTCTAAACCAACAAGACAGCAGCAACAAACAACGTGGACAAAAATACATGACCGTGGATGAAGAGTAGAAAACTTTGACAAATCACAAGGCACAGGACTTGCTTGTATTCGTTCTCAAGATTCCAGCTTGGTCTTCAAGCTTTCTATGCATACAACTTTCAGCTAATAAAAGCTCAACCCACAACTTAACTATACAAACTTGTACCCTCATTCAGGGGAAAGAATCTTGGACATCCTGCACTGCTATAATATAGTTTGGGTTTCCTCGTTCGAGGATGCTATGTACTGGTGGTTTCTCCTTTTGTATTTACCTCTGTTTTAAATCTACTTTATTTTCTTTATCAGGTAGAGGACAATATGGTTATTGCTTCTTCCTCACCATCTCTTCATAAGGTCATCATTGAACGGTTCAACCATGTTGAAGAAAAACTTGAGTATCCAAAACAAGTTTGAAGGTGGACAGAGAAACAACTGAACCCAAAATCTCCAGGCATGCATGATGTATACCGATGGGAATTACATTGAAATCAGAATAAGAGGACATCATAAAAGCAACCTTAGCCAGAATCAGCACCTCAAAGCTTATAAAAGAGACAATAATACAACTCACAAAACCAATTAATCAGATTCATCCGGCCACAGCAAGTACACCGTACGTTTAGAGGAGGAGTATAAACGGAGAGAGCAGAAATTACCTCTCCGTCGACCTGACTGTATAGGAATCGTTCGGATCGAGGCGGAATCATCTTCTGATGCATTTGCTCCATCAACTTCCATTTCAGTTTTCATCCTCTGTGTTATCCGCCCAAAAATTACGATGCTGAACCCAACTCAACAAGTCATCCACTCATATACCTGGAAACTGACATAGTAGTTGGCGTTTTTGGAACCAAAGGATCGGGGACTGAGGCGATAAATAGAAGGAGATGACAGTGACGTAATTCAGAGTCAAAAGTGGATGATGATGATGATTAGAGACACAAGAGCATGTGCAGTCGCAGGTGAGGAATGGAGTGATTAGAGTTATTCGGAAGGATTGCTTCAACGGAGAAAATTGGAATCCGGACTCCTTGCCTTGCCTCCGCCAGCCTCCGGTATATGCTTTTTATTTTCCCTCCCCTTGTTTACAAAAAAATAAGACCACGTTTGGAATGCAGCTTTTGTCCTTTTTCCTTCCTTCCTTGTTTCTTTTCGCTCCTAATCTCCTGCTGACTGCTGTCCTGCATCAGATGATTCAGCCAATGAGCGATTTGTAAAAAGGATATTAATGGGGTTAGGTTTAGGTTTTGGGTGGCTAATTTTAGCGCCCCTGGCCGGCTGAATGCTGCCATTTGCCAAATGCCAATTGCTATCAATTTTAAATTTTTCTTTCTGCTTCTCTTCATTTGTTTTTTATTAAATCAATGTTATCAAAATCGGACCGGTAATCGGCCTTCAGTCCGATTCGGTCTGAGGTGAAATGGCATCCGGTTGAATTGTCATCTTTTTTCGGGTTGACCTGTTGAAACCGTGAAAATCAGTCAAACCGAGATTTACGATTCCAGCGATTCTTATTTTTCAGTTCCAGCGATTTCTGTCAATTTCTTCTACCACCGAAACCGAGTAAAATACATAAGATACCATCAAACTTTCATGTTCTTTCACACTCACCACTCAACTAATTTTCATACACCTTATACCATCAAACAATACTTTTTCATTTCAGTGAGTACCACTATGTCCCTTTTTTGGACGAAATAATAATGTGTCTTGACGGTATGATGGTATGGTCAACATATATTGTTGAGTTAGCTACCAACGAGATATTATGCAACCAAAAAATTGAAATGTTGTATTGTAAATGGTTTCACGTGTTAAGTAATCAAAACACAATGTTTTAGTTTTTTAGTTGCATAATATCTCATTGACGGTTGGCTCAACAATATATATTGATTGTATCGTCATTCCATCAAGACACGTTATTATTTCGTCTAAAAAAGGGTCTAGGTGGTAATGAGTGAAACATAAAGTATAATTCAATGGTATAAGGTGTAGGAAAATTAGTTAAGTGGTGAATGTGAAAGAAAATTAAAGTTTGATGGTATCTCATGTATTTTACTCCACCAAAACCTATCACCAAACTTCATCCACTATTATGAAATGTTAAAAAAAAAACAGCAGTAGAGCATAGATGAGAAGAAAGGCAGAGAGGTAGATTCAACAAGGTAATAGACTGAGCTCCACGGCGAGCGACATTATCTTTTCTTCTCATCCCACCATATTGTTAAGGTCATGGTTGGATTGCAACACTGAATCCCAGAATTCGTAGGGAGGAGCAACGAGGGGAGGATTATTAATTACATCAACAAAATAACCGAGGCTGAATTCGGGGATGACCAGCCGGAAAACCAAAAAGTACCTAGCTTCGGTAATGCCCTCTGCACTCATCCTCTTTTGCTCTCCCTCGTCTCCTAGCCTTGGTTGCCATTTCTAGTTTGCCCTTGCCACTTCTCTTCTTCTCTCTATGATTCTCCTTCCGCCACGATGGCCTTTAGGGTCAAGTGGCAGTGTTCCCACGCCAGTCACGGTTTACCCGTGGGCTGTAATATAGGTTCCATTGAGACCTGACGCCACCCTTGGGGTGTTTTCACCCACGTTTTCCTTTGGTTTTGGCCGGATCTACAACAGGCGGGTTTTAGGTTTTCCTTTGCTTTCAGATCTCAACGTTGGTTCCTTTGACGAGGATCTTTTGGATCCTTGAATCATGGGGTTGTTGTGGGTTCTGTGCTTCTTTCCCCGGCAGGTCCCACACGAGTTCATTCCTCCCGTTTGTCAGTAGGGGTGGCAATTTGGCCCGCGGGTAGTGGGTATTCCCGAATCCGAACTGTACCCGTTCGGGTAATGGGTACCCACTACCCGAACGGGTTCGGGCTTCGGGATTGAGTAAGGTAACATCTTAGCCCGGTGGGTATCCCGAGCCCGAACATTTAAAAGCCCGATACCCACTAAAGGCCCGAACGCAACACCCTTAAATATTAATTCAAGCTGAAAATATATGGCCCAGCCGAATATCCACTGTGTCACATTCATTAACAATTCACACTTTACATTGCTGAAATTATTTGAATTGGTGATTTGAATATTTTGGCAGAAATTGTTACTGTTTGGAGTTTGGTGTTTATTTACTGTTCACAGTTCACACTTTACATTGCTGTTTGGGGTTTGACGTTTATTAGATAGAAATTACATTGATGTTTGGGGATTGATCATTAGAATTTGAATATATTTGGCGTTTGCTGAATGCAGTTGAAAGCATGTTTTGTTGTTTGATGTTTCATTGTTTGGACTTTGGTCTTTGGCAACTGGGCAGTGAGTCTGTAAGTGCCGGACGCCGACCACTGGTCAGTAAATCCATTAATCTAAATATTGAGCTAATAAAAATTTAAAAATTGGGGTTGAATGTGTGAGTATTAAATTTTGTTATTTATTATTGGGCTTAGTGGGTATTCCGTACCGAACCCGCTAATACCCGTTATGGGTACCCACTACCCGAAGCTTAGTGGGTACGGGTACCCGAGCCCGTACCATTAGTCAGCCCTATTTGTCAGCTTTGCTCACTGGTTCTCTGATTTGGTGCGGCGGTGTTGCTCGTCGGAATGGCTCTAAACCATTGGTTTTGTGGGGATGCCTCCTAAACCGGTTTGGGTGGTTTTCATTCGTGGTTTTCCTGTTTTGGTTTTGGACGTGCAAGGATCAACATGTTCTCCCACTTTTTTCGGAGTGGGTGGGTTACTAGGTTGGCCAACAATTGCTTTTTCTAGTTTTTGTTGGACCACTCTTTTGGGATTTTGTTCCTACGAACCAGTTTTATTTGGATGATCCTTGTGACGTGCATGAACGATCAAAACTTAGTCTTCTCGCTCGAATTTTCTAGGATAATTACTTTGAACTTTGTGTTTACCCCAACCCCACCCCACCTCTTCCCCCCCCTCTTTCTCCGTAGTTTAGACGTTCTTGACCCTCCCTTCTGTGGAAGTGCTTGACAAAATTAAAAAAAAAAACAAGGTAATAGATCCGAAATTAAAGATGGAGATCTGGACACTTGGGATTTGCTATATCTTTACTCTTTAGGTTTCATATAAGAACAGAGAAGGAAGGAAAACAGAAGAAGAGAGATATGGGTATCCATGGGTTTGTTACCTATATGGTCACTGAACTTTGGACGAATAATCTGTTAGTCACTGAATTATAAAAAACTACCCAGTGCTCACCCGATTTCAGACCATTATCCCAGTGGTCATTGTCGTCAACGGACATTCAAAATTTCGTCTAACAGCTTATGTGGCCATGCCAACTCGGATTCCAAGTCACAACACTTCGTCTAGATGGCATATTTTCACCCAATCAGTCTTGCCCATGTAACCAACCCTACCCAACAATACCCAAACTCCTTCTCCGGCTCCTTGCCTGACTCACTCTCCAACCTTATTCAGCTATGTCGACTCGATCTCTATAGAAACTTCATCTCCGGCCAAATGCCCTCTTCTCTAGGCTCTCTCTCTCTCTCTCGCCTTAAAGAGCTCTACCTCGACAGTAACTTCCTATCAGGTCCAATTCCGGTGAGCTTCAGCTCACTCACTACGCTTAAGCGATTGGAAATCCAAGGCAATAATCTCTCCGACGAGTTTCCAGATCTGCATTCATTGCTCAACCTCTACTACCTCGACGCCAGCAATAACAAATTCTCCCATGAATTCGATCGATCCACGTTTCCCCCTTCCTTAATCGAGCTCTCGATTAGAAACAACATTCTACGAGGCAATGTGTCGGAGAACGTTCTAGGTTTAAAGTATTTACAAGTTCTGGATCTGAGTCACAATCGATTATCCTCCGCCATTATCTTCGTCCTCTTCAACCATCCATCTCTCCAAAAACTCACTCTCTCCCATAATGATTTCACGTTCCTGCAAGTTACAAGGACAATGGGGTTTAAGAGCGAGCTAATCACTTTTGATCTTAGTCACAACGACCTCTAGGGTTTATTTCAGACATATTTTTGCCCAATCATTTATTTGAGTTTGGGTAGTGTTGGGTAGGGTTGGTTACATAGGCAAGAGTGATTGGGCGAAAATATGCCACTAGGCGAAATTGTGTGACTTGGAATCCGAGTTGGCATGGCCACATAAGATCTTAGAAGAATTTTGGGATGTTCGTTGACGGCAATTACCACTGGGATAATAGCTTGAAGTCGGGTGAGCACTAGGTAATATTTTATAATTCGGTGACTGACGGGTTATTTTTCCAATGTTCAGTGACCATCTGGATAACCGACCCAATATCTATGAGGATGAAGAAGTAGAGGAATATAAGAAAGAGAGAAAAAAGAAAAGAGAATAGAGAGCGGCTGCCAATTGCCAAAGAGAAAGGTACGGTTTTCTTAATCAGTTATATTATATATTTGTGGGGTTGGTTACTTAAATGATCACTAAACTTTGACCAAATAACCTGGTGGTCACTGTTCTTCAAAAAATTTATTAGCACTCACACAACTTTGGCCGATTATCCTAGCAGTCACTACCGTCTACGGACATCCAATTTTCCATCCATTTCCATACGTGGCAATGCCATCAAGGCAGCCACATCAGCTAAATTGCCACATCATCTAAATCAAACCCCAAACCCAAACCTAAACACCCACCCTAATTACCAAACCAAACCATCTAAACCAAATCAAACCCCTCCTTCTCTTTCCTCCTACTTCCTCTTCCTCTTCTCCACCCTCACTCCCTACCACCATCGGAATGCCACCGCCGCCGCCTCACCGCCGCCGCCCTGCCGCCGCCGCCCCGCCACCTCACCGCCGCCGCCCCGCCGCTTCCTCTTCCTCTTCTCTCAACTGTCATCTCTCCTATACCCACATACCCACAACCCCTTTCTTCTTCCTTCTTCCTTCCTTCTTCCTTCCTTCTTCTTCCTTCCTTCTTCTTCCTCCTTGTCATCTCCACATCCCTCCTCCTTTTCTTTCCTCTTCCTCTTCCTCCTCCTCTCCTCCACCACCCGCCTCACCGCCGCCGCCCCTGGAGATTAGAGGGAGATAGCAAGAAAGCTATTGTTGAGATTAAGAAGGTCCTCCATTATTTTGGTCTCTCCCTCTAATCTCCAGGGGCGGTGCGCAAATTAATGCACACAAAGTTTTACTCACTAGATCACTCTAGCGGATCGTTTTTCCCAAGGGTCTCTCTTTTTCTATTACTCAACGATAGTGGAATAAGCTATTCAGGGTTTTTGTCGTTGGTTTGAATTGGGTTTATGAACTAATTATCTAAGAATGCAATAAGAACAAGTAAATCAAATAAAGCAGATTGGGGATTCAAAGATAGACTAAGGCGGTTGTTCAGACTCGAATCCACGCTGGTTCGGTTAATATGGATGAAACTATGCAATCGAAGAAATTCAACAGACTAGATGACTCGACATTTCCTTTTGTAATCTCTACTCCATGGTCAGGCCGTAGAGATTCTATTCTATCAAACCTACAAGCTCCTATGGTCAAGCTAACTTGCAAATTATCAAGAACGAACAAGAACAGTGAAATGCCACAAAGATATGCAAAGAGATTAGGTTCTTCCAATCTTATGGTCAAGATATTGGGGAACCTAACGACCTCCTAAACTCTAGAATGAAATGCGTTCATGGTCAGATCCGCAAATCAAAGATAAACTCGGAAACTAACAATTGATCAGGTTGCCAGAATCAAAAAGCTTAAATTAGGGTTTAGGAGAAATCGCATCTTAGTCTGAAAGAACATCGATTAACATAAACGGGTTAGAAACTCGAAATCATCCATACAAAATCCTAGCTAACGCTTCATCTAATCTAAACAACCCTAAAGAGTTTAGTCAGACATCGTTACAGAAGAAATCTCAGAAACAAAGAAGAAGCAAACTGGAGAAGAAGACATCTTACTCCGAGAAAACCTAATCTTGATGAATCCTAGAAACTCCTGAGTCAATCCTCGCTAATCCTCGCTAATCCTCGCTCAATCATCACTTCAAAGCTCCGAGTTCTCCCTCCAAGAGTGTCTGGTTCATCGGAGCAGAAAGAAGAATGAATTCCTCCCTTTTTCTCTTTCCACGACTGAATTAAAACTGGGATTTTTCGTCAGAAGAAGAAACACGCCGTGTTGTATGATAACACACACCGTGTTGTTTAGTAACACACGCCGTGTTGTATGATAAAACACTTCGTGTTTCTTATAGAAACACGCCGTGTGTCTTGCCGTTCCCAACAGCTCCTCCCACCAGTCTCTCTAGTCTCGCGTGCTCGTCCCCAATCGTCATGGACCACCTGAAATGAACCAAAAAACGTGCAAAACACATAAAACAGCCCCAAAGGGCCAAGGGGTACGGAACTCACTCAAAACCATGCAAATTGGGCATATAAATCACTAAAAATATCGTCTAATGTGAATATGAATACGCCAATAATGAGACGCATCAGGGCGGCGGCGGTGAGGCGGGTGGTGGAGGAGAGGAGGAGGAAGAGGAAGAGGAAAGAGAAGGAGGAGGGATGTGGAGATGATAAGGAGGAAGAAGAAGGATGGAAGAAGAAAGGGGTTGTGGGTATGTGGGTATAGGAGAGATGACAGTTGAGAGAAAAGGAAGAGGAGGCGGCGAGGCGGCGGCGGTGAGGTGGCGGCGGTGGTATTCCGACGGTGGTAGGGAGTGAGGGTGGAGAAGAGGAAGGAGGAGGAAAGAGAAGGAGGGGTTTGATTTGGTTTAGATGGTTTGGTTTGGTAATTAGGGTGGGTGTTTGGGTTTGGGTTTGGGGTTTGGTTTAGATGATGTGGCAATTTAGCTGATGTGGCTGCCTTGATGGCATCGCCACGTATGCAAATGGATGGAAAATTGGATGTCCGTAGACGGTAGTGACTGCTAGGATAATCGGCCAAAGTTGTGTGAGTGCTAAGAAATTTTTTGAAGAATAGTGACCACCTCGTTATTTGGTCAAAGTTTAGTGATCATTTAAGTAATCAACCCTATATTTGTGGTATTATTATAATTTAATACTTGAGTTATAGGTAATTACTAATAATAACTTATATCTTTTAATAATTATATGACCGAGTTTTTACGGTTCAATTTCGGTCGAACATTAAAACCTTGAACCAAATGGGCACTAAACTATGGCCAAATAACTCGCCAATCACTGAATTCAGAAAAATTACCTAGCTATCACCAAAATTAAGCCCATTATCTCAGCGGGTTGGTTACCCAAATGGTAACTGAACTATGGCCAAATAACCCGTCCGTCACTGAATTCAGAAAAATTACCTAGGCATCACCAAACTTAAGCCCATTATCCCAGCAGTCACTACCGTCAATGGATATCCAAAATTATGTTAGTCTTCTTACATGGGGATGACAAAGCAATTGTCACGTCATTTAAAGTTGCCACCTCATATTCTATCTACCCAAAATTATCCCAAGCACCTGACCAAATTACCCACCTGACCTAATTAACGAAACTAGATCGGGTCATTTTTTTGGTTTAGGATTGTCCTGATCCCACCGACCTCCATCCCATCTTCAACCTTCAGCTTCTTTCACTCTCACTTACCCCTACTCACCACAACCACACCTACACACCCAACCACCCCAACTCACAAATCCAACTCTAGCTTCCTCCAACACCCCAGCCTCCAAGCTCCAGTACAACGTCCTCCACCAAGCTCCGATTCACCTATCGTCACCTCCAACAATTTGTTAGAGAGGAAACTAAGTGATGAAGAAGAGACAGAGAATCCGCGTGGAGAAAGTGGTAGTTTGTGACAGGGGAATAAACGCATGCGTGGAGAAAGGTGCGATTGTGCGAGATGTCGGAGGGATCGGCATGATACTGTCCAATACAACTGCTAGCGGCAAGGAATTAGTCGACGATGGCCACTTGCTACCGGCTGTGGGGAGGCACACTACAAAAAAATGAGGGTTTAGATGACCGACGCTAAACTATTTTGCTTTAAGCGACGCTAAGTGACCTTTTTTTTGTAGTGGCAATTGGGAAATGTAGTAAGGCAGTACGTGAAGAGCGTTTCAAAGGCTGATGAATGTGAAGCCATCGTCGGTGGTGGCGGCGTTCAACTCAAGGGGGTCGAATATGACGTTCAACCACCCTCTCTCCCTTCGATCTATCAGAATCGGAGGTTGATGAATCTAGATCTGGAAACAGAAATTGAAAGGAGGAGTCTACTGTCGGAGAAGAACTCATCGGCAGAGGAGGAGTCCTGATCGAAGCTGATTTTTCGGGCGCAAAAGTCTCTTTCGTCTCGAATAGGTATGAAATCAGGAGGATGGCTCAAGCTCTTGAACGATTTCACAAGCGAAAGCCTCTTGTCAAGTTTCGGTGAAGGCAGAGCTCAATCCTCTACATCTTCATCTTCTTCTTCTTCAGATCCCCGGTTCTTGAAACTGCTACGGGAAGGAGAATTAGGGGGTTGGGTAATTGTAGATAAATCTTTATAGTGTTACAATAGAAGGGGGGGGGGGGTTGGTTACCTAAATCATCACTGAACTTTGAGCAAATAACCCGTCAGTCACTGAACTTTGAGCAAATAACCCGTCAGTCACTGAACTCAGAAAAATATCCTAACCATCACTGAACTTCAACACATTATCCTAGTAGTCACTACCGTCTACGGACATCCAAAATTTCGTTAGTAAGCTTATGTGGACTTGCCAACAGGGATTCCACTTCACACAAGTCAGCCTAGGTGGCAAATTTTTGCCCAATCAGCTAAACCCATGTAACCAAAACCCAAACCAAAATACCCAACCCAATTAACCAAAACCCAATCTCACTTCCTCTCCCTCCTCCTTCATACTCTCAGATCTGACCAGAAAACAGAAACTCTCTCCACCCCCCCCCCCCAAATCATCTATTCGTCGAACCTAAGCTACTGAAACGGATTTGGAAGCGATTTGGGCCTCAACGAGAGCTGGAATCGAAGGGTGTCGCCGGAATCTGGAAATCGAAGAAAACAGTGCCGACGTTCAGTTGGGTGTTCTTAAATGGAAACAAGGATTGAGGCGAGGTAATCGAACTCACTTACCGAACTAGACGAGGGCAAGTTCCTGGGAACCGACCGCACCGGTCATCACGTCGGCGGCAAAGCTTCAGCGATTACAAACTTTGGAGAAAAACAGGGGAGGGACTGATGGTAGAAGAGAGGGTTTGAAGGATCCGGATGAATGGATGTAATCCACTACTCCCTGCCTTTAATTGGGGTGGATTCATTATAACGGCTTGAATAAATTTGCTTAATGGCCGGAGTGGATGTAACGGCCGACGGAAGTTAAATGAACAGTGCAACAAAATAGAAGGGGGAGGGCCTCCTCCCTCCTCCATCTCTCCTCTTTCTCCTCTGAAAAACCCAATAGCTTAATTGATTGATTTTCCGGTTTGGGTTCAACAAGTTTTGGTTCAGTGAAGAAGATCTGATGTCGTCGTCGATTTGGGTTCAGCAAAGTTCAGCAGTTTGGGTTCATTGATTTTCCGATCTTTCCTCCTTCTCCTCTGAAGATCTGTTGTCGTCGTCGATTTGGGTTGAGCGAAGTTCGGCAATTTGGGTTCAATCGGCGACGAGATGGAATCTTCCGACGATGGTAGGGATGGTCGGCCCGGCGGCGATCTGGTAGGGATGGTCGCGCCGGCGCGATCTTGGTGTGGCGGGCGGGATCTGGTAGGGATGGTCGGCGCCGGCGGCGATCTGGTAGGATGGTCGGCGCCGCGATCTGGTAGGGATGGAGGAGGGAGAGAAAGTGAGATTGGGTTTGGGTGTTTTGGTTTGGGTATTTTGGTTTGGGTTTTGGTTACATGGGTAGGGTTGATTGGGCAAATATCTGCCACATAGACTAGGTGGGTGACATGGAGTCCCAATTGGACTGTCCATGTAAGCTGACTAACGGCCATTTGGACGTCCATGAACGGAAGTCACTGCTGGGTTAATGTGTCGAAGTCTAGTGTTCACTAGGATATTTTTCTGAGTTCAGTGACTGACGGGTTATTTTGCTCAAAGTTCAGTGATGATTTTGGTAACCAACCCAAAAGGGGGGGAAGATTTGAGCTTTGATTTCGATTTTGATTCCAGAGCTACCTGGTGAAGACGACAATCTGTGGAAGTATGGAGGATGGTTGATCTAAATATTTCGATTCTGATTGTAGTTAGAGATGATGTTTGTGAGATATATTATTGATATGGGGGAGTTTTGAGATTATCGAGAGAGGAAGAGATGGATTGTGGAAGACGGCGCCAGATATGAAGCCGAGGTTAATGGAGGAGACGGCGCTAGAGTGACATTGGACTCCGACGAAGGTGCAGGTCTTGGTCGGGGAGCCAGTTGATGAAGAAGGGAGGTGGTGGGTTGATAAATTGGGTTTAGGGTTGGGTGTATGTGTTTGATTTTGGGTAGATAGTAATTTAAATGATGTGGCAGATATAAATGACGTGGCAATTGACTTGTCATCGCCACGTAGACAGATGGACGAAAAATTGGATGTCTGTAGACGGTAGTGACTGCTGGGATAATGGGCTTAAGTTTGGTGATGGCTAGGTAACTTTTTTGAATTCAGTGACTGGCTGTCTATTTGACCATAGTTCAGTGACCCATTTGGGTAACCAACCCTTATCCCAACAGTCATTATCGTCAGCAAACATCCAAAATTCCTTTAGTTTACTTACGTGGCAATGACAAGTCAACTGCCACGTCATTTAAAGTTTCCACCTCAGATTCTATCCACCCAAAATTAACCCAAACACCTCACTCAATTACCCACCCAACCAAATTAACCAAACCAGATCGGCCATTTTCTTGGTTAGGGTTGTCTTCAACCCACATGTGAGCCCTCTCTTGTACCTCCACCATCTCCGATGTTCGCCTTTGCCAACGACCAGCTAGTCCAGACCCTAACCAATTTATCCCGAAGACCATGGCGTTCGCCTTCAAATCCCTAACCACCCTTTGTCCCTTCGCATCTATCAGAATCGGAGGTTGATGAATCCATTGCTAAGCAAAGGCTACAAGTCCCCTCTCCAACTCACCAAATCAATATGTGATCTGGAAACTAGGGAGACGAGAGACAGAGGGGCGAAGTCGGTTTCACGGCGGTGAGTTTCCATATCCATAAGTCCCTTTCGTCTCGAACAGACATCTGGTACGAAAGCAGGAGGATGGCTCATCCTCTTGGGCGATTTCACAAGCGAAAGCCTCTTGTTAAGTTTTGGTGAAGACAAAGCTCAATCCTTTGCCTCTTCATCTTCTTCTTCTTCTTCTTCAGATTTGCGGTTCTTGAAACCGCTGCTGGAAGGTGAATTAGGGTTTTTGGTAATTGTAGATGAATCTTTGTAGTGTTATAGTATAAATGGGGGAAGATTTGAGCTTTGATTTCAATTTCGATTTCGATTCTGATTACCTAGTGAAGACAACAATCTGTGGAAGTATGGAGGAAGGTTGATTTAAATAGGGGTTGGTTACACAAATGGTCACTGACTTTTGGCCAAATAACCCGGCACTCACCGTCCTTTAAAAAATTTCCCATCCATTATTAAACTTTGGCCGATTATCCTAGAGGTCACTACCGTCTACGGACATCCAATTTTCCATCCATCCGCATATGTGGCAATGCCATCAAGGCAGCCACATCATCTAAATTGCCACATCAACTAACCCAACCCCAAATCCCAAACCCATATCCCCACCCTAATAACCCTAAACCAAATCTAACCCTTCTACTCCCCTTCTTCTCTTTCCTCCTCTTTTCTCTCCTCTCTTTCTTCCTCCTTTCTCTCTTCTCTTAATCTCCAGAGCACCATCGCCGGCGCCGGCGCCGCCGCCAACACCTCCGCCACAGTCGCCGTGCCGGCGCCGAAGCCGCCGTAGTCGCCGTCGCCGAAGCCGCTCGTAGTCGCCATCTTCGAAGCCGCCGCCGCCATGGAGATCGGAGACGTAGTCCATCTTCTTCATTCCTCAGCGGCAAGGTTTGGAATCACAGAGAAACTCTTCGAGCTTCACCAACTGACTCCGGCTCAGATCTCTGTAATACCGGACAATCCGATTCAACTCCTTTCCTCCATCTGCTTCAACAATTGGATCAATCTCCAGAGTTTGGCCGTCCGCCATTGTTGAGAGCTTGGAGCTCCGATTCAACTCCTTTCCTCCATCTGCTTCAACAATCGGATCAATCTCCAGAGTTTGGCCGTCCGCCATTGTTGAGAGCTTGGAGCTCTGAATAAGCTTGGAGCTCCGATTCAACTCCTTTCCTCCATCTGCTTCGACGACGACGACTATGGCGGCTTCGGCGATGGCAATAATCTCGTCCGATCTGAAGCTTTCCCAGATGGGAAGCTCCGATGATGTATTTTCCGGAACAGGGGTCGGAGTCGGCAAATCTGTTTTCGTGTTCCGGGTCGGGTCGGAGTCTGCTATGTTTTTGGGTGTTGTGTGTTTGGGGATTTGTACGGCGGAGATGGATTTGGTTGAATGGACGGTGGGATGGTTGTGGTGTCGCCGACGGTGGTGGGTAGGCGGTGGAGTTGGTGGTTGTGGTGTAGGAAGAGATAGAGGGAGAGGGGAGGGAGAAGAAGAGGAAGGGTTAAGGTTTGGGTTTGGTTTATGGGTTTAAATTTGGGGTTGGTTTGAGTTTGGTTTAGTTGATGTGGCAATTTAGATGATGTGGCTGCCTAGATGGCATCGCCACATATGCGGATGGATGGAAAATTGGATGTCCATAGACGGTGGTGACCTCTAGGTTAATTGGCCAAAGGTCAGTAATGGAAGGGAAATTTTTTAAAGGACGGTGAGTGCCGGGTTATTTGGCCATAGGTCAGTGACCATTTGTGTAACCAACCCATTTAAATAGTTGTGTTATTGCAGTTAGATATGAGTTTGTGAGATATTATTGATATGGGGGAGCTTTGAGATTATCGGGAGAGGAAGAGATGTAGGGTTGGTTACTTAGATGATCACTAAACTTTGACCAAATAACCCGGTAGTCACTGTTCTTCAAAAAATTTCTTAGCACTCACACAACTTTGGCCGATTATCCTAGCAGTCACTACCGTCTACAGACATCCAATTTTTCATCCATTTGCATACGTGGCAGTGCCATCAAGGCAGCCACATCATCTACATTGCCACATCATCTAAACCAAACCCAAAACCCAAACCTAAACACCCACCCTAATTACCAAACCAAACCATCTAAACCAAATCAAACCCCTCCTTTTCTTTCCTCCTCTTTCCTCTTCCCCTTCCTCTTCCTCTTCCTCTTCCTCTTCTCCACCCTCACTCCACCGTCAGAATGCCTCCCGCCGCCGCCTCGCCGCCGCCGCCTGACAACCCCTTTCTTCGAACAAGAAAGACTCTGCATCTTCGATTTCAAATCTGAAAGCAATGGCTATGGATTCACCAATCGGATTCGAAGGATACGAGAAGCGCATCGAAATCAACTTCTCTGATGCCCCTATCTTCGTCGATCCAGCTCTCCAACGACGAGTTCGACTCGTACGTTCTCACCGAGTCGAGCCTTTTCATATACCCGCTGAGAATCATCCTCAAGACCTGCGGCACCACCAAGCTTCTCCTCGCCGTCGATCCGATTCTCAAGCTCGCCGCCTCGCTCTCTCTCTCCGTCAGCGAAGTTCTCTACTCGCGCGGCAGCTTCATCTTTCCAGACCACCAGCTTGCCCCTCACCGTAGCTTCTCCGAGGAAGTCTCCGCTCTGAACGAATTCTTCGGAGATCTGAGCTCCGTTGCTGGATCTGTACTCTGGCTTTTGATCTGCTAGAAGCGCCAGAGATTGAGATTCCTCTCCTCTCATCCCCTGTTCTTTGAGATTACTCTGGACATGGATTCTCTGGTTTGGGCGGCGGCGGAGGTGGTTGAACACCCACCCTAATTACGATGAATTGGTTGATTGCAGAAAGACGGAACCCAGATGGACGGAAAAGGTGAAAGCTTGGTTGGAATCTGGCATGGCAGAAGGGATTCTTGAGATGGGTACACCAATCTGGAGGTCGGGTTTCCATTTGGGGAAAAACTTTCCCAGATCGGGGTTGTATAAAGATCGTCTGGCGGAGGCGGTGACGGCGGCGGCGGTTTGAGGGTGTGGTTATCTGGAGTTGTGATGGAGGAAAAGAAGAGGAAGAGGAAGAGGAAGGAGGAGGAAAGAGAAGAGGGAAAAGGAAAGAGTTGATTTGGGTTGATTTGGTTTGGTAATTAGGGTGGGTGTTTAGATTTGGGTTTTGGGTTTGGTTTAGATGATGTGGCAATGTAGATGATGTGGCTGCCTTGATGGCACCGCCACGTATGCAAATGGATGGAAAATTGGATGTCCGTAGACGGTAGTGACTGCTAGGATAATCGGCCATAGTTGTGTGAGTGCTAAGAAATTTTTTGAAGAACAGTGACTACGGGTTATTTGGTCAAAGTTTAGTGATCATCTAAGTAACCAACCCAAGAGATGTACTAAGGAAGATGGCGCCGGAGATGAAGCTGAGGTTAATGGAGGAGATGGCGCCGAAGTGACATTGGACTCCGACGAAGGTGCAGGTCTTGGTCGGGGAGCCAGTTGATGAAGAAAGGAGGTGGTGAGTTGATAAATTGGTTTTAGGGTTGGGTGTATGTGTTTGATTTTGGGTAGATAGTATTTTAAATGATGTGGAAGATTTAAATGACATGGCCGATGACTTGTTATCTACACGTAGATGGATGAACGAAAAATTGGATGTCCGTAGATGATAGTTACTGCTAGGATAATGGGCTGAAGTTCAGTGACTGGCGGGTTATTTGCCCAAAGTTTGGGGTTATTTGCCCAAAGTTTGGTGACCATTTGGGTAACCAACCATAAGCTCGATCAATATCAGTTAAAACTTAAATATAGTTGCGCAAGGCTGGCTCCCCGTGAAATTGGGCTCCGGAAGGACGACGACGGCGACGATTTATATTTAATCCCTTCCGGCCTCCCCCTCCCTCCTCAATCCTCATCAAATACAAACCCCCGGCCACCCGCAATGCTTGGAGATCATACACCGCCTGCCGCCGATGTCGTGTCTGCTCCTCCTGAAACGGGATCCAATCGGCCATCGGCATCGCCAACACCTAATCCTCTCCTCCTTCGTTCGATCCCAGTCGAAGTAAACTTCATCTACCTTGCTATTCTTTTAAACTTGTTCAATTTCGCCCATCTAGGGTTTCCTTCCTGGTTGTACTTTGATTATAGAGTATAAAGTCGGAACCCTCAACGTGGATTTTGTTTGTTCTTCATTGTGCAAGTGATTGGTATAATCAAAAGGAAGACGTTGATTAAAGAGCTGGCGGCTGTTTACCATGCTGAGTGCCTCACATATTGTCGAGAGCTATTGGAGCTACAGAATAAATCATCGGAAGAGGTAAGCTTCCTTTCCTTTCCTTTAGTACTGCGAAATAATCCTCTATCTTTGCCAGTTGCTACTATAGAATTGAAACTGCTCTCTTACTTGGCCCTTAATTAGTTTTAGTTTAACGTTTACAATGCGCAGTACAGAGAGAGATTTACTGCTGTCATAGTTAATAATGGCATGTTAAACATTTCTTGTTAGCTCAAATTTGTGGACTTCGTTGTTTTATTAACAACTACTTGCTTTGCAGCCATTTCTGTACTCTAAACCTCCTGTTGAAGAATCAAGGAAAGAGATTACGAGACCCACTAAACGCACAAAGAAGGGCCGATGATAGAATACTCGTCGGATTTATACAACTAAACTCTATGGAACTTGTCCAAGGCTCGTAATGCAATGTTGCATGCATAATAGGAGCAGCTTCAACTTTTGTTCTTCAGTATCACATGTGATGCTGCTGCCTTAGACTGTATTAGTTGAACAAGAATCAGCTAAAGAATGATGTTTTTGTCACATTCACGTTCACATCCATGAATGCATATACTGCTCAAACTGTAATGTTGCATATAGGGAATGATACTCAGCATTGATGATCGATGAATTAACAATCCGCATTCATTTCTGAAGTTTTTGCTTGCTATATTTAACTATTGTAAAAGTTACATACATATAGCACATACGACTAGGAGTACAAATTTGTCTCTACAATTTTCTCTCTTTTCCCTATACCAAGTCTCTGTATGTCTTCTGTCTGTCAATCTTCTCTTCAAAATTCATACTGTAATTTGCTTTCTACAACCTGAGAGCACACAGTCAACAAACTATATAAGCACAAACAACACCTTGCAATTAAGGCTATGACATGAATGAATGGCTCAACTATTATTACCTAATGCTTGAACTAAATGGCCACACTTTTTGTAAGAGAATGCTTGCCGCAGGGAACAAACCACTCTGTCCTTCCATGATTCTTTCTACGGCCTCTCTCTTTTCATGGACGAACTTTATTGATTCTGATAGCCGGTTCAGTAGATTGATCAGAGCAATCACTTCATTCCTCTGTAACTGCAACTGCATTCATCTCACAGCAAATAAGTTCTAAATCAACGGTCACCAGAAATACCAAAATGATTATGGTGCCCATGTATGAATGTGATTTATTAAAGAGTCAGTAATCCACTAAGCATGAACGGAAAAAAGATACACAAATTTTTCGGATTGGACAAGAACTTGTGTAGTTAGACTTTTGAAATGACTACTTACAGTTTGGGCAAAGGTTTCTTCACCATTATCAGAGAAAAGTATCTTCAATGCCGTGCCAAGGCCAAGAACCTGGAGTTTTCCCCAGAGTCGACACTTCTCACACCCTACACAATCCATTAATGCACTGCAAGTACAATGATGGATTTAAACAAATATCACATTCAGGTCGCCCAGGAAAACACAGGGCAATCTGTATTTTTTCATCAACAGTATAATGCTCTTCAATTAAGGAAAAACCAATAAAGACAAACCTTATGTTTCTGAACTGTTCTTGAATTTTCTGTTTCAGTTCAGGTCCTCGTTGCCCTTTCCAAAGCTTGGCTTCATCAAAAGGAAGTGGGCAAGCAGCTTCGAGTTTTGTATTATAAAGTAGTTGTTTGATCAACGAATGAGTCTTTAGGTCCTCAGTAGGATTACCAGTATCATACTCTGCTTGTTCTAAGTAACTTGCTGTCTGAAGTTCATATAATATAAGATAACAATGAGAAAGTGTGAACGTGCGGTTCTATATATATGAATGGTCCATGCTGAGCCAAAATATTGATACATACAAAAAAGATTATTGATTGTCTGTTCCATTGGTGCTTACCTTCATGACGGATCGCAGAACAAAGAGATATGTGAAGTACAAGTTTCTAACACGTTCTGGATATCTCAAGACTCTATCATACATCAAAGTCAAATTTTCACCCCACTGCAAAGATGCAGGAAAACAAAGTCAGAGAGGCAATTCTCATTCAGACTTGACAAGCAACAAGTACCATTTGAGGGTCTTTGTAAGGAACTACAGAGAAACTGCGATTTACTGTGGATGTTTTACAAGTTACAATAGAGCACTGAAATTGCTAGTGTAGTCTTGAACATCCTACAGAGGCAACAAACTAACCAAGCCAAAGCTGAGGTTCATGCATCGAAATTGCTACTATTAGATGACCCACTTTTCTTGAGACAGCTAGCTTATTCAATGATATTTAATACTATTTTCTGCCAATTGTGAGTTAGCTTGAATACTAACATTTGCTATCATCAAACTTACAATAATCATTCAAACAAAAATGATTAATAAATGCTGTACAGTTTCATACCGAGTTTGTGTCTTCATCAAGCAGGTAATCAGCAGCTATATGGATGGAAATGGATGAGTGGAGACCGGAAATCAATTTATACAGCAATCTCTCCTCTTGACACAGCTCTTCAGATGGATCTGTTTGTTATGTTGTAACATTTGCACATTAGGTTTTGTACTGGACACCAAGCAAGTGGAAACAAGAGCCAAACCATACAACATAATGGATAACATGAACAATCTATCCCCAGTACCACATCAAGGACATCAGACTTCAAACACATTCACGCAAGCATGTTCTTTCAAAACAGAAGGACAAACTTGCCAAGCAACTAAACAATTTACTTACATTTAGGACAATTCTCGGCATAAACCGCGTCCCATATTCTTCTAGCTGATGGACCAGTGTACCCAGTATATCGTTCAGGATTCAATTGAAGATTCACATAAGTCATCTCCGCTGCAATTCAAAAATGATTATCAGCAGCGACATCAGATTTCGAAAAAATCCAAATGATATCTACCAATACAGCAAGTAGCAATTTCTAATAAGATTACCTTTGCTACATCAACCATAATTCATAACTTAGTGTACAAGATGTGTAGGATGAATCATCAAAGCAAACAGATTAATTTCATAATATATAACTGGAAGAGAAACAGAAAGGGGACAAACCATTGTCAGTCTCATCATCGTTTGTCCAGGGGTTATCAGTCTCCGTCCAACCCCTAAAAGCTTTACGATCAAGGGTGCGGTCAACAACAGCCTCCGGCTTTCCTTCTTGACAAATAAGATCATCTGATGGAAGACCACGGCCAAAATGCCTCTTAAATGATTCGGGGAACTCATTATCAGGGCATTCACAGACACTGCAATCCCTCAACCGGCACATGCCATCATCAGTCCAGAAAGGACAGTCACACCATAATTTAGCCTATTATAGAACATACATTAGAAAGGATCAGAGACAAGTACAATCAAACCTAAGAAAACAACATTTAATGTAGAGTATACATGTAATGAATAAGCATGAATCTCAATATTATGATTCTTGATCACAGAACAACTATTCGGTAGCACGGTAATGCACGGAGCTGCTCCAAAAAAAGATTACAGACACCTAATTCTAATGAAAACCAAATGGTGGACGGAAGGAATGACCTTGAAATAACGGAAAAAGGGGGTTTTGACGAGCTCCTGGAGGGACGGATTCAACACTTCCTCGTTCAGAAGGTTAGCTGTCTCATAGTTGCAGCAACAATCTTCCACCATCCCAGTATATTTCTACGCAGAGACAAACAGAAATACAAGTAAAATTAGCTTGAGAAACGATGCAAACAATGTGGAATCGACGAAGAGATAATTCAATCCAGTTCCAATTGAATTCTTTAAACCATCCCGATACGATCAACTAAGCTGCTAACCTACCGCAGTACAAGTTAATTAGCTTTAACAAAAACTAATTCAAAGACAAAGATAGCAGAGTTGAGATGTGCCTGATGGGAACAGGTGCAGAACTTATTGACTTTTCCGAAGAGAGAGATCTTGGGGGCGGCAGTTGAAGCAGCAGCTAGAGCGATGAACAGAATACAGATAGCAAAGAACACCGACCACCGGCGCCAGTCGACACCATCGCTCTTACTCTTAGCATCACTGATTGAATCCCCCATTCGCAGCCGATTGAGCAAAAAATGTACAGAGAAAAAGAGAAGATATCAAGAAATTAATATGAAAACGGAAACGAATCGAAATTGTAAAGAGATTGAGAATCTGGGTTTTATTTACTAGATCCCCCCGAAACTGCTTCGGGAGGAAAGGGGGAGAAACGATGGGAGGGAGAGGGGGATTTGACGGTTTTAATTATTGAAAGAGAGCAGGGTGGTTAGTTTCAAAACAGGAGGAAGGTTGGAAATGGCGGCCACAACGACGATCAAAGGACTGAAAGGAATAGTTGAAATGAGAGAGTCCAACAAGAAATAAAAGGCTGAAAGGGAACTTGAGCTGGGCCCACAACGGCTCAGTCAGTCAGATGTCGGGCCGGTTATTATTGTTTGAATAAAGAAAACCAGAGCAGAGAAGGAACCTCTCTCTCTATTCCGCTAGTTGGAAGAATTCGTTGACGTGTTGCGTTTTCATTCACTTTGTGACAAGTGCAACGCGTTTCTTGCTTTCCAAATCAAATCATTACCCAAGTTAGGGGTGGCATTCGGCCGGGTCGGCCCGGTTATCTGGCGGACCAATAACCGCCCAAATATTTGGCCGGTTTTTTTTAACCGCCCAACCCGGACTAGTCGGTTCTGTTTTCCTTACCGTGACCGTGGCCGACGGGCGGGCGGGCACCACCGGTTATACCCGGCCTAGCTTGAAGCCCAACATTTGCCGCCCAAATTCGAATCCAAATGCAGCCCAACTGCTTCCAAACTCAATTGGGCTGCATAATTATGGGTTTTAGCCAATTGGGCTGCATAATTATGGGTTTTAGTAGCCCAAATAATTTGTTATTTCAATTATAGCACTTAATTTGGGATATGTTAATTTCATAATTTAGTTCGTACTTCGTACTAACTTATTAAGTGACACAATTAATAAAAATTAATTCTGAAATACTAAACAACTAACCAAATAATTAAATCCGAAAACTAAAAATCTGAAATCCCAAAATAATAACAAAAATACTTCTGTTTAATAATAACTAATTAACATCCGAAATTGCGAATACTAAGAGTTCGAAGAAAATAAATTTAAAACATAACGATGTGATGATCCCAACTCTCGTCAAGTCATCCATATAGGGGTGGCATTCGGCCGGGCGGCGCCGGTTATCTGGCGGACCAATAACCGCCCTAATATTTGGCCAGTTTTTTTTAACCGCCCGATTCCGGCCCGTTATTTGGTCAGTCTGGTTATAAAACCGCGTTGACCGGGTCGATTACGGGTAGGTTTTCGGGTTTCAGGTTGCGACTGCCACCCCTAACCCAAGTGTTTTCATCCGCCACCTAATTTCTTTATCGAAATCCGTTGCTCTTTTTAGTGCAAATACACCTCAACCGAAACAGGTAGAGTTCCTAGTCTCATCAGGAGTGTCGGTTTTTTTTACCCAAAATAGAGAAAATAGTCAGGTGCTTAATAAGATTGGTGCTTAATGGTGCTTAACGAAATCTCGGCCGTTCATGAGCTTGGCCCACAAGATCAATGGCTATGATTAATGAAAGTGTCAGAAGGGTAAAATAGTAATCTCGCAAATGTGTTAAAGTGGTGGGAAAAGTGATAGAAAAGTAGGAAAGAGAGTACTCAATTTTTCTATTCTCTTTTTCTATTGATAAAAAATTAACATATTACTTACAATTTGAATGATTTTTCAGTAATTTTAACATCAAAAGTCTTCTAATTAAATTACGAATCTAATGATATCACTCTTGATAGTGTTTAAGAAATTAATCATTTTAGATTTCGTATCAGTTATGTTAGGAATTCGTATCAGTAAAGTTATGTTAGGAATTCGTATCAGTTATGTTAGGAATTCGTATCAGTTATGTTAGGAATTCATATATAGTTACGAATTTAGTTGATTCAAGTTACAAATCATGATTCGTATGGTTTTATAGCATGTTTCGTAACGTTTGAGAACCAATTTCGTATAGGCTTATAGCAAGTTTTGTATGGGTTGAGATCATGTTTCATAATGTTTGATAATTATTTCGTATTAGTTATGTGGGAGGTTCGTAATTGTTGGACATGTAGGTTCATATCACATGGTAGGGGTGGCTGAAACGATTTCGGTTATGGTTAAACCGATTTGATGACCGATTTCAAATCGGTTTCGGTGACCGATTAACCGAATTCACCAATTCGAAAACGGCTGCGGTTATAGGATTCAGCCCATCGGTTATATACCTCTAATTCGGTCATTGACCGATTTCAATTTGTTAACCGAGTTGACCGAATTGAGTCTCCTTCTGCAAACCCTATTCTTCCTCTTCAGAATCCATAGCGTTCACGTTTCTTCTTCTTCCTCTTTTCTAAATCCAATCTCCTCCTTCTTTTCCTTCTTCTTCTTCCTCTCCGGACCAGATCCCCTTCTTCTGCCGCCGACGAAACCCTCCGCCGACCAAACCATCCTCCCGCCCGCTGACTCCTCCCGCCGCCGACTCCTCCCGCCCGCCGACCAAACCCTCTTCTTCTTCTTCAACAGAACCCATTCCCTACACCACCCTCTCAAACTCTACAAATACAGATCTAGATCTAGATTTGAAGACTGCTCCTCCGACGTTGACGATTCGAAGCTCTTTTTCCAGATCGGCATCTTCTTCTTCGCTCTCATGTGCTCTTTTCCTCCCAAACGATGTGGCGCGGTGGCGGTACCTCACGCGGCAGTGGTACCTCGAGCGGCGGCGGTACCTCGCGCGGCAGCGGTACCTCGCACGGCGACGGTACCTTACGCGGCGGTGGAGATTTCGCCTCTCGATCGACGCGGCCGCGACGGCTGTGTGTGGAAAGTAGCAACCCCGATTCCAATCTTCTTCCCATCTTTCTTCTCATTTTCCAGATCTGAAAAGTACAGATCTATTCCAAATCCCAAATCGGCTAGAACTCGGTTAACTCGATTGACCGTGACCGATTTGAATTCGGTCACGGTCAAACCGAATTCAAATCGGCTGCGGGCACGGTCCCAGGTTTTGGCCGAACTCGAAATCGGTCACCGACCGAATTCGGTTCGGTTTGACCGAAATGACCGAATAGCCACCCCTATCACATGGGAGATGTCATGATACACAATAACCTGTTATAGATTTTAATTACATTTTCAAGTAATGGGACGATTTGATCCTACAATGTTAATTTTTTTTAGATTTCATAATTTTTTTTGCAACAAATCTTATTTGTTTAGTAGAATGATTGTAATTGTTATAGTGTTTTTTCACAGGAGATGAGGCATAATGAGAAGAATGTTAGGTTAGCTTCCCAAAGGTTCAAAGTGTTGTCGAAGTACATAATCAGGTGTAAAACCGTGGCAACACGTGAAGAACAATCCAACGATCGCGGCACGATGTTTGTCAATTTCAAACATTCTCTTTTTTTCGTATACATAACTAGTCAGATTTGTACACTTTAGCCAACTTATTCGTAACATATTGAGTTACACTTTTGTAATACCGTGACCAACAACCACTGCTGAATGATTTAACAGGACCTCTAACGCAGGAGATTGTCTCTATAGTTTTATTACCTTACATGAATGAAGTACTCTTCCAGAGCAAGTACAAGATCGGTAATCTCAACAGGGAAGAGTTCTTAACATGCAAACCTGAGAATATGTTGTCAAATTTTATAGTTGTCAAATTGGTACGAAAGTGAGTGATAGCTGATACGAATATTTGTATGATTCTATAACATGTTCCGTAACGTTTGAGAACCAATTTCGTATTAGTTTATTGGGAGGATCGTAATTGTTGGTTATGTAGGTTCCTATCACATGGAGATGTCATGATACACAATAATTTATACGCGGTATTTTTGTACATTTTGATTTAATTTTACTCAAGCTATCAAAACAATAAATACATAAATTTATTAATTTATAAATCAATCTTTGACACTCTCCAACAAGAAAAGAACATGAAGAACACGAAAACCAGTAAACCAACGCTCGTCGTCTATTTATTTAGGTACCTCTGCAATAAGAAATAACATGAAATTCATTAGTTACAAACGAAAAAGTCAGTAAATGCAAACCAAGGGCAAAAAAACATGAACAATACTAATTCATAACATTTTATTACTTAATTCGTAATACTTGGCTACTTAATTCATATGGAAAACAGATAAGAAACAAAACCATATGGAAAACATTACGAAAATGAGAGAAAAAGATAGGGAAATGAAGGATTTTGAATTTTGAAAATGGAGAGAGAAACAATGATGGTTGCTCACGAAAGTAACATGAACACACAAAAGTGTTACGAAACAGCTACGGAAGTATTTGAGAAAAAAAAAAGAGAGAGAAAAAAGGGGAAATGAAAGATTTTGAATTTTGAAAATGGAGAGAAAAACAATGATGGTTTCTCACGAAAGTATTACGAAAAAAACATGAAGAACACGAAAGTGTTACGAAACAATTACGAAAGTATTTGAGAGAAAAAAAAGGAGAGAGAAAAAAAGAGGAAAATGAAGGATTTTGAATTTTGAAAATGAAGAGAGAAACAATGATGGTTTCTCACGGAAGTATTACGAAAGTAACATGAAGAACACGAAAGTGTTACGAAATAGCTACGACAGCATTACGAAAATAGATAAAAAAATATTACGAAAATAGATATTACGAAACAACTACGAAAATAGATTAAAAAAACATTACAAAAATCAAATGTTACGAAACTCAACGTATCTCAACGAACGACTACGAAGGTATTACAAATACACTATGAAAACAAACGAAAAAAGCAACTAAAGTATCATGAAGAACACGAAATCAATTTTTGGCACCCTCCAACAAGAAAAGAACATGGAGAACACGAAAACCCATAAATTTTAACACAAAAATATGAAAATATAGAGATTCATACACACTGTGAGGGTTGTATGCACTCCCCTGGCGTTTTCATGCGTAGATCAAACTCCGACGTTCTATTTCTCGGCATAACGAGCACACAAATCTCTTCTTTGTTCAGAAAAATTTGAGAAAAAAAGGAGAGAGAAAAAGAGAGGGAAATGAAGGATTTTGAATTTTGAAAATGGAGAGAGAAACAATGGTGGTTTCTCACGGAAGTATTACGAAAGTAACATGAAGAACACGAAATTGTTACGAAACAGCTACGAAAGCATTACGAAAATAGATAAAAAAAATATTACGAAAATAGATATTACGAACCAACTACAAAAATATTACGAAAATAGATAAAAAACATTACAAAATCAAATGTTACGAAACTCAACGTATCTCAACGAACGACTACGAAAGTATTACAAATACACTATCAAAACAAACGATAAAAGCAACTAAAGTAACATGAAGAACATGAAATCAATTTTTGGCACCCTCCAACAAGAAAAGAACATGAAAAACACGAATCAATTTTTGGCACCCTCCAACAAGAAAAGAACATGGAGAACACAAAAAATCCATAAATTTTAACACAAAAATATGAAAATATAGAGATTCATACACATTGTGAGGGTTGTATGCACTCCCCTGGCGTTTTCATGCGTAGATCTAGCTCCGACGTTCTATTTCCCGGCATAACGAGCACACAAATCTCTTCTTTGTTCAGGAAAATTTGAGAGAAAAAAAGGAGAGAGAAAAAGAGAGGGAAATGAAGGATTTTGAATTTTGAAAATGGAGAGAGAAACAATGGTGGTTTCTCACGGAAGTATTACGAAAGTAACATGAAGAACACGAAATTGTTACGAAACAGCTACGAAAGCATTACGAAAATAGATAAAAAAATATTACGAAAATAGATATTACGAACCAACTACAAAAATATTACGAAAATAGATAAAAAAAACATTACAAAATCAAATGTTACGAAACTCAACGTATCTCAACGAACGACTACGAAAGTATTACAAATACACTATCAAACAAACGATAAAAGCAACTAAAGTAACATGAAGAACACGAAATCAATTTTTGGCACCCTCCAACAAGAAAAGAACATGAAAAACACGAAAACCCATAAATTTTAACACAAAAATATGAAAATATAGAGATTCGTACACATTGTGAGGGTTGTATGCACTCCCCTGGCGTTTTCATCCGTAGATCTAGCTCCGACGTTCCATTTCCCGGCATAATGAGCACACAAATCTCTTCTTTGTTCATGAAAATTTGAGAGAAAAAGGAGAGAGAAAAGAGAGGGAAATGGAGAATTTGAATTTTGAAAATGGAGAGAAACAATGGTGGTTGTCAATTATATAGTGACAGAAAATGTCAGATTTGTACTGTTTACGTGTCAGATTCGTATACTTTTTTTACCCAAAATACCCCTCGGGGTGAACTCCATCTTGAACCGTAGGATGAATCAGACGACTATTATGGGGTTAAGCACCATGCTTAATAGCCCTATTAAGCACCCCACCATAAGCCCCAAAATAGCGGCTTATAGTAGGGTGCTTATAAGGGCCATTAAGCATGGTGCTTAACCCACTATAGGCCGTCGGATCAATCGTGCGGTTGGGGGTGTAGCAAACGCACGAGGGACTTTTTGGACATTTCACGTCCGTAATATTTTGGCGCCAGATTCGTATTTTTCAAATTCAAATTTGACAGGAGAGAGAAAAAATCTCACCTATAAAAGTTGAGGGGGGACGTCATTAATGCGAAAATTTTCTCGCTCCTTTTTTCTCGCTCCTAGATTCTCTCTCCTCGTTCCCAGTTCATCGTAACAGAATGTCAGTCGTTATTGCAGGTATTCGTAACGGTTTATGCCCTTTTACGTAATTCTACGTCCTTTCGTAACTTCTTGTACTGTTTTCCGTAATAGTAACTTCTTGCCATCTTTTACGTATTGCAGGATCACCTCCGAATGTGCAGATAGATTTAAACGAGATTTTCGTCGCTCATGCAGGTATTGTATTTACAAACATTTGGCTCGTGTGATATCTTTTACTACGAAACCAGCATTCATGCTGCGTCATGACGTAAAACATCGATCACAGGTGTTACAGGGGCATCTCCAAATTTGCCGATTGATTTAGATGATATTTCAGTCAGTCGCGCAGGTATTCCAATTCGTAGTATTTGCGTCCTACAATTCGTAACCTCTAATTATCCTCATCTGTGATACATCAGTCTATTTCTTTCAGTTGTTGAAGGCGAGCAATCAAATATGCTGGTTGGGCCCCCAGGGACTTTATTGAATCATGCAGGTAAGGCGCGTAACACACCACAAGCTAGTGAATTCGTAAAAATCTATCGCTTACGACATCCGTTAAATTCATCTGTAACATCTTCTGTTCCCATTCGTTGTATCTTTATATTTGCATCGACTGATACGTACTTGTAAATGTCTTCGTCCGTGGTACATCGGTCAATTTCGTATCAGTTGTAATGTATATCGCGTACACCATCCATGCCATCCTCGTAATATCTATTGTTATCATTCATTATATCTTATAGAAATGTATCTTTTCATACTTATCATCGACATTCGTACTACTAAAATATAATTCGTAATACTAAAAAAAACATATCTTGACATCTTTATTGGCGGTGAATGTTCAATCGTTATTACAGGAGAGTGCTCAGATCCGGTGGACTTACTCCCAATGTTTGACACTAGAGATGAAGCGTTGCATTTCTACGAGGATTACGCTGATCTTGTAGGTTTTGGTACGCGGATACGGTACCAACAAAAATATCAAAACCCCCCAGCGACTGGAAATACACCCATCAGCGGGGAGGCAATGGTTATAGCTGAAAATCCTCCATGTAGATACCTTAGGTTCGTTTGCACACACGAATGAGTTAGAAATAAAAGGAAAACAAAAAGTGCAAGGACGAGAGCCGAGGAACGACTTGGGTGCGAAGCTGAGATAAAATTAAAATGGGACAAATCTATTAAAAAGTATTACATATACGAATGGGTCACAACACATACCCCGCATGTTTTGCTCCCCGATAAATACCAACATCTTTATCGGTCGAATAGAAGTGTGAACAGAACAAGTGCACAAATCGCACTCATACAAACTAGCTGGAGTAACTTCCCGGAAATCATTTGACATAATGAGGCAAATGTCGGGGGGTGCAAGACATGTTGGGTTCAGTTTCGAGGACCTCAGGAACCACAACAGAGAAAGACCAGAAAATGCGTTGAATCCCGCTGAGGGTTCATCAATGCAACGTCATTTTAGGGTTCGCTCGAGGGAGGAGAAGAATTTCTTCTATGAGCTCCAAGAGGACAATTGCGGTGAAATCTTGAGTGTTTTTTGGTCAGACAACAGGATGCGGCAAAAAGACTCGGTGTTTGGGGACTCAATCAGCTTCGACACCACATACCGAACTAACAAGGACTACAGGCCCTTAGGTAATGACGCTAACGATGGTTACACGTTATATCTTAATCCGTAATATATATTGAAGTCTTACGTAAGTCTTTCTTTGCAATATATGTACTACTTGTTATCAAATTACGTAATAGTTTTTTGTATGGTTTGTTATGTAAAAGTGAATATGTCGTAATACATTATTTTTTACCTTATTACTTAACAACGTTGTTCGTCGGTTACAATCACCATAGAGACCTGGTGATATTCGGCGCTGCTCTCTTGTTTGACGAGACGTCAACAACTTTCCAATGGTTGTTTCAAATGTTTGACAAGTGCATGGGGGGGAACCTACGAGTATCTTCACAGACCAAGCAGCAGCTATTGCCGCTGGTATTAGAGTCGTCTATCCAATGCCAGTGACATATGGTCTTTGTACATTCCACATACTGAATAATGCTGCTAGGAACTTGGGGTCTCTGTGCGATAAGGTGCGATTTAAATGCGTAACACTTTATCTTTAAGTAGTTTTGCGTAACACTTTAGCCATGGTTTCGTACACTTTGTATCAGGTGTTCGTAGCTGAGCTGAGCTACCTTATGTTTGGTGTCGACATCGAAACAGAGTTTGAGGTACACTGGGGGCTTATGAAAAAAAATGCTTCACAAACCGTGAACCAGAGGGACACACATGGCTCACTCAAATCTACCAAAAAAGAACACACTGGTCCAGAGCATGGATGCAGACCCACTTCACCTGCGGCATGCGTAGTTCCCAACTAAGTGAGACTTGCAACAGTAACATGAGAAACTACCTTGCCCCCAACCTCACCCTGGAAGATTTTTTCCAGCAGTTTGGTCGACTTGTGGAGAACAAAAGAGAAGATGAATTGAAAAGGGACTTCAAGATGAAGACAACGAAAGTAGTCAACAGGTAACACAAAACTTCAGTACAATCTCTAGTACTAAAATATTCTCGTAAGACCTACAGCAGTTATTCGTTATATTTTAGTATGATGTCGGTATTATGTAAGGGTTGAACGATCTTCCTATTTCGTAATACATTCTTATTATGCTTTACGATCATTTATAACAGGTTCTCGCACAGCTCTCTGACTAAACAACTAGCTGACGAATACACTCCAAAGATGTTCAAGAAGTGGTTGTGCGAATACGAACAGACTTTGGCCTACGGGGTGATGGCATTAGAGGAAAAGGCAAATGAGGGTGTGATAACATTCAACGTATTCAAGCAGGATCTTGATGGGTTCAAAACAGATGAAAGAGTTGTGACATTCACAAAGGATTGTTCACATATAGTCTGCAGTTGCCACATGTTTGAAATGGAGGGCTTGATGTGCAGACATATTATAAGATTCAGGGAGGTTCTGGGTGGTAACGGGAATCATTTGCTACTTCATATTCCCAAAACATTGATCCTGGAAAGGTACTTAATATTATATTGGTTAGTATTATCTGTTAGGATCATTAGTAAGCGTAAATGTGATAATTCGTATAGGTATTGCCGTAATGCCAAGGATGGGTTGTGCATTGATGATGTCATCCCAGAAGTTGCGAACCCAGATGTTGCCCAGATGTCGGAACTAATAACAGTGATGGCTAAGCTTAAGACAACGGTAAGTCTGGGTTGTATTACACATTATTAATTCCATCATGCATGTAACACACAAACATCCAACACAGGTTAATGGGGATACGGCCAAAACAACTACAGCTATACAGTGCATGATTGATCTGGAGAATAAGCTGAGTACGGAAAAATCCATTAACATCGCCCAGAAAGAAGTCCACTACCAACCCCCCCAAAAATTAAAGAAGCGAACAAGACGTACAAACCAAAGAAGAGGCCAATATCTCAAAGGGACAGGAATGCATTTCTGCACTCAGTTCAAAGGATAAAAATGCAATATTTGAAATCCACCAAATGGGTGGTAATGACCTTCATCTGTAGAATTATATTTACATAAAGTTGAATCTATATAAGTAAGACTTATTTTTATCGTTCGTAATTTTGTAACAGACAATACGTAACAATTAATATTAAGTTACGTAATGTGTTAACAGTTGTTAGTTTCCTTGTATATTTTGTTCCCTGTCTCCTTGTAGCAGGCTGTTACGTACACGCTTGACTTTCCCCCTGCTGGGCTTTATGACCGTATTCAATGCCACCCAACAACCACAACACAAAATTAAAAACACCCGGCCTACCAAAAAACCCTAGCTATATATATATATTAACCCTCTTCATCCATTCATCTCTAGGCCACTGGAAAATTCCAGATCTGAAAACGAAAATGTCGCCGGTCATTCCATACTGTAGCTGCAACCTGCCAGCTTACATGTATATTGCTGATCGTCCAACAATCAATTCTCCGTTCAACTACTTTCTAGCATGCCAGAAACCAGCAGGTCAGAGGTGCAAAATGTTCATCTGGTGCATGGAGATGGACAGGAGTGAGAATGAAGAGGTCTCCAGGATGTACAGTCTTCCGCATGCCAATATGGTGGTGAAACGAGCTCATCAGCCAATGAAGTTCCATGCTCCAATAACATCGGCTGCAGTCTGGAGCAACAGGTATTCTTGTTTGCCGTAAAACTTACAGTCTCATTTCGTGGTAACAAATGTCGATGATGCTTGTTATACTTCTATTCAGCACTTCCATCTATACCTTCATGTATTGTGACAGGAATGGATAACTCGAGAGCTGATAGAAGAGGTAGGTGGTCTTGTATCAAAGGTGGAATTGCTGGAGGAGCAGGTTAGGAAGATAGCAGCTGAAACAGATGTTGACCTATATTAGGAGTACCTAGTTTTTAAATTTATGTTTGTGTAATCGATGGATGATATTTTGGCCTGTAATCGATGAACGATATCTATGGATGTATACCCAATGGGATGTTTATGTTCTGAGTATGTACTAAGTATTACTACTTCACTTTCTACATGTTACTTTGTCTTCATAAACGTTATACGTCCCTCTCCCCACGTTATACGAGAAAACCTGCAATATAGGGGTTTACCAACTTCACGGAATAAACTACGAATAATAATAATGAAAACTACGCATAATAATATAGGTATTACGTCATGTTCACATGAAAATAAAAACTAAATCAGAAGGCAAAGGTAGGGTCTTCTTCAAAGTCCGACATGTCGCTTTTGGGTGGCTTCTTGTCAAAACTGGAGATAAGTTTCTTCTTCACTTCTTCAGCAAGTTCAGATGAGCCAAAAGATAGATCTCCAAGTTCTTGAATGCTCCAGTCAGAGCGATTCTCCATGAGTTTGATGAGCTTCTTAATCTTCTTGTTAACCTTTTTGATCAGCTTGTTGTCTGCTGCGAGCTTGAATTCAACGGAATCAAAGGAGACAGGTGACATCAGATCTTCTTCGGGCTGCTTGAACTTCACTGAACGCCGAAACCAGTCAAGACGGTGACAAACTGCATGAGCTTCACAACAAAACACGTTAGAATGAATTGCCTGAAAGGCAATTCGATCACAAATGTCCGAGGAAGCTGTTTCTCCCCCCGAGCAATGTTTGCAATGTTATACGGCGCTCGACCACAACTAACACGGCGGAGCACATGTTGAGCCTTCAAAGAGTGGGTCGGAGTCTGCATAATATGATCTCGCAGGTTGACCCCCACACGGTCCATAAGGGTGGTGAGAAGAGGTCCATACGGCAACTCACCAAGGGGGAAGAGAAGCAACCTCAATGATGGAATGTAATATTAGGTGGGGAAGACTGACCGGCACTTTACGAATCGCGTTGGATAAAATCCACTCGTCAAGTGGAAGTACAACATCCCTGTCCAAGGAGCGCGGAAGGAAGATCCGTGTGATGTACCAGTGGAGAACGCGAAGAGTTTCTTCCAGATAGATAATCGGAATACGAACTTTGCAAGGGGGGTGACGGTGCACATCTTCAATGCTTCTGCTTCAACGTCAAATTCGGGGTCCTTTTCTTGAAGACCTTCTGTGGGAACACCAGTGATGAAGGATATCATATCAGGAGTGATGGACACAAGGCGTCCAAACACAACAGCTTACCCTGAACATGGGGCAAGTGGGAGGTTTCCCTGAAGTTGCAGTAGAAGACCTTAACCGCCTCTTCACAGTAAGATGGCGGTTGAACTCCGCAAAATCCCAACCACCTGAGACAATGGATTAACGGGACAGGGCTCATCCCATACTTGATAAATCCATCAGTATCAACCACATAGGTGGGCAAGATTCCCCGAGGTACAAAATGTTCTCGAAATGTATTTTCAACCTCTAAAGACCGATGCATAGGCCCGACGTAAGGAGCAATGGGGAAGGGAAAGCCATTGACGTGAGGATTGAGTGAATGAGAACAAGATGGGAACCGAGAAGATGAGGGAAAATGGACGGTTTACTATTAACTGGTAATAAATGGAAGCCGAAAAGACAGTGAACGGTTTACTTAAAAAAATGCAATTTAACTAACTTCCCAATTCGTAACATTACGAGTTCGTGTCATAATACATGTAATACGAAAGACATTTAAAAGTAACGTAAAAAATCGTCTGATATGCACTCCTCTTGTATAAGACGTAATACTTTGTTTTAAAAACTCAACGTCATACTTGGAATGCGAATTTAATACATGTGCTCTGGATTGGTTGCATTATCCAAATCCCAACAACCAGCATTAAATGACAAAAAATTAATGACACCTATCCTCCCCACTATATCTTAAACTATATTTTATCTCTCTCTCATCATATCTAAATCTACTTCTCTGTATTCAAAGATCGAAATACACAAATGACAAACTTCATCCCATACTGCAAACTGCAACCTACCAGCTTACGTTTATAAAATAGACAGAGCGACTATGACTTCTCCGTATCGCTTCTTTCTAGGATGCCAGAAACCACCGACTGAGGGATGATGGATGTCCATGTGTGCAAGTATATATGTGATTTACTCGATGATGAAGCTGAGTTGTTAAACGATGTGAAGCCAAACACTTTGAGAGATGGTGTGGGCCAACAGGTATTTATTATAAAACTCCCAATAACAAAAAGTCTTTTATTCATTGTTAGTAGTGACAAATGCATCAATCAGTAAATGTTAATAACTTTATTCGTGATACTTAACTTCCAGGCCCTGACAACTGCTGAGCTTGTTGAAAATTCATCAAGGATTAGGAGAGAAATCAGCTCTTGGCTCGAAGGTAGAAATCATGAAGTCTCAGGTTAGGAAAAAAATATAGGGGGATTGATTCTGAATGATATATTTATGTTTCAATTTCGATTCATAAGTGTTACGACTAATGTCTAATTCCATTACATCTGCCAAAATATCGTTAATAGTCTTGAATACAATATACATGAAGTATTTAGAGTTATACATCAACCCCAAAAATGTCCAAAAAAAATACCCTTCACTCTGATGCGTAAACCAGCTGTTACGTATCACCATGAAGGATATTACCCAAAAGTTAATATTATCATTCACCGGATTGCCTAATCCCTACCGGCCCCCCTTCTTCTTCACTTCAGAGCCCTTTTTCTTCACTTCAGAGAATGCCTTCCTCAACACTGAAGGGCCAATCTGATTGAAAGGCGAAATTAACATAATTAAACAAACTTGCATCCTCCTCCTTTCAACTTTGTAATCATCAGTCCAACTTTTGATATCATCTATTACTGCACCCCGCCAGAGCTCCATCAAACTCAAGGCAAAAACACCGCAAGAATTGCCGTCAGGCTGTCTTATACCACGGTGGTTCACCAATTCATATTCCACTATCAGCTCGGTGGGTAACTTTTTACGGAACATTGGGATCAAGCTGTTGGCCAATCTCTGGATATTCACTGCAGTCTTCTTCATAATATCAGGGATTACTGGTGGATCAAGGCTGTCAAGGTAGTCACAACACTTGTCCTTCAGATTCACACAGAACAACACAAAGTGTTCTCCGTAACACATTGGGAAGAACCACTGCAATATTAACCAACGAGGATATACCAAATAATTAGACCACCAACGTACCAAAAAGTGTTACGGATAAAACCAATAACTACTACTTCAACTAATATTTTATATGACGTAATAGGATAATAAATGTTACGTAGAAACGACTTCTGTAATACTTACGTAATTCACCATGTCCCAGTCCATACCCGGTGTCCAGTCCTTTCCTTGAATATATTCCAGTGCTTCCAAAGGGTTGTTTTCATAACCATCGTTGCTGCACAACGTCTACGTTCGGGGGGGAAAAGAGTTATATGAAATTATATAATACTAAGTTGTTAAAATAAATCAACACTTACAGCCCACTCGTGTCCGAACATAATCTGTCACAAACACCGGTTTGCTTGAATAATATGTTTATAAACTGGGCATAGGTGTCAATAAAGAAATTTGACAGCTTCTCCCCGGTCTGCATGTGATAAACTCTCCCCTATTCAAACTGCCTATGTCGTGTACCGTATGATAGAGGAGTTCATCCCTGAAGGTTGAAGATAAAAAAACCAAAAATATACGACACATGTTATAAGTATTACGGATATGGAGAGTTAACATGACGAAAAAAATTACAAAATATCACTCACTTGGCATATCCCTCTCCCCACATGTACGAAGTGAGCGCGTCGGCCCTACCCTTGTCAGCCCAAACATTAATCCTGTAAGCCTCAATTTTATCCACCAGCGAAACCATCTCCTGAGTAAGAGGTCCTGGGGAATAGTTGATTACTTGTTGTTCCTGAAATTACAGAAGATGAAAATGTGTATTACGAATAGCAATGTTAAGTTTTACGAATTTGCATGTTTTTTTATACTGTTAAATAGCACCGATTCGGCTTTCTGATCTCTTGGCAGTGTGATCTTGCACCTTATTCTTTTAATTGGAGGGTTCTCATATGAGACTTGGTAAACTTAGAACCCAGCTTCAACCTTTTTGACGCTGACCTACGCTTGGTGACCTTTTCCTGCTGTTGAAAAAAATTTAACAATTACAAAATTTAACTACTAAGCAAGAAATGTTCCAACAAACAATTGAAAAAAATACAAATCTGTCTCGTTATTTCAAACCAAAATTAAAAACCATAAACAAGTTATATTGTCTATCAACCCCCATGTGACGCGGGCCTACAAATGATAACCATCTACGAAGCCCGCCCCCCAAATATTACGAAACTCATAACATTGTACTACGTCGCATAATCATATCTAATACGATATCGTCTAAAAACTTGTACGAAACGTAATATCCAACTATACCGCTGTTCTCTCCTTGTTCATCTTGTCCTTCAGTTCATCTCTCAAATCAGCAATAGGTGTGCCATCCCGATGCTGAGAGGGAGTCTCCGGTTGCTGGTCTTGCTGGTCAGCTTCTTCTTCAGCAACAGCCGTCGCAATATCTGCTGCAAGCCTTAAACCCAAAAATTTCGTCATCAGCATCAGCATCATCATTCGCACCTTTCTTATCCTGCACATTTTTTCCAGCTTCGAGGTCAGCCTGATCCTTGGTGACCGCCACATCCTCCCCACTCACCTGCTTCTCGCCCCTTACCAACTTACCCCCTTTGGTCAACTTCCTTCCTTTCTTCACATTCTTCCCCATAATCTTGTCCTGGGCTCTGGGTACCTGATCAGCCACAGTCTTACCATGTTTCATCGTGGCCAGAACCTGGTTGATGTCTGCCTGTCGTACCTTGCCAATGCAAGATCATCAATAAGTCCATGAACCACCGACTCACTGTGATCGGGATCACCAGCAATGCGATCATCGCATTGCTGTTTCTGGTCCATCATTGTGGCTAGGGCACTCCTGTGGAAATGGATGTGCGTGTCCAACCATTCCCTCCTCTCCTCGACCTGTGGTAACATATAATAGTATTACGATAGACAGAGCTTAAGTTTTACGCCAAAAAACTTGCACGTACTACCTATAAGATATATGCTCCACACACATAAAAACCTACTTCGGAGTATGACGAAAATAATATTACGAAATCTCGTACCTCAAACAGGGACATATGATCTATGTCGAGTCTGGTGAATGGCATGGCTGAATGATACTTAGCCTCAGCGTCCCTCTCCGCCCCACCTGCTTCCTGCTTCTTCTCACCTTCTTTCCTTGACTTCCTATGCTTCTTGACTGTTAGAGCAGACTGGCCTTCCTCACCCAATGACCTCTTGGTTGCCTTCACAGAGTATCTCGCTGCGGCAAGTACTGCCTTATATCAACATTGACAACGCGCGGGGCGAGGATGAGGTTCTGCTCTGACTCCGGTTGCCATTGAATAACGACTCCTTTGGCCAATCCCCCGATCTGTTCCAGTCGGGCCGTGTGGTTATTGAATGTTTTCTGTGTCCAGTTCATGACCGAAGGTCTTATCTTGGGAACTGAGTCTCCCTTCAGCCCGACCATATCAAGGAAGAACAGCTGCAAAAAGATGAGACTCGATTACTAATCAAGTCCGTAAAAAACAAAATACTTATCCGTTACACTTGAGCTAAATAAACGTAAGACTTAATAGGTCTTACCATCAAAAGACACAAATCGGCCTCGATGTACCCTTTCCTTTCCGGTTCAACTCGACGAAACATCTCCAGCATGAACGAGCACCAGTTGTATTCATTGAACTTGGGTGCTCTACGACCGTAGATAACACCAAGGTATTCATGCGGTACATTTTGACCAGATTTGGGGTGGAACATGTTGCCCAACAACACAAGGAAGAACAATGAAAACCACTTCTCGTCGTCGTCAACAATCGATAACTGATACTCTAGATCACCCAACTGCGCGGTGGTCGCCTTGCCTCTCTTAATGCCCAGATGCCGGGTCCAGACCCTAATCTCATCAAGAGAGTAATCCAACTGTTCAAAAACAGAGCCTGGCCCCCTGGGTAATCCATAAATTCTTTGAATGTGATCCTCATTCAAGGTGATCTGAGCACCTGGCCTCAAGGTCAGGGTTAGGTTTGTGAAATCAAAACTGTTAATAAGCCATTTCAGATTCTCTACGTTAAAATTTTTAACGTGCAAGTGCTCTACAAAACCTAACCCCCTTTTCTCCAACAACTTCTTGCGCGCTGGGGTACTAGCAACCCACAAATTGCGCATCCTAAGAGGACTGCAACGCCATTGCCTCAACTTGGGTTTCTCCGGAGCATGTACCATCTGCAGTTGCATTTCGCTTTGATCTCCGCGCTCTCCCATATTTTTGTATTACGAATAGATTGGTTAATTGTTACTAGAGAACTTAGCAACTAGTACGCTGCGATGTACCTATTACGAATGCTTAGAGAGAAGGTTTTGCAGAGTAAAAAGACTAAAAGCTGTGCATGCAGGGAATGAATTTTGAAAATTGTAACCTCTCTCCTCTTAATTCGTAGGGGATATATATCAGAAAAGACTTTTACGAACTGACGCGACGGCTGCACTTCTACCGATGACTGCAGCGCTACAGTTACACGCCACCTTTTCACTTTCCCCAAAAAAATTTCCCGCCCAAGTATTCCCCCCATGCGAAAAGCCTCAAATACCCCCTAAAATGTGGGCCCTTGCGTAAATCCAATCTTGTTCGTTAGATCTGTGGGCCATGACCAATGACCGGCCCAGATGCAGTTCAGCACGGATTCAACATGAATCCCGTTCGGCACCTGACGATTTCTCTCGACCTCCCGTGCATTGTTCTACGCTCTAAAAAGGAGACTTTCTAATTTGTGGAGGACCAAGTCTCATTGCGCCTCAACAGTTGGAAGCGTCACTGTCTGTCGCCAACGGGAGTACATACACTGCTTAAATCAGTTATTTTTGGCTTACCAGTTTATGTCATGTCTTGCTATCGCTTATCAAACATGTTGTGCATACAACTAAACAGCCTAATGGCTAGATTTTGGTGGGGACAGGTTGGAACATCCAAGAAATTACATTGGATCTCTTGGTCTCGCATGTCGCAACCCCTGCGTGTAGGAGGTCTTGATTTCAAAGACTTTATCCTATTCAATCAAGCATTGTTGGCAAAACAGTGTTGGATGATCTTAAATAATCTAGATCTTCTGCTGACTCGAGTACTCCGCGCGAAATACTTTGATGGAGGTACACTTTTAGAAGCTCGGGCAGGTTCGCGCCCATCGCACGGTTTTCAGAGTCTGTTGCATGGCTTTCAACTACTGAAAGTTGGGCTCTGCTGGCAAGTGGTTTCGGGATTTCTGCTTCATCCTCTGTCAGTAAATTGGGTTCCTGCTCGATTCCCGACTGTCCCCACCAAACATTATCCAGAACCTTATTGAAGACCTCCCTCCGTTGCAGGGTTTATTACCGGTGGGAGATGGGATATGGAAATACTAGAGGTACATTTCACGGAGTCTTCTATTGCATATATACTCTGAATCACTCCCTTTGACTCCACTTCCATATTCACTTGTTTGGCATTTTTCCACGTCCGGTATTTACTCGATTTACCAGCTCTCGGTCTAATCTTGGGTTCGACCCGGGCGATTCGGGGCAGGTGTTACAAAATAGACCACAATCGACCAAACCAAATCCTCATAAATACTAAAATAATCATAAAACATCTCAAAATATGAAAAGTCAACTAAATGGAAAATTACGAATCCAACCCAATAGGAACGGCTCCAGTATCTCATCCTCAAATCAGCTGTTGTGGCAACTACTTCTCCCCAACTACATCGACTACTCAAAGCGACCTGAAAAGGGGAATAATTACGGGGATCAATTTCCTATTGAAACTGAGTGATCCCATGGGGGCTTAACTATGCACCAAACTACCTAGTGAACACCCCAAACTCCCACACAGTAACAAAAATGGACCCATCCTTACGTCTAATTCATTTTAACAACCTAATCCTATGTGATCAAGCATTTCTCCCTCTACCATTACCCCAAACAACATCATCATCATAAATACATCAACAACTGTAATTCATCATCATAACTAGTCAAATCGTACCCCACACACACACATTCATCAATCACATCACAAATACATTCAAGAATTTCTAAGTGATTTCAATTAAGGCGCCAAAATAGTTGTTCCCTCACTACCCCGCCGACCCGCAAGACACACTTTCGATCTATGGGAAGTCCCTAACGCATCACATAGGATCCTTCCCCGTTGGGAGGTATGTACCCTTCGCTAGATGTAACATCTCATTATTGGTTTGCGATCTATATTGTGATCTGGTTAAACTGAATTGGGTTTGGAATTGGTTGGGAATTGCAGTACAAACCCCTAGAATTTCTTTATGAAAAAACACGATTGGGCGTTGCCTTGAGTCCAATGGCCATTGTCATCCTACCGGCAATGGGTGTTGTGACACAGGCCACGGTCGTTGACACTGAACGACAATGGTTGTGGGATGTACACCAACGATCGTTGTCTTGAGTTGACAACGGGCATTGTGTGTGTCCTATGAGCGTTGTATCTTCGGTACTTAAAGTGGTGATGAAACAGACAGAAGCTCATAAATCATAAAATCCTAATTCGTTTTCCTCTCAACTTTGATGAATATCGACTAAACCAAGAGGGGAATTGCCACATCCGGATCTTGGAACCTCGGATCATCGTGCGAGCTTGAGGAAGGGTTATAGGATCGGTCTAAAGCAATCGTCTAAGCTCGAATTTAGGTAATCTCTCCCAGTTTCAGAGATTTCAGACTTGTCAGTTAGGGTTCCTGCGATTACAGTTCGTCGCGTTCTTCGCTAAACAATTGAGTTCTTGTGATTGTGGGTCTTGGAATCTCTTATAGGAGGATTGCAGTGCGGTTGTGGAGACTTAGAAAGCTAGTTGCTATCATGACATCAACAAGGAAACTGTGAGGTTTTTTTTTTGCTCTTATACTATTTTTACTGCTATGATCCATACCTAGTTTCATTGTGCTCATTGTGTTGTTAATGGTTATTAGTTCTACTCTAAGTATAATGGTTTAAGTAGTGATCTTGATTAGAGGTTTAACTATCTACATTATGATACTGTGATAGGGTGTTAATTGCTTACTAAATTGATATCGGTAGTAATTACGTGCATGTTAGATTGATGTTACAGGTTGGGTTAGGTGTAAGTGCGGGTGATCCGTTATTGGATTGCATAATTCCCTAGGATATACTGATTAATGGGGTCTTAGTGACGTTTACCGAGCTCTTATGGCATACTGGCGGTCATTAGACCGTATTGGCTATTGGGGTCCTAACGAGCCATATAGGGATTTTCCGTGCTACCAGTCTTGTTTTTGCTAATGCTACCAACCTAACGACTACTAATATTGATCACTTACTGGTTTACTGGTTTTCTTGTGCTTTTAAAATTACTGGATTTAAAAGTTTACTGTTTCACTCAGCGCACTTCACTGACTCCTCCGTTCTATGTTTCTTTGTTGGTTTTTCTTTGGGGTATGGTGAGCAGGTCACCATGCCACCTAGGAGGATACTGAGGAGAGTTGTTGATCAACATACCGATGAGTTGGTTCATGCTAGGCAGTGGCGGAACTAGAACTTTTGTCAAGGGGGTGCACATTTTTTTATCTAACTTCATATACCTTACAATTTGAGATAGATGTTAAGTAGATAACTAATAATAGTTTACCTACCTCACCGGAATGATAGTTCATTTTTTACATATAAACAAATCAATTCAAATGTTATGTAAATTTGACTATATGATGTAACCAAATTCTCTAGTAAAAAATCACATCATGATAGTCGATGATGAAAATTAATGAAATTGACTAAAGAGCAATATAGACGGTGAATGAGATATAAGGTCGATATCTATTTGAAGATTAGGAATTTGATATTTGGGATTCCAACAAAGTTTGTTTGCAATTAGATGTTTTAAAATGGAGATTTCACCATAATAAATAGAAAAATAGAACTATTTATGCAAATATGTATTTATTTATGTAAGTAGTTCTATTTTTCTATTTATTATGGTGAAATCTCTTTTTAAAATTAGGTTAACCAAAAAAGTTTAAATATGCTTTATTTATTTATTTTTAAACCAAAAGGAAGATATGACTATTTTTATAGTGAAATGGACCAAACGGTAAAAGCCTATGTTTAATGATGGTTTCATTTAGATTAAACTGTTTTTGATCAATTTTCCAAGGGGTGCAGAAAGACCCCTTTCTTGTGATTGGCTCCGCGAATGATGCTGTACAGTTAGGATGTTTAGGTCCACTTTTGGCATTTCAGTTTTGATTGAGATTTTGGGATTTCTTTTAGTTTACCAGCTTATTAGATTCATTGGATTTATTGGATGTTAATTCTTGGTTCTATTGGTTATTGGTTACTAGATTGATGTATTGGTTTTGTATGTTGTCGGTTTGGCGTTCGTAATGGATTTCGAGTTGATATTTAGTTATGGCCGGTTTCATTTGTTGGATTATTGATTATCTTGTGAATGGTTTATATACGTACGGTTTGAGTCAGTAACACCCTAGTCGAGCAATGCACAAATAAATGTATTTTTTACGGTCATATTTTTTTTGACGATTATAGAGTTATGGTTCACACTTTTATTTATATATATAAGGATATATATATAGCGCTACTAAATAATGCTAACCTCCTAAACACTAAATCATAACCCTCAAACACTGCATTATAGACTCAAAACTCTAAATTGTATTCCAAACTCTAACATTTAACGATAAGTTCAAATTAAAATATCATAATGTACTTGAAACTCCTAACCAAGGTTTTCAATGCAGGATCGGGCCGGCCGGTCGAACCGGTCCGACCACGAACCGACTCTCAACCGAAAATGGTCAGCGGCTTTCTGACATGAAGTCAAACCGGCTGTCTGACCGGTTCAACCCGAAAACTCGGACGGTTCGGCCGGATTAACAGCACCGGTCAGACCTTCAGAACCAAACTCACCGTTTTGCTTTTGCCCAGAAAAAAAATTGAAAATTAAAATTAAATTCTGAATCTCAGTTCTTCATTGCACTCTTCTTCTGCTCTTCTTCATTCCCACATCGTAAAATTAGGTCACCCATCATTATTCATTCAGTCCGTTAGTCGACGACTCCAAATCGGAACGATCGCCTGAACCAATCCTCCTCCCTTCGTCTCAAGCTTTCCTTGTGTCGGTCGCTCCGTCTTCCGCCGATCTATTCATTCTCATATATGAGGACGTCCAATACTCCTCATCGCCTATTCCGTTCGATGTCGTCTCGGAGGCTGCACAACATCTACTGCGGCTGAAGAATAGGTGAAAATATAAAAGAGGAAAATTAAAGGCTTGAAGGATAAAGAAGAAAAGTCTAACAATGGTGAAAGAATAGATGAAGAGCGGCGGATCAGGAAAGACTAGAATATTAGGGTTTTACTTTATAATTTATATAAGAATTTATTACGTTTTGGTACTTGAATTATGCATAAGGTCACATAAGCTTCTAAAGTTATTAGCAATAACTTTTAAGTCACCAAATTTTATAAGTGAAATATATTATGTTTGACCAGTTAAATGTCTTTATTGAACTCTCTGTACCTCCGGTTTGATCCGGCTTAATTAAAAACTTGGCCGGTCCGGCTCAACTATATTTATTTAATAATTAAAACGGTCCGACCCCGATATGTAAATGGTCTAACCCCGGTTAAACCATTAAACCCTGAACCTTTGACCTTGCCGGCTCGACCCCCCGGTCCGGTTCTGAAAACCTTGCTCCTAACACTATATTCTAACACCTGAACATTAAACTAAAGCCCTCAAACTCTAAAGTTCAATAACAAATAAGACAGAATTTTAATGTTGGAGGTACCGATACTCGGGGTTCCGAAGTGTTACCCATATATATATATGGTGAACACTCTGGTGCTCCCACTAAAAGTGGGAGTATCCGATACTCCCACCGACGTTTTGATAGATAAATATGTTTTTAAAATCTTGTTTTTTCGAGGATAAGAATCTACATGTCGTTAAAAGATACGTAGAGTGATTTGAACGAAAAACTAATTTGGTAGACCTGATAATCTATCATTGGGAAAAAATACCGTTATAGAAGGAAACCTAAAGAACATTAGGTATAATCTTATACTATGATGACTAAAAATTTCAACTAAGTTCAATTTAGACTTATTAAGATTAAATCTATTGATTTAAAAGTTCAGTTCAATGAAAATACCACTCTAGATAGCATAAACGCAAATGGGAATATTCGGTACAACCCACTTTTAGTGGGAGCACCGGAGTGTTCACCAATATATATATATATTGGTCAAGAGTCAAGACCTTCAAGTTTTTAATTTACATTTAATTATTGAATATTGAAAGCATTTTTGGTAGTCTTCTTCATCTCCTCCATTCTCCTGCGCCACCACCAAATGATATAATAATAATAATTAAACCATTGGTTTGAAGTCCTCTGCATTAAAGGTATGAACATGGCCCGATGAGATGCTCGCTTCCACAATTCTTCCACTATAATGCAACATTTTCTTGACCAACTTAGCCTCACCACCACCACCATATTCATTCTCCAGCAACAGCCCAACTTGATGGAGCTCACCTTCCTTCCAGCTTATATCCACTATCAACCGTCCCCGAGCCTTGAGTCCTTTGACGAATCCATAGGGCCATTTGTCCCGTGGAAGAGCAGGAAGTAAGTGCACATCCTCCATTGTGCTCTGGACAAGCATCTCTGCTACTGCTGCTATGAACCTGATACATATATGATATAGCAAAATCCATGCAAGCATGCAGTTCCAGTCTAACCAAGTAATAATAATATAAGTGTTTTCTTATTAGGTGAAGTGATATGTGATGCTCACCCAAAGTTTGCATCAATCTGGAAGGGAGGATGTGCGGCGAATAAGTTGCTGTACAATCCACCTTTAAAGCTCCCAGGTTTTGGTTGCGATTCGACCGGCTGAATCAAGTGCTTCACCATCTTATAGGCTTGTTCACTTTTCCTCAGTCGAGCCCAACATGCAGTTTTCCATGTAGTTGACCACCCTGGACCCTCCTCCCCTGTTATGTACATTATAAAAATCCTCAATTTGATACATGCATTTTTCACTAGAAGACGTGTAAACAGACCTCGTTTGTAAAGAGTTTCCTCAGCCGCTTTACAGAGGTCTGGATTTTTCTCAATGGTTATTGTGTGCCCTGGAAACAGCCCAAACAGGGGAGACAAGTGCCTGTGTTGTATTTCTGGGTCCTCGAAATCTTCTGCCTGCACATGCACAACACAAAGTTAGTTAAGAAATTTAGAATACAAGACTAACTAGCTAGCAACACCAATGCATCATCCTACTAGTGTCATGTCATCATACCCATTCCATAATGGAACCATCTTTGCCAATTTTGGTTGGGTAGAGGCTTTCTCCAAGTTGACCTACTTTCTGGAGCAAAGGATCATCATTTATATTCAGAACCTGTTTTCAGAAATAAGTTATCAACACTGCAAAAAACTAGTATGATCTATCAAGGCAGATGGATAACAAGTTAACCTGGGAAGCATAAACAAGTGCATAGAACACTTCCTTTATAATTGCCATATCCATGGTGGATGAGTAGCTCACTGAAGCAGTTTGACCATCTGGAGCAATAAACTTGTGCTCTGGAGAAGTTGATGGGTTGGTTTCATGATATCCTTCAGGACCTTTGATCAACCAGTCCACCAAAAAGGATGCACATCCTTTCAGGAGAGGATATGCTGTTTTTTCCAGAAAATCCTAATTCACAAAACAATGTTTTCACTTTTCAGACCGCAGTACTAAAATTAGTTAATACACTCAACATTATTGAGAATGACAACATACTTTGTCCATGGTATAACAGTAATGCTCCCACAAATGGGTAGAAAGCCAAGCTCCCCCCATGGGCCACATTGCCCACACAGCATCCCCTACGTATGGTGAGGATTTTGCCCATATGTCTGAGACATGATGCACAACCCAACCACCTGCTTCGTAGTTCACCTTTGCGGTTTTAGTTCCATTGATTGAGAGAGATTGAATGTGATCGAATAATGGCTCCTGACACTCCTCCAGATTACATGCAAGTGACGGCCAGTAGTTCATTTGAAGGTTGATATTCAAATGAGGAGCACAGCTGATGAAATATGAAATATGAATGATGCTATATGATGATAAGATTATCTCAAAGACTGAAGAGGAGTAGGGTCTGAGTTAAACATACTCCCATTCAGGTTTAACATCCTTGTTCCATATGCCTTGCAAATTTGAAACTTGGGTTCCAGGACGGGAGCTAGAAATTAGCAAGTAGCGACCAAATTGGAAAAGAAGCTCAACCATGGATGGATCTTCATCGTATTGGAAAGACTTGATCCTGTCCACTGTTGGTACAACTATGTCGGCATCCTTTGGATTCCCTTTAACTTGCAGCTGCAATGAAACACGGTGGAAAAGAGTCTGGTAGTCAATAACATGGCGAGCATATAGATCTGAATAGGAGAGCTTGTCAACTGATCAAGTGTACGGAGAGAATCAGAGGTGGGGTTTTTCTTGGAAACGGATGGGTTAGAGAATGGTCCTTCAAAGGAGGAAGAAGCAGCTAGAAGCAAGATAGCCCAATCTGCACCTTCAACTTTCAACTTGTTGTCATCAATGATATGGAACAATGAAGCTTGGCTAGCTTTAACTTGGAGGGCAGCAGCAAACTGGATACCCTTTCCATCATCATCATCATCATGTTGTTGTGAAGGACAAGTTCCAAGCAATACGATTTGATTATGGTGATTCACGTAAGCAAGAAGCAGGTTTGGAAGAGGAGATTTTGGTGATAATGAGTTGGTCTGGGTTGGATGCAAAATGCTCTCTTGTAAATTCAACATCACCAAGGCTGTGCTTAACTTGAGCAGTTGCTGTGTCCAAGTCTAGCTCTCTATAATATTTTTCTACAGAGGAGCCATCAAATTCTAGCTTCATGTCTCCAAGTGGTTGGTAGACCTAATCAGAAATAAGATTAGACAATCCGTTAATTACTAATGACGAGTATAGAGAGAGTGAGAGAGGAACGAACTTGTGTAGGGCCTCCAAACAATTTAGCGGATGCATGAGTAGCTTCAGCGAATTTTCCATGGTGAACTAGACTTCTGACCTCAGATAAAGCCTTTGGAGCATCCGGGTCAGTATAGTTCCCAGGAATTCCAGTCCAGAGAGTGTCCTCTGCCCCCCCCCCCCCCCCCCACAAAGTGTTGTTATTAGTAAATAAAAAAAGCCAAGAAAGATGAAGTGGAGTTTTTTTGTTAATTAATCAGCATTTGCATGATTATTACCATTGAGGTGGATGGTCTCGGTGGCCACTCCTCCCAAGATCATGGCCCCAAGACGGCCGTTTCCGATGGGATTGCATCAGTCCACTCCTTAGCTGGGCTTCTGAACGTGACCTTCAAATGGTCATCATTAGATGATGAAGAATATCCCATGGAGAGAGATAGAGGACTAAGGAGGAATGAATATGGAGACTAGTGCAGACTTAAGAATGCGAATATATAGAGTGGTGGGCTTAAGAATGTGTTCACAAGATTTATTTCATTTCAACAATCAACAGTCCACATGATGGGTGCTTAATTTTACATAAATAATTATGTTGTCTTTAATTTTCTAACTTGACAAAATAGAGAGAAAGTGATTTCTTTGCAATGAGATAAAAGGGGTTGATAGAGAGTAATGAATAAATTTGGAAGTTGCTTTTGCTTCCTTCATATTCCAATACCCATAAAATGACAAGCAAAGATGATACATACAGAGTGGAATTGAAGGCTAAGCATTTCTTTTGGGAAAATATTGTTTTGGTGTCAATCGGAATCCACCTGTTACCCCATCATCATCATTCATGCATCAATCTTACATAACTTATCCTTTTAATTTTTGGAAAATCTTGTAATGTTCAATTCATTGGTATTTGCTCTAAAAGATCAAGAGTCTTAGAGCAGCAAAGAATAAAATGCTACACATGTTATGGAGAGCGGATAATCGAACAAACACAGAAGATTGCATTATTTACCCTGATATGATGGTTACTGGGTATACATTCACTGAAAAGAGGGATAAATATTATTATGTTGTCTGCAAGAATAATGATGGCGGAAAAGCGGAATGCCCAAACAATTGGGATACTCATCAAAATTAGGCAGATAATTATTAGCCATCTTAATGGACCGGTCGAATATAAATATGGTGAGCACTTCGGTGTCTGCAGGTACTGGTCCAACTAATTAAGGTGGAAGGAATGCTGGATTGGGCCCAAACAATTTCAATCAGTGTTGTTTTGTCATTTTAGTTATGCAGTAGTTTATTTTGACGACACCGTTAATTCCATCGCCGTTTTCCTTATCTGATTTTTGATTTCATAAACAGAATCTATTTCTTGATTCGTCGATAGAATTAGTCAACAACCATTTCAAGAACATGCACATGCACCCCTTCTTCTTCCTTATCTCCATTTCTCGTTTCTCTCCTGGTGATCGACAACCCAAATGATGACGTCTATGCATCAACGACCTTTCTAGCTGGCGTTCTCCGATCGGTTTCTTCCGGAATAGCTTTGTTATTCCAACCTTCCTCAGAGGTCGTCGATTTCAGTTTAAGACGCACTGGCTCATCATTCTCGCTAATTCCTTCGTCGCTGACTGCCTTGAGGAGCAGAGATGGCTACCGCTATTAATTCTTTCTGCCACCGCATCTTGCTCTTCTCCATTTCATTACGCCTCTTGTCCCTCCGCCGCTCACAATCACACTTTCGTTCTGTTGTTGTTTACTCCAATTCTGGCGAAATCATGCATTCTTTGCTCACCTTGGCGCAGAAACAAGCTAGGGTTAGCGGCTCGTAGTTATGTTGCAGTGTCACCATCGGAGGCCCAAGGTACATTGCAGTTGGCGTCCTATCTCGAATCTATAACTTTTCCACATTTTGTTCAACCTTCTGTTGATTTGTGCTTCCAATATTTTTTTCCAAGTGTGTATGATCGTGAGCTTTGATCGGTGCTTGAGCTTGCTATGCACTCCGAGTTGTGCGAGCTGGATGATATTTTATTCGGTACTAGGTCATTTCCTGATTCCAATTTTGTCTGACTGTTTCATTTTTTTCTTCTTTAAACTGGACTGAACTCTGTATTTAATTCATTTTGAATCTGCAGATACTTCAGTCCTTTGTTGAAGTTGGTGGCTAAGAGAGCTGAAGTTGATTATGTTATGATCGAGGAGGATCTTGAGGAGCGTGAGGATTTCATTGATGCACTTGAATCTCGGTTTTTGTTCCTAGCAGCTGATGCACGGTCTACGTTAAGGTATTTGAACGTGTTAAACCCTGGAACCATTGGTGGTGTTGATTATGATTTTAACATTAGTATTCTAATCACCATATGAAAAAGAGTATATTCATAACTACTACCTCGCTTTAGATTTTAATGGCTTCGATTTTTATCTCGTGGAAGGAAGTGTAGGGCATAAAAAATTTTGTACCCCACCAACCACAAAATCTGAACCGTGAAATCAACCCGTGGCTGACCACCACTCGGACCGTAAAAACCGTTAATTTCGCGGAGAGATCTTGTCTTGCGAGATCAATACTCAATAGTAGTATTGTAGGCTCCCAATCTTGCTTTCCCCAACCAACGCCAGCAGCTGCAAATTCCCTCCACGCTTTTCTCCACCATTTTTTCTTTTTACTTGGAAAATAATCGACATCCGCCATCCTACTCGCCGCCGCTGCTAGCGCCACCGCATTCTTTCCTTCTAACCCTCCGCTTCTGTCTTTTCTAGTGGGACGGAGCTCAGAAGTACGCAAAGGAAGCAAAAAAAAAAAAAACAATTAAATATATTGCTATACGATCCCGCTCATAAGAGCTGCCGATTGCCAAAGCCATTCAAATCAAATCTCAAATGGACTCACAAAACAACGGCATTGCTCTCAACGGTTCATCTACCAATGGATCAGCCCTCATTTTCCTCGGCACTGGGTGTTCCAGCGCCATCCCCAATATTATGTGCCTGATCCAGCCGTCCGATCCTCCCTGCCATGTTTGTTCTCAGGCGCTTTCAATCCCGCCCGACCAAAACCCTAATTACAGGTTCCCTTTTCTTCCCTTTGTCAACTTTAGTCGTCCGATTGCAAGTAAAACTGTAGATCTGGACAAAAATATTTGCGTCGAATGCAAATGCCGGGGGAGTTCTACTACAGCGTTTTCTGCTGTTTGAGGTCTAGGTCGATCGAAGACGGGAAGGATTGACTTATTGTTCTGATTCATTCTTATTTCAGGTGCAATACTTCTCTTCTTATAGATTACTGTCCCGGGGGTGATGGGAGGCACAGCTATATATTGATTGATGTTGGGAAGACGTTCAGGGAGCAAGTTCTTCGATGGTTCACTTACCATAAGATACCTCGGGTGGATTCTGTGAGTACTCATCCTTTTTTCTATGCTTTTTGCTCTCTAGTTATTTGATTCTGTTGGCAGCGTTGTACAGAATGTGATGATCGATCACATTGTTCGATTATACTAGATCTTCTGTTTGTTTGTCCGGGTCTTGGTAAAATATCCCGCAGAGAGAAATGTTGATCATTTTCAGGCCTGAAAACTCTTTATCTGTGTCTTGGATTTTGTATGCTATGTATCGTTTTTGGCTCACCAGTGACACAATGTTGCGTTTTTGAACTACTATGCCTAATATGTCCGTGGATTGCAGATAATTTTGACTCATGAGCATGCTGATGCAGTCCTCGGCCTTGATGATGTACGCGCCGTGCAGCCATTTAGTCCAATAAATGCTATTGATCCAACTCCTATTTTTCTGAGTGAACATGCTATGGAAAGGTGCATGTTCTATTCAATTGGTAACTTGCATGCAGTTTTTATATATATATTTGTCTTGTTGTTATGTTCAGAAGCTCAATTGTATCTTGATCTTTCTTATCCACTTTGGGCTGGTTTGATGTGCATTTTGAAAACTTTAACTTCCCTCATCAAGTAATCACTAATTCCACCGTGCGTTGTTTATTACATAAATTTTTCCTTGGTATAGAGTTTGATTCCACGTTAGGTCTCTTCACAATTTTCTGATTTGGATGTTCTCTTGGTACTTTGTTTCTTTCCCAGACTATGATGCACTGCTTTCTATTAGGCGTTGAGGCATTCCAAGCTTGTTTATTGTTGATTTTTCTTAATTTTTTGGTTATAAGTCTAAGTGCTTCTAACATCTGAATATACTATGCTGATGCTTTTGTGTCTAAACCAGCATTGCAGTGAAATTCCCTTACCTAGTACAGAAAAAATTGAAGGAAGGCCAAGAAATAAGACGAGTGGCACAGCTGGACTGGACAATTATTGAGGAAGCCTGTCAGAAACCGTTTGTTGCTTCTGGCCTACAAATTTTTCCTTTGCCAGTATTTGATCTAACCCTTTTCCATTTGTGATGAAACACTTATATGCCGTCTCTGCTCTTCCTACTTAATTATGCTTGGTTTTCAATGAAGGTAATGCACGGAGAAGACTACGTTTGTTTAGGTTTTCTCTTTGGTGAAAAATATAAAGTAGCTTACATATCTGATGTTTCAAGGTTTCCTGAGAAAACAGAATTTGGTAAGTTACTTTGCCACTGGACTCAAACGTTATGGTTACTGTGTGGTGAAGGCACACTTTAGATTTCATAGCTGTCTTATTGACTCAGTGAATACAGAGATGATTTCTTGGGAGTTTGTCGTCCTCTTGCATATGTATATATATTGTTCGTATCCATGAATGCGTGTGTAAAACATTGTTATCTCTTTATTTGCAGCAATTTCAAAATCTGGGGCAGGCCAGCTTGATCTTCTAATCTTGGATGCTTTATACAAGGTTCGTTACTGAAAGTATTTGCTCGTGAATAAGTTATGAACTGATTGAACTTACAAAAGTGAATATCTCATAGTCAATGCTCGTGAAAGATGCGGATGGCATTGTGTGAACGAGTACTAACTTGGGACCTTGAACATGAAATATTTGTTTCGTCGGTTTTGTGGACGATAATGCTGCCTGTCTACTGTCTACCAATTCCATACTGGGTTCATTGCTGTAGAGTTATTGTAAAGCATGTTTCTCTGATGCTGTGAACTATTTCTTGCTTAGGCAATCCATGTGAACTGACAAGGCTTTGCAATTAGTGTTAGTTTCCACAATTCTCAACACAATTGTTGATTTTTCCGCTGCAGAAAGGACCTCACAATACCCACTTTTGTCTCCCAGAGGTAATAACAATAAGGCTATATAGTCCTTGAATGTTGGGTTTTGGTTGGGAATTATTTATTTATTTATTTTGTTACTTTATGGGCAGTCTCTTGAAGCAGTGAAGAGATTGTGCCCGAAAAGGGCTCTTTTGATTGGAATGACTCATGAGCTTGATCATTATAAGGACGGTGAATATCTAGAAGAGTGGTCTAAAAGGTGCAGTAACAGTTAGCATCATCAACCATTTCTCTGTACCTTTTTGTTGTTCTGGCATACAATAAGCTGATTATGTTGGGGGGTAAAATTGGATGCAGGGAAGGAATACCAGTACAGTTTGCATACGATGGGTTAAGAGTTCCCGTAGAGTTGTGAACATAGGTAAAGCAGGGGCTTGGTGTTTTGGAGAGATGAAGCTTCATGTCGGAAAGAAGTTATTTGCCAGCTTTGTAGTAGGACTAGTAGTTGAGTGAGTAGAATATGAAGGAGGAACTGGGGAGGAATTGGAAGTGAAAGGAACAAAATATAATAAGAATAGTAATATGTTGTAAAGCTTTACAAGAAACGTAACAGATTGAAGCAAGTTTTTTTATAATACTAGTACTAGTAACATGTGCTGGAAATGGGTGTCCAATTGTTTGGTGGTAGGTTTATTAGACGTCCATCATTATTAGGTTTGGAAGGTAGAGAGTGATAGAAGTGGAGCTGCTGCTTCAGAAATGATGGAAAGAGTTAATTGTTTGTTAGAAGAGAAGCATTGTGTTTGTGGCCTTGTCTTTGTAAAAGTAGAATTGGGGGTCAGCTTGGTTAGACGCAATGGGGCATGCGATTGTAAATGTTAATCAACCCAGAAATCAAAATCCATAAAATCGAAGTGGAAAAAGTCTAACGGTTTTCCCTAGGGTTCTGATTGGCGGCACCGCCGATCATCCGAGGCCGCCAGATGATGTGACCTCTTCTCCTATGCTCCTCGAGTCAACGAATGTTCCCCGCAAGCGAGTCCATGAAGAGCTCTGCACCCTGATCTCCTATTCTTTTGATTTCCCATTCTTTTGATTTAGAGGGTGGATGCCCCTCCGGCGTCTAACCCTCACCTGGTTTATCCTCATGCCCCGAAGTAGGCTTCCTTGTCGATTGAGAAATCTTATAGCAAGGTGGATGGAGGTGGAACGTGGATTATGGAAGATGATGCGTGTAACGTGTTTTCTACGTCCCTCCCCATGCAGGATAATGACGTTGCTAACCCTAGATGCCATCGAATCCACTTTTCAGAGGAAGAGATAATGGAGTTCTACAAATCGTGGTCCAAGGCCCTAGTGGTTCGAGTGTTGGAAAAATCATTTGCCTACCCCCATCTGAAACATCGCTTAGAATCTATGTGGGCTAAGATAGGCCACATCCAAGTCTCAGATTTATCCAATGAATTCTTCCTCGTTCAATTCTCCTCTGTTAACGATTATCACCGGGCGGCTTTTGCAGCTCCTTGGAAGATGTTTGACTATTATATTACGGTTGCCTGCTGGACACCGGATTTTAATGAGGATCCTGTCAAGAAGATCCTGACGTGGGTCCAACTTCCTAAGCTCTCAATCAGTTCTTTAATCACACGATGGTCAATAGAATTGGGAATCACATTAGCAAAACCATCAGAATGGATCTTGCTACGTCTGAGGGAGCGAGAGGCCGATATGCCAAAGTTTGTGTGGAGGTAGATCTCTCAAAACCTCTCTTGGGAAAATACAAGATTGGCGATAGAGTCCTATACGTGGAGTACGAGAGCCTAGAGAACGTGTGCTTCCATTGTCGTATGTATGGTCATCACTTGGTTGCATGTATGTCCCTATCTCCGACCGATGGCCCCTCGGATCCAGTTGAACAATCTCAGAAGGTGGATGAACCGTCAGAGAAGGAAAACGATACTGGGAGTTGGATGACCGTCACCCGTCGCCGTCCCCCCAAGAGCTCAAACAAGAAAGAGGTTAATCCGAAGTCCAACACTAATGGTTCCAGGTTCAACTTCCTAAGGCATGACCATTCGGGGGACCGATCGGTGAAACTTGTGGCCACTAAGGTGCCCACTCCAACTGTGCAGACTCCTAAGGATCCTATCGCTCAACTGACTGAAATCACGAGAAAGGTTTAGAGAATATATTTCGAAATAAGACTTTAACATTTAGTCTCTCGATTGAAGTTAGCCTAATAGAGGGAGAGGACCAAATTAATTATGATAGATGATTGGGATGGGTGGATTATTTATAATAACATGGGCATAAGAAGGGAGAAAATGTCTCCTTTGCCTGCTGCTGCTGCTGCCTGTTTTGTGAAAATTCAATTTCTTATCCAACCACCTGGCCTCCATGGACGACACTGCGCCCGCCATGGACGACACTTAGCTTTCAACGATTGGAATAGGGTCATTCCTCATTCCATATTATGATAGAAAATCGTATATCAAATCAAATCAAATCAAATCAAAGAAGTTATCTAGACTCTAGATCTAATTCTGTTCCCATGTCGTGCTTCCTTCCTTTGAATAACAAGAGTTTTGACATCAGCTTCATCGCCCTCCGCCCAACCGTAGTAATTGTGGATGAAGTTGTTGAAGCTCTCAAGCATTTCTGTTCCGCCACTCTCGATATGGGTTGTGTCGTCAATTGTGTTCTCAGGAGCATTCATGGCAACATGGTAACTATAACTCAATTTAATTTTTCAGTCTTCCTTCCATAGATTAATTAATTGAATTACTACCCATTATATCTTCAGATCCTATGGTATGGTGGCTGGAGCAAGAAATCCACTCAAAACAAACACCTCCTTACTGCTGCCGTAGTAAGTCGCTCTTCCGATCGAATTTAGTTAATTAATTAAACACAGCTTGTAAATTGTAATTGTTGGTCTGATACAAAATCTAGGAATCGAGGCTGGCAAAACTTGTATCAGGGAAGGCAATTTTGATGGAGCATGGATTCTACGACGCATACGCAGGGGAAACAAAAGACGGGTCATCCGCAGCCAAATTCTCCACCGGAGACGCCGTCACCATGTGCGTGCTGGTACCCAAATCCGTCTCGGTCAACCGCTACGAGGATCTGTCGTACGCCAATCTGGCGGTGTTCAAAAGCAGCTTCTCGAAGATGAAAGGCGCAGTCTCTGGAGTGTGTTTGGGTTGTCCCACGTTGCCTCGATTGGCCTGTTTCTATGTCTGGACTTCCTTGCGTGACTGCTACTCCTGGCTTCTCAACAACTCCTCTGATTGCCGGAGCTCCGACCAGAGCTTCCTCCACCACGTCAAATACGACATTTTCACGGTGGCATACGTTTGCGATGAATGGACTAGATTTCCCCAAATGTATAGTATAGTCAATAGTGGCAACCACATGTCAAATGTGTTTTGTGTACATGTTGACAAAGAAATAAAAAAGAACAAAAACACGTGATATATCATGTAGGCTTAATATGCATTTTGGTCACTAACCTATAGGTTGTAATATAGTGGTTATTAATCTTTAATTTATAACCTAGTTGTCACTAACCTATTGCAATTGTAATATTGTGGTCATTATTTTTATTTATTATGAATTATTAAGTGTTGATTCATTAAACCAACGCAACAATTTTTGTCACGTCACCCCATGTCATGTCACCTAATTCATCCTACACTCAACTCAACTAACTAATCCAACCCTAGATTCACCTCATGCCATGTTTACATCTTCTACTTGTCGGTTAGATTGGGTTCAACCATGCAACTGCTTTCTTTATACACGACCACTAGTAATGTTGTCTCAACGTGCGGTACATCTTTGTAGCCTAGGATGCATGGCATATACATGCACTAACGAGTGAGCCTCATCCAAGATTTCCCGCCTAAGCCCCTTAATTAACATCCGGAACACACATCTAGCCTTGCATTGTGACCAATTCATTCTCTAAAGAGAACATGATCGCCTCCCCGGCCTGAATCTGCCTTCTTGCCTCGACCAACTTAGGGTCTTCCAACTGATGAGTCCGTTGGATATGATCACTTAACATCGATCTCACTACTAGCTCTTGGCTAACACGGCTTGCTTCTCATCCACTGAAAATTCAACTCCTAGCTTCTTTAACTGTATCAACTCTGGCAATTTCTCCTTTCTACTCAAAACATCCGCTACTACATTGGCTTTTCCCGGATGGTACTCGATTATGCAATCATAGTCTTTAAGTAGTTCCATGCAACCTTGTTGCCGACTATTCAACTCCTTCCATCAAGTACTTGAAACTTTTGTGATCATTCATGATCTTAAAAGTCTCTTTATACAAATAGTGCCTCCACAGCTTCAAAGCAAAGAAACTACTACCAATTCTAGATCATGAACCGGCAGTTTACTTTGTGCACCTTTAGTTGTTTTGGGTGGATAGTCTATCACCCTTCCATCCTGCATCAACACACAACTCAGACCTTGGTAGGATGCATCACTGTACACCAAATACTTGTTGGAATTTTGGATTCCATGATATAAGTCACATGGATGACTTGTTTGGTTAAGTTGACTTGTGGTATTAATATAAATTCACAGCAACACTATAACTATTAGTGAAGGCTTGAATGGTCAATTATATTAATAAACCAAAGTTTTTAATTTGAATTTTGTATCTTGAATTTTCAATATTCGGATTTATGAGGTTTAAAAATTCGGTTAGATTCGAAATCCAAATGAACTGATTCTTGGTCTGATTTTTGGGCCAGTTTTTAGGCTGATTTTGGGGCAATATTGGGCTGATTTTTGGGATAAAATCACGCCCAATCCAAAATACTTGAAAATGGGGAGAATCTCAAATATTAACACATGTTTAAATTTTGAAATTGAATTGAGTGAAGGGTTGTGTTTATTCATGGATGAACCAACACAACTCTTCACCATCACACCCCTCCATGGACTATAAAAGGAAGCCTTCTCCTCACTTCAAGAACACACCAATTTACACACATCCATCTCCTCTCAAAGATTTCAAAGGTTCTTCAATTTCATAAGCCTTGATTTTGAAGGTGTTAGTAGTTTTATCTCATAAAGGAATTCCTTGTAACCCTAGGCTTTGGAAAAGGGTAGGAATGTTCTTTACGAAAAGTGAGTTCGTTCACGACTCTACTATAATCCGAGTCACAACTTGGTTCGAGTTGATTACAAACCAAAGCCTCTCTACTTTCGACTAGAGTGTCGTAAGAGAACGAATTCTAAGGTTGAAGGGACTTAAGTGATCATGTGATCCCCTTTCAAATCTGGGTACACGAACTCGCGTCGTGTATTGTCAACAAGAAATCGTTCTTAGTGTTAGGATCGCCCGCCACCAATAGGCCCACACTAGTATGATATTGTCCGCTTTGGGCCAAGCCCGCACGAATTTGTTTTTGGGTTCCTTCCCAAAAGGCCTCATACTAGTGTAGTTGGTGGAATCTTTTATGCTAGGCAAACTTCTCCTAGTTTGCCGATGTGGTACTTGGGTTGTTATCCCAACACTTAGGAAAGTTCTCACTTTCCGTACTTGGTAAATCGAAGCATAGGTTCTAACAATACTCACCTCCACTTACCGACAAGGTAAGCACTCACGCAGAAGTGAGTCGCTTCTTCAGCTCTCCTAGCAAACCTTGCCCCAAATGAACTTAGAATCATTTCTTAGCGGCTTGTGAAAGGGTCATGCTATCCTGGATAAACCCTCCACAAACCTCCTATAATAATAACTAGTCATCCCTAAAAAGCTTCTCACTTCTGCCACACTTTCAAGTGGTGCCCAACTCACTGTTGCTTATATCTTCGAAAGAGAGAGCAGTTGTCGGTGGTTATCTGTGAAAGTTGAGGATGTGGGTTATCTCTGACGGTTTACAAATAGGGGTTATAGGCGGTTATCTGCGACGGTTTTTCGATGTGGGTAATCGGTGACAGTTTAGGGTTTATGGTTATCTGCGGCGGTTACAATCAGTGGTTGAGATACAAACAGAAATAAACCGTTAGAGAAGGAGAAGGTTTGATGAAACCGTCGGAGATGGAGAAAGAGAGATAGGTGAAACTGCCGGAGATGGAGAAAGAGAGATAGAGAAAAGAGAGAGATAGGGAGAGGAGAGAGACGGCGTGTGTCAGATAAATTGACATGCACAAAGAGAGAGATAAATGAGGCTTCACATTTCCCAATCCGACAAAAAAAAAAACAAAAAACAAATTCCTATTGAATTATGTAAACTTCCCCCAATACCCGCATTAATCCCAACCGTAGGATCCCTATCTAACATGAGACTGATTCTTGGCCAGAGAATGCCCGTCTCATAATAGGGGTTATTTGTTCCCTAGAAATGGGGTGGGTGAATTGTTGGTATAGCGGAAATTCAGCTGTGTTTCTTGGAAACTCTGTATTCTGAGATATTTGTGTTTGTTTACTGTCTAATGGAGCTGGGGTTTTGTATTTCAGATACCCAGAGTTTCTTATTGTTTCTATAATGTGTATTCTGACAATTTCTACTTTTATCAGAAATTCTGACTTCCCTCAAATAGAATAATGGGACCCACTGTCTTCCCCTCCTATTTTCTTTACCAAATATACATACCAAACAATGCAATTTAACATCCTCCAACTTTTAACAAATACTTTTTCACCATTCCCCTATTTTCATATTTCCCCTAATTCTCAATCCCCTATACCAAACGACCCCTAGAATTGGACCCCAATTCTATGGGTTGGAGATTTGGGTGAAATGTATTGTTTGTTTTGCAAAAAAAGAGGGAGAATTGGGTAGAATTGAATTCTCAGGGTGGACCCTCTAGAGAATTCGGACCTCTCCGAATTCCCCACTGTCAAGGAGGGAATGTGCAGATTTTAGGGTGAATTGACGGTGATTTGGCAAAAATAACTTTTTTTAGGGGGGAGATGAAGAATAAGTTGGGTAATTTGGTCTTTGTCAAATTACTTAATTTTTTTGATTTAATCTTTTTTATTTTTTTGAATTCAAGAATCTCCCTAATTCACTCGTCCAAACGATTTATTTTCGAAATAGACAAGAATCCCAATTCTCTAGCTGTTCTGATTTCTAGCTATTTCAATTCTCTCCAATCCAATTCTTGGCAATAAAAGACCCTCAATCTGCGGCATAAGGAATTCAGCCCTTTAGCGAATTTGAAACTTCGAGATAACAACAATCTTCATCGAGTGTAGAATGGTAGTAGTAAATGCGGTAAAAATAGATAGAGTGAGATTGTGGTGATAAAACTTAATATGGAAACCTAAAACAGTGAAATCGATTGATAGCTGAATGACACAGCTTCACTCACAGTGGCACACTGTAACTCTCACCACTTTCCATTATTATTATTTATTATTTTTTATTAATAATGATATCGCCGCAGTATTCATAATTGAGAGAGATGTCCTTTTTAGGCTCTGGATCCGGACCCAACCTTTAAAGGTTGGACCGGTTCCAACCAAAAACCAGAGGGTAGTTTCGTTCTTTCATTTTAAAAAAAACCTTAATTTTGTTTGTCCGCACAACGCAACTGGCTAGCTCCGAGTTCTCGGAACGAGACTCCAGGCCTTCCGTCTTCCTAGATTTGTTCTCAGTGAAGGCGAAATTGAAGCCCTTGGACAAGGCCGAAGAAGTAGTTGGCAACGGAGGAGGTTGAGGTGGTGACGCGGCGACGGCGACGGCGACGGCGGAAGTAGAGTCGGATACGGTGACAACGGGAGTAGGGAGAGCGGAGGGAGGTTGAGGATGTTGGGTTGGTGACGGATGAGGAAGAGGAGGGAGAACGGAGGGAGGTTGAGGAGGTGTTGTCAACGGCGGAGGGAGTCGGAGACGGCGAGGGTGTCTACTGACATCGGAGAAGATGAAGTTATTTAATAAAATATTAATAATTACATTTTAGTCACTGTATTCTAAGTTATAGATAATTTGATTGTTTTGTATTAAAAATTACAGTTTCAGTCACTATTTTTTATGTTGTTGACATTTTTTGAATAATCTTTGAAAATATATAAACTAGTTGTCAAATAACGTGTTAACTAGTTCGTATAATTAGTTAACAAGCTTTGATAACTAGTCATCACCTAAATACCCTCGCTAACTAGTTATCCAATCATAATGTTAACTAATTAACTCGATAAATGAACTAATTAAAAACAAAATAACTAGTTAACACGATTAGTTAACTAATTAACTTGATTAGATAACCAGTTAACAACTTGATAACTAGTTAATACGATTGGATAACTAGTTAACTCGATTAGTTAACTAGTTACCTAGTTCGTATAACTAGTTAACTAATCATGATGTTATCTAGTTATCAAATAATCTCGTTAACTAGTTATCTAATAATCTTGTTAACTAGTTACCAAATCGTGATGTTAACTAGTCAACTAAATTTGATAACTAGTTATCATCTTAACAAAATGTTAACTAGTTATGTTAATCATGATGTTAACTAGTTAAAATAAACCTGTTAACAAAAAATCTTGTTAACTAGTTATCAAGTTAAAATCTGTTAACAAGTTATCAAAATAAAACGTTGTTAACTAGTTATCAGTTAAAAACCATGTTAACTAGTTATTAGTTAAAAAAACACTATTAACAGCAAAATAATGTGTTAACTAGTTAACTAATTTTTTACAAAAATTGTTACCTAATAAAAAATATTGTTAACTAGTTATCAGTTTAAAAATCATGTTAACTAGTTATCAATAAAAAAAATCATGTTAACTAGTTATCAATAAAAAAAATCATGTTAACTAGTTATCAATAAAAAAAAAATGTTAATAGTTATCAATAAAAAAAAATAATGTTAACTAGTTATCAATAAAAAAATATTGTTAACTAGTTATCAGGTTAAAATATGATAACAAGTTATCAAACAAAAAACGATTTTAACTAGTTATCAGTTAAAAATCATGTTAACTAGTTATCAGTTAAAAAATACTGTTAACTAGTTAGCAGAAAAAAGTATTAACAAGTTTTTTTGAAAAAAAAATTGAAAGAAAAAAAAAACATTGTCGGAAAAAGTCGCCGGCGACGGCGCCCGGTCGCCGAAAAAGTTGCCGACGATTGACCGGTTGCCGGAGGGCTGGTCACTAAATATTAATATATTTAATCTAAAATATAAAAATTAAATGATATGTATAAAGTCCTAAATACCCCTAACAATCTAGACCATTGGATTGATCAAAAGGTCAAAAGTGATCTAATGGACTGAAAAAAGGTTGAAAGGCATCCAACTTGAAAAAGGTTGGAACCTGATCTCAAGCCGTGCTTTTTACTTATTTTCTCCCCTTAGATTAAAAAAAATAATAATTCCCTTTAAAATTCTTGTGTGGGGTCGGGGAAGGGAGAGAGAAAACGAAAAGTGGAAAAAGGGTGAAAGAGAACTGAAAAGTTGGATTGTAAATTTGTGTTGACCGGTTTGTTGAATTCTTTGATTCTTCCCTTTCCCTTCTTTCCCTTCTTTCCCCTTGCATTCACATTTCCACAGTACACACACAGACACAGACACACAGCTTTATCTGCTACAAAAACTTCTCAGAAACAAGGGAGAGAGATTCTTCTCCTACAGTCTCTGCCTAACAAAACACACGTAAGGAACACACAAACACAGTCGTGATTCAAACCAAACCAACCCACTAAAAAAGAACACAAATTTGTGATGGAGTATGAGCGGATACACAAAGTACAGGTATGCCTTCATCTTCTCCATTTCTCTCTCTCTCTCCTCTTTAACTTTGAACTTCTTCATTTCTTCTCTGTCTGTAGAGTGGAGTAATTTCTCCCAGCAAGCTCAGGATGAAACTAATGGGACCTCACCACCATATCAGAAAACAACAATCTTCTAATTCTACATCTTCCCCAACTTCTCCTCCTTCCACTGTTTGCGATGACACTGATTTTGTCCACAACAGCTTGCTCTACTCCGACATTGCAGATCCCGTCCCTGAGGGTTTCTCCTCTTACCTCTCTCTCGAGTTATTTCATATTTGTCTTCTTTTTGTGTTTGTCTATTTCATTAATGTTTTGGCTTTACTTGTTTGTTGGATTTTGATTTTGATTTTGTATATATATGTGTATCTATTAAATTGAATTGAATGGTTACCTTTTGATTCCGAGTCTTTTCGATTGTGCTTGCTTCCAGTTGGTGATTCTTCCTCACAAATTACTACAGCCACAAGTGACCCGGACTCTGCTCGTCATCCCAAGGACAACATCAACGATTTAGATCATGCTAAGCTACAGCAGCTCTTGAGATGTGAAAGTGTTAACTCAACTGCTGTCCACAACTTGAGGTTATCAGAAGATGACAATCCTGGCTACGATAGCTCCTCCAGCTTTGAGTTCCAAAAGGATAGATCTTATGCACAGAGTCATCAGCTCACTAGATCATTTTCCAGGCCCATGTCTTCTAAGTGGAATGATGCCGAGAAATGGATAATCAACAAACAAAGTGTGCAACCAAAGAAGAATAGCTTCTTACACAACCAGGTTAATCATCGCACCTCTGCTCACATGGGTCGTGTTGCTCCTGAGCTAGTAGCAACCAGTACTAAGCTTGTGGACTTTTGCCAAACTGCTTCGCAAGTTGGATTTGAGAATTCTTCCTTTATTGCACCTGCAACTCCTTCCCTTTCTGGTCAAGCATATGGAGGAAATCTTTTAATTGAAATGGATCAGTTTTCCCAGTGCACTGATATGAAGGAGGTGGATCAGACTACAGTATCCACAAAGAGTTTGACAGAAGACAGAACAGGTAAAGGTGTGTGCTCTTTGTTCTTTCATAACATTAATTAACTATATATAAACATATCAAGGCCTCGTTCATTTACTAATAATGGAGCGGAGATTTGAGGGAATTGGCATATCTTATTGTCTTTTTGAATTGGCCTGTCTTTAATTTCTTAAGGGTTTGGCTAATTAGATAAGAACAAGTGGATGGACCTCTTGATTTGAGAAAATATTGCGTGATGTTTTCTTCTGATATAGACTTTGATGAACTTGGCCAATCAATGCTGCAAGTTGTTACCGCTGTATTATAACAAAAAGCTTCTCTTTGACCTTTGTGAACTTCATATGTGAATTGGTTGCAGTGGTTCCTGTCATAAGATCTGTTTGTATGAGAGACATGGGGACAGAAATGACACCCATTGCAAGTCAAGAGCCATCGAGGACTGGTACGCCTGTTGGTGCAACAACTCCGATTCGCAGCCCAACAACATCGATCCCATCTACCCCGAGAGCAGGGGGACCAGCACCCACGCCAACAGAGCAAGTAGTAGATGAAGATGGAAATTGCACAACTGAGAGTGGGAAGAAAGAACTGAGTGAGGAAGAGCTGAAACTGAAGACTAGGAAGGAGATTGTAGCTCTTGGGGTAAAGCTTGGGAAGATGAACATTGCTGCTTGGGCAAGTAAAGATGAGGAGGAAAAGAACATGGCATGTAATGAAAAAAGAGAAAGGGAATCACTTGAGCAGATTGAATTAGAAAAACGGGCAGCTGCTTGGGAAGAAGCTGAGAAGTCTAAACACACAGCAAGGTTTGCTTGGAGACCAACTTAGTAGCTTTGAATGCATCTTTACTTAATCATGGTATTATTATTGGCTTGAACACTGATTTGTTTGCAGATACAAAAGGGAAGAGATTCAAATCCAAGCATGGGAAACTAAGCAGATAGCAAAGCTTGAAGCAGAGATGAGAAGAACCGAGGTAGGTAGTCTTGTCTGTGTGAAGTATAATGTTTTGTTTTGTAAAGGTAATGAATGATGATGATGATGATGATATATGTGGGATGGTCAGGCTAGAGTGGAGCAAATTAGAGTGGAAGCTGAAGCAAAGATGGTTAAGAAGGTGGCAATGGCGAGGCAAAGAGCAGAGGAAAGACGAGGAGCAGCTGAATCGAAGAAGAATCGAGATGAGGAAAGGACAGCCGCCAAAGCTGAATACATACGGCATACTGGTAGGATGCCATCGAATTGGATGCATAACATATGCTGTGGATGGTTGTGATTGTGAATAAATAAGGAGTTCGGGTTGAGTTGAGTTTTTAGTTGTTAGTTGTTAGTTGTTACTGTTGTGGTTTGTATGTTTATAACATTTAGCTCTCAATCATCTTTGGGTTAGAATTTATTCAAGTGACTGAGACTGTAATGCCACCGTTAACTTCCGTCCGTCGCGGCGGACATCTTCATCTAGCGGCCCCAATTATTTAAATACATATCAACGGCTGCAGTTCCTATGACTTGGACCCACCGTAACTCTTTTCTTGTACCCGCCCATTTTGTTATCATTTTGAGGAAAGAAATTGTTTAGGTAAGTTGATTTTTTGAAGGAAATAAAATACTACTTTAGACTCATGATATTTAACTTACCAATTTAATAGGTTAGGAATATGAGTTAAATTGTAGTGTGTTAATTAACTTAATTATGTAGTGGGTTAGAAAATATTATACATAATTATTTTATTAGTGGGTTATTCGGATTGACATGTACTATTTGGAAACCAGGGACTCATCCGAAACCCGGTTGATTTGGTCAAATTTTTTTTTTGTCAACGGATAAAATTGACGAGCACGAACGAATCTCGCCCTTGATTTGAGTGGGTAATGGATGAAGACGGATTTGGAGGTATATATCCCGTAGCCGAACTCCATGAGTACCCATTAATAAAATTACGTCCTTTTTGTATGGTGAATTTATAGCCTAATGTCATATTTTGATTTCAAAGACTTAACACGGTATGCATTTTGGTATTAATAACATAACTTTAAATCAAAATACACCAAAATTTAACCCATCACATAATTAAGTTAGCAAACTATGCATTTTTAGTTAGGGGTGGGAATTCAGTTAAGGTTAATGGCTAAAACCGATTAACTGACTGAAATCAGTTAACCATTGGTTAACCGATTGATCGGTTGGTCAAAGAGTGGTTAACCATTTTTTAGCAAGTCGGATAACGGTTAAAATGTGGTTAACCTCCCTTAATCGAAATAATAATGGAATCATGACTTCTAATGCAATTGATTATTTACATGATGTATAATTTATGATATTATTCAATTTACAAATAATTTTGAGGTTAAATCTGTTAAAATCGGTCAACATAGGTTAAATGAATTTTGGTTAGTTTTCGGCCGATTTTTGTCTGTCGGTCATCGGTTAAAGGTTCTTGAATGTCAGTTAACAAATTTTAAAATCTGTTAATGAAAGAATTAATCGATTCCCACCCCTAATTGTAGTAACAGCATTTTAGGAATCAAAATATGGCATTAGACTTTAAATCCATCATACAAAATGACGTCGTTTTAGTAATGGGTACCTGTCAAGTTCGGGTACGAGACAAATACCTCCAAATCCGTTTACAACCATTACCCACTCAAATTAAGTTTGAGATTCGTCCGCGCCCGTTAATTTTACGCGTTGACCAAAATACCCACTAATAAAATAATTATGATAATATTTTCTAACTCACTGTATAATTAAGTTAATTGAACACATTACTATTTAATTCATACTCCTTGCATCAAATTGTTAAATAAAAGGTTGGACATAAATCTTTCTCCTTTGTTCTACAACTTTAAAGTTGTAGAACAACGGAGCAGGATTTATGTCCAACCTTTTGTAAGGGTTAGAAAAGGGTCAAATACTTGAGTAGTCCCGAAATTTTGGGTCGGGTTACAAATTCATCCCGAAACTTCATTTTGTTGTAGACTCGTCCCGTTAGTATGAACTCCGTTACAACGTGGTACTATTTGCCACATCATCCGGTTCTTGCGAGTCGCTCCATTGGGGCCTTGGGGAGCAACTTCACAAAAATTTCATCATAATTTACCTATATTGCCAGTTTCTTGCAGATACCCTGACCCATATGCTTAATTAATTTGTCAAATGAACACAAGAAAAATGAGATTAGACCCAAACATGAGCAGCTTCAAAAGCAGGATTATGGCTCCACAAAAGGTCCCCAACAACAACACAATAGGTTGTTTCTCTATCCCCAACTTGATTTATCGGTGACATTAACGAAGACGGAAAAGAAGTCTGCTATAAGAGCTGCATTTCTTCCTCCAAATCCCTCTTCTCAATCCTCCAAGAACAACTCTCCAACTCTGCCAACTTCATGTAAGCCTCTCGCCTGAAAGCAGAGGAACTACCAACCGGAAATGCTACTATGTCGGCAAACTTTAGGGCTTTTCGACCAAATGAACAAGACCCAGAATTCGAATCCCCTTGAAACCGGGATTTAAAATCAAATCTAAACTCCGAATTTAAAATCAAATCTAAACTCTGAAGCCATTGCAAGCGGCGAGGGAAACCCGTGAACCCATCAACTGGACTTCGACAAGGGTCAGAGTCATCCATGTCGTCGCCTGCCCTGCCGCCGCCTCCGTTGAAGATGAATGCAGACTTTCCTCCGTCGCCGCAGCAATTCAAACACCTAGCTAGAAGTCTATTAAAGAAGATGAATTCTTGATTCTGGCCCCCAGTTCAGAGAATCTAAGACGAATACCAACCTCTTCCCTCTCAGAATCTCCAGAGCTTGCCACTTGTTCCTGTTCATACTGAATTAGCCTTAGAATTAATGTCGATTCTCTAAATAGGAATCGAAAGTTTAAAGAGGAAAGCGAAGGAATAGGAGGCGGCGGAGTTGATTGTGTGGTGGTGAAGAAGGAAGGTGAGCAGGCAGAGGAAGTGATGTGAACCCCTGAGTCGGCTATCCGAGACCCGTCACCTTCGTTGGTGAGAACCACGGCTAAAGTCGCTCCGAGACCCGATCACCCTTTGTTGGACGTCAATCTTCACGCTGAACTGTAACATCCCAACCTTTTCTGACAAGATATTGTCCACTTTGGGCCCATCCCTCACCGATTTGTTTTGGGGTGTTGGTGGGATTTGAACCCATGACCTCATCCTCTCAAGATCAAACTCCCACCACTACACCACAAAACGCGTCATATCAGTTAAGGATGAATTATTTCACATATCCCATGGATCTCCCCCGTGTTTGTCGATGTGAGATTTGCCTAGGATGTCACATACACCCCCCTCAGGGACTCAACGCCCTCGTTGAGGTTTGCCCCACCATCGTTCAATAGGGACGGGTAGAAGCTCTGATACCACTTGTAACATCCCAACCTTTTCTGACAAGATATTGTCCGCTTTGGGCACAGCCCTCACGGATTTGTTTTTGGGTGTTGGTGGGATTCAAACCCATGACATCCTCCTCTCAAGATCAAACTCTCACCACTACACCACAAAACGCGTCATGTCAGTTAAGGTTGAATTATTCCACATAGCCCATGGATCTCCCCAGTGCTTTGTCGATGTGAGATTTGCCTAGGATGTCACATGAACCTTCGAAACCTTTGATGGATGCGTACTAAGACCCACTAGCACACGTAGTCTAGGAACCTTAGTTCCAGTCGATGGCGCCACGACAGAAGGGTGGAACTTCTTTGAGAAGCCTAACCTAAGCAATGCAACAACGAGCAAAGACTTGAGGAATGAACTTAAAGTTCTGAAATTTTCTTAATAAAAAAGGTTCTGACTACAATGAGGACTGACGGTCCTTATTTATACTAAAGGAACCGTGAACAGGCTCACGGTATCCTACTTAGACTAATTAGGAAAATAATTAAATAAACAACCTAGAGTCCTAAAAGGACTTAAAACCTCTTAAATAATCATTCAAACTAAGAGGGAAATTCAAAATAAACAACTAAAAAGGAAAAATAAAAAGAAACGTGTGGAAACCCTAATCCGGCAAAATCGGCGGAGAAACCCTAATCCGTGTCCGTATCGGATTAGGTATTTGGATGCGGATCAATGCCGGGTGCAGATTCTACGTGCCACGTCTGGATGCTATTTTCGTGTCCGCTCCAGCTCCGGGTTCTAGTTCGCTCAGCCTCCGGTGCGCGCATCTGCCAAGGCTTGCATTTTCTTGGTCAGCTCACCTCCTCCTTGGGTGGCGACTGCTGGGGGTTGCTCCTGGGGCCAAAAGGAATGCAAGGCCTGTGGAAAACCTCCAAAGGCCTGAGCCATTTGTTGGCTCGGCCCTAAGCGCTTCTCGGTGCTCTCCGGTGCCGGGGCTGGCGCCCGTGACTGGCTCTCCATCGAGCCTTCTCCCAATCCCACCGAGCCATTTAATTCCTGCTTAGACCAGGTCTGAAGGAAAGTCCTTACAGGTTCTCTAAGCGTGGACACACGCTCTAGGCTCGTGGCGCTCCTCTGGGGGGCCTAGTCTTGGTGCTAGGCCCGACGTAGCGCTCGGGGCAAGGCCTGTCTTCCGGCTCCCCTCCATTTGAGCCAAGACTTCCTGCTTTCTTCTTTGGTGCTCCTCCAGGAAGGCCTCAAGGGGGTCCGCTGTCCTGTGTCTTCAGGGCCCTTGGGGATCGCTCTAGGGCTCACGGCTGATCTCGGCTCCGGTCCAAGGGTCGGTGTAGTGTTTGGTGCCGATACCTTGGCCAGGAGTAGTGCCTATTGACGCCTGACGCTCATTCTGGCTTGCCTAGCTCTTGGGGGCCTGTACTTGAATATGGTCACATACTTAGGCTTTACAAACCTCTGCATGGCTCGGTTATGGGTGCGCCTCAGCTCCAGGCGCTTCTTGTACGGCCCTAAACTCCTTTCCCGGTTGGTGACCCCGGTGGGGTGTAGGAATAGGCGTTCTCAGCCCGGCTGGCTAGCCGAATCACTTCAAGAAGGGTAGCGGTTGCGATAGAGATGGGTTCTTGGGTTTGTTGTTGAGTATGATTTTCGGTTTGACTTACATTCACATGATTTTTGGTTTTGAGTTATGTAGACTGGTTCAATTGGATGGCTTAGGTCGATTTGGGTCGGGTCTATTATTTAATTAGTATTTAACTCACGTGGACCGAATGACGTGGCGAATAGTACCACGTTGTAACGGAGTCCATACTAACAGGGCGAGTCTGCAACAAAATGAAGTTTCGGGACGAATTTGTAACCCGACCCAAAGTGTCGGGACTACTCAAGTATTTGACCCGGTTAGAAAATGGTCCAACTTTTTTTTGGTCACTGGATCACCCTTTGGATCATTTGGACCAATCAAATGGTCTAGATTGCTAGGGATATTTAGGACATTTCACACACTATTTAATTTTTGTTTTATTTTTTAAAACTCAATTTTCTCCGTTGACTGGCCGACGACTTTCCGACAAATTTTCCGGTGAGACTCCATTGACTTTTTTGGCGGCCGACCAAACTTTGGCAACTTTTGCAGCGAAGACATGTTAACTAGTTAACACCTTTTTTTGTTGATAACTGGTTAACAGTATATTTTTACTGATAACTAGTTAATAGAGTTTTTTACTAATAACTAGTTAACATGTTCTTTACAGTGATAGCTAGTTATCTGAACTAGTAGTCACATATTATTTTGCTGATAACTAGTTAACAAATTTTCATAACCAATTTTAACAAGATTTTTTTGTTAACTAGTTATGTTGTTTTCAACTAGATAACTAGTTAACATTATGATTTTGATAACTAGTTATCAAATTTAGTTAACTAGTTATTAGTTAACATCATGATTTAGATAACTAGTTAACAAGTTTTTTAGTTTAATAACTAGTTATCAAATTTAGTTAACTAGTTTTTTTGTTGTTAACTTATCAAATTAACTAGTTAACATAATGATTTAGATAACTATAGTTAACAAGTTTTTTGGTTGATAACTAGTTATCAAAATTAGTTAATTAGTTATCTTGTTATTAACTAGTTAACTTATCGAGTTAACTAATTAACTAGTTAACATCATGATTTAGATAATTAGTTAATAAGATTTTTAGGTGATAACTAGTTATCACAATTAGTTAACTAAATTGAAAAGGAAGAGAGAGATTGTATCAAATTAGCTCAGCCTTCTAAAACGCTCCCAAATTTTCGGAGCAGCCTAGGGTTTGCCTTCGTCCATGCCTCCTGCGGCCGAGCCGCCGTCGGCGGCTCCCGTTTCTTCGTCCGACAAAGCCAAAGTAACAAGTCCCAGCGTTTCTCCGGTCAAGCAATGCAAGAAAGCCAAGCCGGACACGGGCACGCCCTTCGTTGGAAGAGGGAAAATGGATTTCGAGGAACCCAATCATGGTGCCGACAATCAACGCCCCATCCCCGAAGCTTGCAAATCGTTTCGGGACGCGGTTACGTCCCAAGACTCATCTTCTGCTTACCTGGAGGATTGGCTCCAACCGCTCTCTGAAGAGGAGGCTAACATGCCTCTGGATGTCGATACGGAGGACCCGGATTGTCCAGTCATTGAGTGTTCAAGGGGTGAGCATAGATTGGTGAGCTCCCGCTTGAAGGATGCCGTGATTTTTCACGTGCTCGGCCGACGGGTCCCGTTCATGATAATGAACAATCGAATTCAGAACCTTTGGGCGGTGCGTGGGCAGGTCCGAATCACCGATATGGGAGCCGGTTTCTTTACGGCTAGGTTCGACAGCTCAGAGGACTACCGCCGTGCTCTCATGGAGGGTCCATGGAAGATTGGGGAACACTATATCGTTCCCCGCTTGTGGCAGGAGGGCTTTGACCCTTGCACGGACACTCTCTCGCACACCCTCGTGTGGGTCTGACTTCCAGGACTGCCTCTAGAGTTCTTCACGGAAACTTTCTTGCGCCGCATTGGTGATAAGATTGGTCAGCTCGTTCGTATCGACCTGACGACGCTAGCTATGGAGAGGGGAAATTATGCCAGGATTTGTGTTCGTGTGGATCTGTCCAAGAAGCTTTTGTCAAAATATAAGTTGTTGCATCGAATTCGACGTGTGGAATATGAGGGTTTGCATGTGGTTTGCTTTAAGTGTGGTATCTATGGCCATACTAACGACATTTGTCCGTCGGCTACGGCGAGTGCTGAACTGGAGGGGGAACAGGTTCATTCGAACCCTCTCTTCCTCGAGGAGGTCCTGGCTAAAGAGAGACCTGAGGTTTTTGAAGAGTATGGTCCCTGGATGCTCGCGAAATCAAGGTCGAAAAGGAACTCGGGGAACCTTACAAACCCGCCAGTCGAACGATGCCGTCTGCGTCGAACACGCGGTTACTCCCCCGACCTCTTCTGTGGCCCCGCAGGGCTCTCGCTTCATTGTGCTGGCGGACGAGACTCCGCCTGCGGATCAGGTTCCTCCAAGGCCTCCTGTTGGGAAAGGAACCTCCACCCCTTCCGCGGCTGATCCCAATTTGGGCAAGCCGAATGCTCCTAAGAAATCTAGAGCTAAGAAGGGAGTTGGTTTGACCCCCGAAGTGGAAGCTAGCTCGACTAAGCCCACAGGGAAACGCGCCTCCAAGACGACTACTCCCAAAGCTGCTGCCGCCAACAACACGAAAGGGAAGGGCGCCTCCCAAGTCACAATTTTAAAGAGGCAGCGCCCGGCAGGAGACAAGGCTCCTCAGGAACCTCTCAACGATGCTGTCCGGACAGAAGGTCATACCCCTCAAGCTCGACAAGCCCCCGACATCATAGCTGTGGCTGTTGATATGAATGTGGATCTTCCCACGGCTGGTAGCGTGTCTCGCCCATTGCATTAACCGTCCCCCGGTGTTCAGGGAAGTCTCGTTGCTTTTAATGATTAATATTATTGCTTGGAATTGTAGAGGAGCTGCTCATAAAGAGTTTGAATCCTCCTTTAAATTTATTGTTTCTCAAAATTCAGCTAGCTTGGTGTTCATTTTTGAACCTCGTATTAGCGGCGTTCATGCCCGTCAGGTTATTCGTACGTTGGGTTTCACCCCTTCTTTTGTTGTGGACGCAGTTGGGTTCTCTGGCGGAATCTGGTTTCTTTGGAAGGAGCACGATGTCAACATTTCAGTTCGCGAGCACTCCAACCAACTGGTTCATCTCGAATGCTCGGTCGACGGAGGTGATTGTTTCTTTGTCTCTGGTGTCTACGGCAGCCCTAGAGGTATCATTCGCATGGAGCTTTAGGATCATATCCGGGAGCTGCAGCAGCGTACTAGAGGTTCGTGGTTACTTTGCGGGGACTTTAACTCTATTCGGACTATGGCTGACAAGGTTGGAGGTGCCGCCTTTAATAGTGCTTGGTGTAGAGAGTTCAATCAATGTGCGGATGACTGCCAGCTGCTTGACGTCGATTTTACGGGCCCTCGGTTCACTTGGTTCCACGGGCAGATTCGTCAGCGCCTTGACAGAGCTGTCTGTAATGCAGAGTGGACAGTGTCGTTCCCTGAGGTTGTAGTCCGCCATCTGCCTCGTATTCGGTCGGACCATCGCCCTATTCTTATTCATTGCCCGGCGGATCTGGTTCCCCACCGAAGTATTCGTCCCTTTCGGTTCGTTGCTGCTTGGTTGGAACATGACACATTTCCGCCGACTCTAAAGAACGCCTGGCGCAATAATGTTCCGACGCCAGCCGCCCTCACCTCATTACAGAGTAAGCTTCGGCGTTGGAATAAGGATATCTTTGGCAACATTTTTCAGAGGAAAAAGCAGCTTGTGCTTCACCTTGGGAATCTCGAGAGTCTTAATGAGGAACGTCCGACGACCTATTCTCTTGACTTGGAAACTAAAGTTAGACGAGAGTTAGAAACGACTCTGTGGCAAGAGAATGTTCTTTGGCGGCAGAAATCTCGCAGTAACTGGGTCTCGGACGGTGATCGTAATACACGCTTCTTTCATGTCGCTACGATGAAGCGGCGTAAGCATAACAAGATAACAGGGCTACGGAACGAGTTGGGAGTTTGGGTTCATGATCAAGCTTCGCTGAGACGGCTGGCCTGTGAGTACTTTCGCGAGCTCTTTACTTCTTCCTCGCATGAGCCTGTTAGCTTGCCGGTTGCCTTCCAAGTGATCCCTGCAGCGGTGGCTACTAGACTCAAGCAAGGTTTCTCTAGCGATGAGGTGCGGTCGAGCTTAAAGAAGATGGGTCCACTTAAAGCACCCGGAAAAGATGGTTTTCACCACGTCTTCTTCCAAAAATGTTGGGATGTTGTGGGTCCGAATGTGGAGGAGTTTGTCAAACGGTGCTTCTATGATCCATCCACCATCGAGGCAGTCAATGATACTGTTCTTGTGCTGCTACCTAAAGTCAGTTTACCAGAACGCATTACTCAGTTTCGACCAATTGGTTTATGTAACGTGGTCTACAAACTTGTCACGAAGTGCCTTGCGAATCGTATCCAGGGGTGCATGGCGTCGCTAGTCCACCACACTCAATCAAGTTTTGTGCCTGGCAGACATATTACAGACAATATTATCATCCTTCAGGAGGTGGTGCATTCAATGATGGGAATGAAAGGGCGCAAGGGGCAAATGATTCTGAAGATTGACCTGGCTAAAGCCTACGACAGGGTGGAGTGGAGCTTTCTTAATGATACTCTTGTGGCTGCAGGTTTCCCTAAGGAGTTTATCGATCTCACTATGGCGTGTGTCACTACTGCCAGTTTTCAGGTTCTCTGGAATGGCGGTTTGACAGAGAATTTCAAACCGACTCGTGGCCTGAGACAGGGTTGTCCTCTTCTCTCCTATTTGTTTACTCTTTGTATTGAGCGGTTAAGTCATCTTATTAACTCAGCTGTGCAGGAGAATCGTTGGAAACCAATTAAAATTGGTAGAAATGGTCCTTTGCTCTCTCACTTGTTTTTTGCAGATGATCTTATCCTTTTTGGGGAAGCTACGGAGCTTCAAGGGAACGTCGTGATGGATTGCCTGCAAACGTTCTGCTCGGCCTCCGGCCAATTGGTTAGTCGTGAAAAGTCGGTGATCTTCTTCTCGCCAAATTCAAATCGTGAAATATGCAGGAATATCTCTACCAGTTTGGCGATACCCATGACCCGTGACCTCGGGAGGTACCTTGGCGTTCCGGTCTTGCATGGAAAAATCATGAGGAATACCTACCAGCCGATCTTGGACAGACTTGACTCCAAGCTCTCGGGTTGGAAGGCTAACTCTCTCTCACTGGCTGGCCGGGTAACCCTTGCTCTCTCTGTGCTGAATGCTATTCCTGCTTATGCTATGCAAACCTCTGTTCTTCCCTGTCATATTTGTGAGGTGATTGATAGGAAAATCAGGAATTTCGTGTGGGTTCTACTAACGACTGCAGGAAAATTCACCTGGTGTCTTGGGATGAAGTCTGTAAGCCTAAGGAGCATGGCGGTCTGGGGTTGAAGAAGGCTAGAGATCTTAATATGGCTTTTATGATGAAACTGGCTTTTCTTTTCTTTAAATCTCCTAATGAGCTTTGGGTACAGGTTCTTCAGCACAAGTACTTCCGGGAGGGGCCGAACGGGTTGCAGGTTAAAAATAATTCCAGGTTATCCCCTCTGTGGCGAGCAGTTAAGAAGGTCACCCCGGTCATGCGCCTTGGTATGAGGATGGGCCTTAGAGATGGAGCTGAGACTAACTTCTGGCTTGATCGGTGGGTAGATGGTGGCGAAAGACTTATTGATCTCACATCCGAACGCTCTAGTGGCATTGATGTCGACCAACCTGTTAATGCCTTCGTCTCGTCGCATGGTGAGTGGAACTGGCCCCTGTTCGAAAATTTTCTTTCTCGTGATGGGTGTTTGCAGGTTGCTGGCATGTCGCCGCCGATTGCAGGAGCTGGTGAAGACAGAATTACGTGGGGTCTTGAACGTGATGGGCGCTTCAGTATTCGTTCTGCCTATTTGCTTGTCACAGAAGAGGAAAGTGCAGCTCTTGACCCGATTTGGAGGCTAATCTGGAGGTGGAAAGGACTGCAGCGGATCCGGCAATTTCTTTGGCTGGTGGCGCATAATCGGTTGCTTACTAACTCCGAACGCCACCGGCGGCACTTGGCAGAGATTGGCTCCTGTCAAGTTTGCCCGGGGCACGAGGAGTCTGTCTTGCATGTGTTGCGAGACTGCCCTCTTGCCTCTGCCACCTGGGAGCTTTTGGCACTATCTTCTGGCGATCAGACGATTTTTCAGACACCGCTCTTGCCTTGGATAGAGAGATTTTTACGGAAACCGAAGCTTTGTTTGTTGTTCGGGGTCGCATGCTGGTGGCTTTGGCGCGCCCGCAATGACCGTGTGTTCAACAACAAGCTCACCACTGCTGATAGCCTGACACGGCATATCCAGGTTTGGGTGGCGCTAGTAGGAGACACCCTGGAGAGGGACCGGTTCATTTCACATACCGGCCCGCCCACAAGAACGGGGGAGTTGATCGCGTGGGAGCCGGCTCCTCCCGAGTGGGTCACCCTCAACTCTGACGGCTCCGTCATTTCTGCGTCCGGACAAGCAGCAGCAGGAGGCTTGATCCGGGATCATCAGGGGCGCTGCTTGGCAGCGTTCACCTTGAACCTTGGTAAATGCTCTATTACCAGGGCTGAGTTGAGGGGTGCAGTGTCAGGTTTGCAGTTGGCTTGGGAGCAGGGCTACCGTAAAATTCAGCTCCAGCTCGACTCTCAGTGTGCAGTACAGCTTTTACAGGGAAGGGTCTTGAGGACCACGCACATGCAGCTACGATTATGACAGCGACGGAGCTCCTCCGGCGTAACTGGGAGGTGCAGATTTTACACGTTTACAGAGAGAGTAATCATGCAGCAGATTTTCTTGCTAATGTCGGACATTCTTGTCCACTTGGTTTCCATTCTATAGAGCAGTCCGATCCTAATTTGTATTACTGGCTTCTTTATGACCAGCTCGGTGTTTCTGAAGAACGTTTGATTTTGAATGAAAGATAGGGTGCATTAGCACCCGGGTTCCACCAAAAAAAAAAATTAGTTAACTAATTAACTTCAGGAAATCTTGTATGAGAACACCTATTTTGTTATCACCATGAGAACACTAATCTCCACCTTTCATTATTTTAGTCTAATCTAATGGTTTAAAATACATGGGCATCTTTGTAATTTTAATAATTTAATTAGTTAAATCATAAAATACTTAATATCCCATGATTTTTGGAGATTCTGTCTCCAGATTCTTCTCTCCAACACGGTTCCCTAAATTGCATATGTTCACCATGAAATTTACAAGTTTTACTGCAAATTTTTTAGGTACATGATACCTATTAGTATTACATTTGCGTGGAACCTTTCTCGCACGAACATGTACATAATTCTTATAATAGGTACACATTTATGTTCCTAATTCTTATAATAGGTACACTTTTATGTTCCTAATTCTTATTATAGGTACACATTTATGTTCCTAATTCTTATAATAGGTACACATTTATTTTCCTAATTCTTATAATAGGTACACATTTATGTCCTAATCTTATAATGGTACACATTTTAGTATATTATCCATGATGGAAGCAATAGGCAACAAAAATTTGTTCCAAATCAGTGAAATCGGGACACAAAAGAGCTCCAATTTTGAAACAAGAACTTAATTATTCCAAATCAGTGAAATTGGGACAAGTCAAAGTTTCAAAATATAAAATCCACGAACAATCAAAATGCAGAGAACAAGATGTGGTACCAACATATAGAATCTGGAACAAGATGTGGTACCAACATATGGAATCCAGAACAAGATATGGTTTCAAAATCTGAAAAATCGGAACAATGCTAATAGTAGCCTAATACAGAGCACTATCGAACCTAAATCAAATCATTCTGTTTCGACTCCAAAGCTGATGAAGAACTGGGATAAGGGCTGCTTCTCGTTTGGTCATGCTAGGTCGAAACCCACCTTTGTAGAAGGCTCGAGGTCTCGTCTTCAGAGTGTGCCATGCCCGGATTGCAGACCTTGCAGCGTAAGCGGCACCGACCACCGTGCATCCGGATAGATGAAATTATAGCACTCGTGTAAAAGCTTGTATGGAAACAGAGAATCGGAAAACAACGAACGTTGATCTAATGAGTGAGTGAAAAGAAAAGGGATCATGAAGATAGAACAAAGAAGAAACGCTCACCATTGATGAAATAATACGAGAGCTTGAGGACACGAGAAAGTAGGATCGATCGAGAGGAACTGGGGTGTTTGGTTCTTCATCGGCCACGAAAAGCAAACACGTTGGAATTGGGTTCACCCCATCAGCACCACCGCCGACGGTTGCGTCGACCTCCTTCTCGCTAGCCGGAGCACCACCCTCCCTCCCCACCTTCGGCTCCGTCTCGACCCGCATCTCTACCGCCGACTCCGTCTTGACAGTCGTAGCAGGCAGATTTGATAGTCGGTGGGCAGATTTTCCAACGTTTCCGACGGCGATCTATGCGGTAGCCGCATCTTTTTCCACTAACAATCGTCGTCCGGATCAACTCCACCTGGGGGCTTTACTCCAACGACGGTGGTAGAAAATCCCACAACCGAAAAAATAGATGATGCGAGAGTTTTTCTTTTGATTCTAATTAGGGTTTTTAGAGAGGTACTGAACCCTTTTTATATTGTTCCAAAGATTACAATTTTATCCTTTTTATTTACACCGTCGGATTTAAGAACCTAATCTAATCTTAATAATCATAATGGTGGCATGGTATATTTGGTTTTGACACATGGGTTAGAACCCTTCTCACAAATTTCCACATCATCATTCAATTTTTAATTAAAAATTTATTTATTTTCTCTCTTTCCTTTCATTTAATGTTGAATGCTTTTAAATTAAATACTTCATGAATGAAAAAAAATATTATATTAACATAAATTGATAAATGAATAAGAAATTTAAATTTCTAATAAATTTCTAATATATAAAATAAACAGTATACTAATTGTATACAAATATTTCATTAGAAATCTCACTTCTCTAATAACTATTCATTTTATTATATTTGTGTTTAACTCCTTATATATTCTATACATGAAAAAAATAAAAATGATATTTTATAATTTTTCTCATAAAAAATATTTTATAAATATTGACAGGTTAAATAAGATTAACTTCAATAAAATATACTTCAACTAAGATTACACAAAGATAATAAGAACAAAAAAAGATTAAATACTGAATAAAAATTATCATCAACTTCTTTTAGAGGTGTCAGTGGTGCATACTTGCCCGATTGTGATTGTTTTAACTACGATATGGATTTTTATATTCACATGTTGCTAAAATTTGATGTTCTTATTTGATGGGTCGATGGTCTTGATCATGTATAAAGTTGGGTCATGTACGAGTTTGTTTGAAATATTTGGAAGAATTATATTTATTTTTTTATACCATTAGAGTATGTTGATTTAGGAAAGTAGTTAGGATTCACTAGATCACGAATTAATACGATTATTTGAGTTTGACATGTTGTGGGTTCATTGATCGGTTGGAGTGAAATCATTGTATAGTAAAAATGTACTTAAAGTTTTTTCATAGTTCATGTTGGATTTAGAGGTTGTATGCCAGCTAAATGGACTAGGTTTTAGTTTAGTTTAATAAGTAGGTTAGTCAAGTCACATGTTGGTCAGATTTTGAGTTGAATAGTCACATGTTTGACCAACGACTTTGATGGTAAGTTAAGTGAAATGATGACAGATAGCAAGCATGATATCTGACTAGGGAAGAAGAACGATGTTCAAACAATAGTGACGATTACACATGCCCGTCCTGTTACCCACACATATAAACAATTAAAAAAATATCATTAATATCATTAAAATAATTAAATTAAATTAAACCGGCCAATGGCCGGGTACAAAACTAGTGGTTATTAAGAGTGTTCTCATATGAGAACACTCTCACGCCAGTTAACCCGAACTATATAAGTTGGTCATCGAATAATATTAACTAACTATATAATTTGGTCATTGAATAAGAATTTAACTAGTTTGTATGACTAGTTATCAATTAAAAATCATTGTTAACTAGTTATTTAATCATGATGTTAACTAGTTAACTCGATAAGTTAATTCGTTACATTCAAAATTTTACCAAATAACCAAAAAAACAGCAAATTTTTAATAACATATTTTTTAGTGATAAAAAATTTTAACTTTCAAGTTAACATTTCCGTTACACAAAAACCTCTGCAGTCTTCCCTCGTCTCCATCCTCAAACAAACAACAGCCACCAACACCACCACCAACAAACGCAGCAAATCCAAATCCCAAGACAAGAAGTCCAAATCCACCACCGCCATTATTCCACGTAATATTCAGACACTTGAATAACAATGTTACTACAACTCAGTGCTTCAATATGAGAGGAACCTTTACTCAAACTCCATGGATCTTCATCTGTTTGCTACATAATTAATTACTCTAAGCTCAAAACTTCAATTTTCAAACCAGAGTTGAATTGGGCAGGATTCCCCATGATCCAAATCCATTAGCTCCATAAGTGTAGTTTGGGGAGCACTGCAAATTCATTCAACGATTAAGCATGTCACCAAGGGAATCTAGCAGCAGAGCACCAAAACCAATTGGAACAGTCTTATTGGATTAGATTGCAACTTCATATATACCATTGAACATCTATGTCATTTTTCCCGCATGAATTTCGGATAAACTAGTTTGCTACGGCAAGTTTCTGCCGTAGCTAATAATTAACATATGCCACGGCATTTTAATTGCGGTAGCAAATGTAAATCTGACAACTACACATTACTACGGCCATTAGTAACCATAGCAAAACTAGAACACTTTGCTATTGCAATTTTTCTACCGTAGCAAGTGGATTTATACTTTAATATAATTTATATTACTGCTGCAAAATAACAAGTTATTAAAAAAATTCATTAAATTTCCAGTGTTTCCTTCATCTCTCTCGCCATCTCTCTCTCCATCTCCCGCTCGCTATCTTCCTCAGTCTTTCCCTAGATAGCTGCTCGATGGATTGCTACTCGGTGGATTGCTACTCACTCGGTGGATTGCTGCTCAGTTGGAGAGAGGTAATTTTATCGCCCTAACCATCTAGGATGCATTATGAAGTATCATAAAGATTAGTCGTCAGCTGTATTTAGGGTTTTAGAAGGATCTTTTCGCTTGAATCTGATTCCTATCTTTGCAAGCTACCTCGTAGTTAAATTGTTCGCAAGCTCCGAAGAAATCCAGTCCATGAGGAAGAGAATGGACCAGTTGCTCGAAGACTTCGACTGTTCCTCTTCCTTCGTTTTCTCTACCAAAAATCAGGTCCTATTGCTCTCTCTGTCTCTCTAATGTCCTCTTGAGGTTCGATGAATTATCACTGGCTGTTTCATTTCTCATATGGTTAGGAGCTGATTGAGATTTTCTCAAACAGAGTTAGGCCGAGAAGGCAAGGGGGTAGTAGAATGGCGTTCAGAGGGAGGGAGATGATGAATAAAAAATCCATACCTGATAAGAAGGTGGTTATGGGCAGAGCTCAGCGTGATCTTTTTGCAGGCAAGCATATACAATTCGGTAATCAAATCAGTGAAGATGGTGGAAACAAGTTAGTATTCTGACTATCTCTCAAATGCTGCTATGTGGTTTGTTTTTGAAGTTGGAAGTGATTGATACACATGGTCAATGATCTGTATCCTAATAAGTGTTTTGTTATTAATGATTGATGGATCAATTACTCCATGGCTGCTTGCATCATCTTGCGTTTGAATCACTACGTTTTTTCTGGGTTTCCTTTGCTTTTTTGGATGATTTAGCCATTATGAGAATTTTAGCACAGTCAATAACGGTCGCAATGATATTGAAGTGATTTTCTTAATTTTCGCTCTGTTTGTTCAGCAATAGGTAACATATGATTACTTCTACGAGAGCGCTGAGAAATTTCCTTCTTCTTCGAAGGTATTGAATAATTAGTCTATTCAATTACATGATTTAGCATCTTTGAATTGGATTTTGGTCTCCTGTTTCAGTTTGTGATTTCTTATGGAAGATTATAGATAGAACGGAACTGGAACTGTTTCCTTGATTCATTCTGAAACTCCTACCGATTTGATTACTTCACTAGGTTTTAATGCAGATTATGAACATCAGCAGATTGATCTTTGTTCAACAAACTGCTTGATCATATCTTTTACTTTACATCACAGATCTTAACTTCTCTTTAAATTCATGGAGTGATGCTTTGCTCTTGCATAAGTATCTAGGCTGTTAGTAATTTTATAAACAAATGGTGTTCTGTTTGGCTGATGACGACATGTGTTGATGCTCTAGAGAAAATATTTGATGATGAAAGGGAAGTTAAAGCAGCCAAAGGAACTGTCCATAAACAAAGTCGGCTATGGTAAGCTGTTGTTCATTGCGTGACTATGGACAATGTCAGTGTTGCTTTCCATCTGTATCTATCATTGTGTGCTTGATAGTAATGCAATATCATGTTGTGCAGCATTGCATGAGCTTGACCTAGTGTTCAAATTCTCTTGCTCTGAGAGATTTTCAAGTTTGTTACTGTCCTTGGGCTACAAGAGTCAGGTCATCATTTAGTTGATGTATATTTTGAAGGTACACAGCTATTCTGAATCGTCTTTGCTGCATTTCATAGGTCTTTGCATTGCTACGGCCTCAATCGTTGAGGAACTGTAATCTCTAGTACATTTGTATCAACTAGTACATTTATAGGTGCTTTGGTTTCCACTTGTTTTCTCTCACTTGTTAAGCAATATCTATGGCTGCTGCTGTTTAATCTGTGTTTCTAATTAGCGTGTCTGGATATCTGTGTTGTTTACATCTAGATGTGTCTCCATCTCCTGCAATTACAGTTTGCATCAACTTGTAATATTTTTTCAAAACAATTAGTAGATTACTAGATGTATATAGATTAGCTTGCCAAACTAACAAAATGAAAATCATATGCCTATTACTTCAATTAATTAATTTATAGGTTAGAACATAATCAAATCAAACAAGTAACTATGAAGCATTTCTAGGCTCAGGGCTCATTTCCTACTACTGCCACTACATGCTCCTTCACATTATATATATTTATACTTGCTTGGTTCCTCTTGAATCAAATTACATTAGTTAATCATTTCTTCATTAGTTAATCATTAGTTAGTGGCTTCTGTGTAATCTGTTCTTCATTAGTTAATCATTAGTTAGTGGCTTCTGTGTAATTTGTTCTTCATTAGTTAGTGGAATGAATCTGATACGCAATTTCTTTCTTGCTTCTGTGACAGATGATCCAAGCAAATGAATGAATGATGACGTGTGCTGGGATAAGAGTTTGGTATGCAAGTTTGGAGGCCATGGTCGTGAATCATCTTTTGGATTTCAGCGTCATCATCATGAAACACTTTCAAATTGGATTTGTTCACTTTGCGCTGTTAAAGTAATAGTACTAGTACTAGATTGCAAGGGCTTTGAGATGGATGTTTTGGATGCATACTATCAATTTTGAAATGGGTTTAACGGTTCAATAATATATAGATTAAGTATGATAATTGATAGGTCTATAGTTAATTAATTAAATCTGCATAATCTGCATAAACAAGATCTTAACGAAGTAGGAAGTGACAAACTTAGTGTTTAAATATTGCGACGACATCAACCTGTAGCTAATAGGTGTTGCTAACTTTGCGACTACAATTGCTACGGCTGCAACATGTAGCAACAACTATGCGACACCACTATTTGCTGTAGCCAAATTTTTTGCGACACCACTATTTTCAACGGAGGTGCTCCCGTAGCAAATGGTGTCGCAAATACTATTAACTACAACAAACATGCTATTAACTACTGCATTGCACCGTAGCTAAAGCTCAATTTTTTTTGTAGTGGACTCAAAGCGTCGCCGGACGAGGAGAAAGTAGAGGAGTTCTTCGCGATACTGAGCAGATCACCACTTCAGTAACCCGGCTCCGACGGTGATTCCCTCGGGCTGGATTGCTCCCTTCTTCTTCCCTCTTTTTCGCGGAATCTTGGGTCTGGATTCTGGTTCTCGTTTTCCGATGATAGAGCAGCAAACTATGTCTATTCCACGGTGGTGGTGTTATCGGTGATGGTGTTAAACGAGATGGTACAGTTGAATAGTGATTTGGAGCAGCGACAGTGGAAAGGAAGAAAAAGGACTACGAATTAGGATTTCGGGTTTTCTTTAAGTTTTTATAAATTGATGAATTTTCCCCTCCTGTCAAATGGTTGGAACGTTCTAACCCCATAAGTGTTGGACGCAGATCCGTTTCCTAGAACCAAAAATCAAATATGATAACAAAATGGGTAAAAGAAAAAAGTTATTGTTGGCCCAAGTCTAATAAACTGCCGACGTTGATTTGTACGAAATAATTAGGTCGTTAGATGAGGGTGTCTTTCACGGCGCACGGAACACCCATCAGCACCCAAGCCAAACAGCCCCACTCATCTTCCCGAGGTAAGTCACATTCCCCAAGTAGGAGTTGGTTAACGCATACACCCAACCATTCGTCGTCAAGAAGAAATGGAGTCTATGATAGAGGTTGTTAGATTGGGAGTACGTGGAGAGTAAGAAGGAAGGAAGGTAGGTAGTTTTCCAATGGTGGAGCTTCGACGAGTGTAGGGTATTGTGCATAATGCTATAAAATAGGGGTCATAGATAAACCTAAACTACCTAAGTAGAAAAAGGTCATATTCCCAAGGGTCTTCTAAGCTCATTCTACTCAAAATGCCAAAAGCTATGGCAAAAAAAGGGTTTGTGGTGTGAGTTCCACGAATTTATAACGTAATGAAAAATGAATCAAAGTAAGCAAACAAAGTGACAAATTCAATATCAGGAATAAGATTGGTGTTGGCTTAGGAAGACAAGAGCGCATACTCAAACCCCCCTATGATACCAAGATGGATGAACAAATACCAATTAACCATATGTTAGGTTCAACTCTTATGTTATTCATTTATCATCACAGTTCCTAACTCTACGACCTAAGTTTAAGTGTAGCCGCCACACTAAACTCACAACCAAACTACCTCCCTAGCCGAGTGGTCGCGACTCACGACCGCATCTCGGGACTAGCTCGTGTTCTAAGTCTAAATCTATGAACTGCTCCTAACGACGAACTAATCATCACAGTCCTCAGTCGAGTGCAATTAGTCCACTACAAGAAAATAGGTAATTAGTCACGGTTTTTAAGGGTATTAGTCACGGTAAAAACCGTGACTATATTGACCTAAAATTGTTACGGTTTTGTGGTAAACCGTGACTAACAATTGGTCACGGTTTGGTTTGGCAACCGTGACCAATATTTGTCACGGTTTTCCCCAAAACCGTGACCAATATTTGTCACGGTTTTTCCCAAAACCGTGACCAATATTAGTCACGGTTTATAAGGAAACCGTGACTAATATGGGTCACAGTTTTGGGGAAAACCGTGACAAAAAATACCCTAGGCAGTCACCAATATTCACATGATTTCAAGGCAGTCACTTAACTTTTTGATTATTATTGTCTGGTCACTAAATATCTGGATTTTTCAATTTCATCCCTCTTCGTTTATGGCAGTCACTTAACTTTCTTATTATTGTTATTTGGTCACTAAAATTCTTATTATTGTTTTTTGGTCACCAAAGTTTTTAAAAGAAGATGGAGAGGATGTTAATCCCACCGCCGTTCGTGAGGGATGTGCCGTCACGGAAAGTGCGGCCGGTTTGTGCCTGGAAGAGAGAAGAAGATGTAGAGGAGGCGTAGGCGGCGTTGGCAGAGGATGTAGATCTGAAAGGAATCGTCAACCGCGGGTGGATCTCGATCCAGAGGAGGCGGAGGCGGGGGCACTTCTTCTCGTCGGAGTTGTGGCGGCGGCGCGGTGTTGGAGGAAGAAGGCGGATCGGCGGCGGCGAAGGCAGATGAAGATCCGGGAGAAGAAAGGCTATGGGAGCAGGAAAAATCGGAGGAAGAGAAGAGAGGGAGAGGGTTAATTGGGTTCCGCCGGTGGTCGGAGATTAGAGAGGAGAAGAAAAAGAAGGAAAGAAGTAGGGGCTGCTCCGCTGGATCGGCTGGAAGGAAGAAGAAGAAGAAAGAAAGAGAAGAAGAAGAAGAAGAAGGAAAGAAGAAGAAGAGAGAGAGGGGATTTCCACGCTGGAAAGAAGGGAGAGAGAGGGTTGATTGGCTAATTGCAACTGGCACGGATTGCCAGGCTGGAAGCTCAAAAAATTAGTCACGGTTTTAGTCACGGTTTTGGGAACCGTGACTAATTTATTCACGGTTTCAAAAACCGTGACTAATTAGTCACGGTTCGTATGAAACCGTGACCAGTTAGTCACGGTTTCCAAAACCGTGACTAAAAAACCGTGACTTAAAAACCGTGACAAATGTTGTTTTTTCTTGTAGTGGTCGGATTAGTTATTGGTTTCAATGTTCTAAGATTCACTACAACATAACCTGGCTACAGAGGCAGATTCACGGAGGCACATAATATATTTGCCTCTAAACATACTTTTAAAGCACAAATACTATGTGTGCCTCTATAGATGCAAAAATCTGCCTCTAATTGTATTTTATTTATTTATTTTAAGTTTAATAAATATTATTTTATAGTTTTAGAGGCAAATAATTCGTAATTGCCTCTATAAGTTGTAGGATTAAATATTTTAGAGGCAGATAATTTATAACTGCCTCTATAAGTTATACAAAAAATTCCTTTAGTGGCGAATAATTTAAAATTGCCTCTATAAGTCTTTTGTCTTATACAAAAAACTCTTTTAGAGGCAGATAATTTATGACTGCCTCTATAGGTTATATGATTAATTTTTTTAGAGACAGATAATTTATAATTGCCTCTGTATGTTGTATGATTATCTTAGAGATAGATAACTTGTAAAAAATTTAAAGGTAGATAACTTGTAAACTCTGTACTATTTTGTATAGATAAATGTTAGATAATATAAAATTAATGATATATATAATAAAAGCTAACAATTTTCTTTTCTAATAATGAGTAAAAATTTTTGTTCATTTTTTCAATTTTGATTTTTTTTTCTTGGCATAGTTTCTCCATATCATTGAGTTTTATAATTCATATTTAAAAGCTGCGCAGAAAACATCAGTAGGTGCTCTTGAACCAAATGGTAAGAACTTAACACATTTCCTTGAACCACACAGGTTCAAATCCCATAGATAGCAAAAGAGTAGAAAGTAACATATGTAAATAGTGAAAGAGTTCAATAGAGGAAAATATCCTAGTTGGAATAAATTATTTTTAAAAGCATATATATGTGTATCTAAAAAAAAATATCAGCAACAAAAATAAGTGCCTCTAAAAGGTGGCTAAGATGACTGAATAAGAGTTGTTTAAAGTTGCAATTACCAACAATTATATCTGCCACTAATTCTTCCATTAGTGGCAGATAATATGTGCCACCGTATTTGCCTCAAAAGACCTTTAGCGACAGGAGCGTTGGTGGCACTTAAGCTATCTGCCTCTAAAACTCTATAGAAGCAGAAAAATGCCTTTTAGAGGCACATACGGTGTGCCTCTGTAGCCAGGTTATGTTGTAGTGATTAGACGTTCTAGTGAAATTGATCTAAATCCTAACCAAATCCTACTTGAGGTGAACAAGCAATATGATGACACTAGAATTATCGTGATAATCAGCCCCGATTAAGCGACATTTCATTGCTTGTAACACGATTTTAGGGGTAGTCTAGTGGGTTTTCATTCATTAACCCTATTTCCCACCAAATTGGTTACTTTGGCCCATTTCGGGTATATTTGATGGGTTTTCTAGTGTCTACCATCAAATATGTAGCCGACGGACGTGTTCAGGATGCAATGGAGCCTCAAGTAGTGATCCGAGATCATTGGAGAACTCAAACCGATCAAAGAATCGAAGGAAGCTACCCAACACTAAAGATTTTCGGCGAGAACTTCCAATGTTCTCACCGTAAAGTTGTTCATAAAGAAATCCACATTCTCGTCGCTGATCACCGAAAATATTTCAAAGAAGTTCTCGGCGAGAACTTCAATGTTCTCCCTTAGAACATTGTGAAGAAGCAACTGGAAATTCTAGTCGCCAAATCAGAAAAATATTTCAAGTAAGTTTTCGTTAAGAACTTTTACCTTCTCGCCGAAAACTTGGCCCTTTTTCGGGTCTATGTTGGAAAAACACCTATCTAAGGAGTCTTTCAACCCTAATTGAAGGGAGACCGAATTTCTGATTTCCTTAGCGTTAGGAGAGAGTTTAGAGCGTTTCTTGGAGTTCCCTGAGAGATTTTGACAAAGTCTTTCCATCCCGGAGTAGCTTGGAGCTAAGAGTGAAGATTTCTCGAGATCGAAGCTTCGCAGAATCTTTAGAATTAGGTTTTTCAGATTCCTTATGATGAATTCTCTTGTTGTCGTTGATTCTCTTATTTCAAACATGAGTAGCTAAACTTGTTAATCTTAGATTAGATGAATCCTAAGTGACCCGAGGCTTTAAAGCGGTGTTGGATCGACGGTAATTAGGTTTTAATTCAGACAGTTTCTTTTTCATAATTGGTTTGTTTTTAATATGTGTTTCTTTTCTAGCTTGATCACCTAGATTAGTTTCCTGTTCAAATAAGGATAGTTGGCGAACGTCCGCCTTGTTTTAGAATCTCAAATCAATTAATTAACCTATTCAATGGATTATGCCTTTCGTAGGAACCGTTTAGGGTTAATCCGTTTTGTAGAGCAGCTCATTAAAAATCAATGAAGTGCACCAGTTAGTTATACGTTGCAGAAGTAAACGCACAGACGGACGCCGTTGCTGTTTCTTCTTCGTTCGTGGTCAGATCTGCCTTGCACGCCGCGCCGTCATGCGGCCGCCGAACCGCCGCCACCGTGGTTACCTGGAAGAAAGAAAAAGAACAAGTTTTGCCATCCCTTTGTTTCTTTCATTTCTGCGTTTTGATACTTTGAATTCTCAAAAATTGATTTTTGGCCTATTGTTACTGTTCTCATGAGATTTAGGTTTGGTGATTGAATATGATGATTGGGAGGCAGCAACTTGAATTAAGCTTAAAGCTTTTGGTCAGAGAAAAACAAGAAGCACGGTTGGGGTCGCCGGAGATAAAGCTGCCGAGGTCGATTGGCGGGATGGCTAGCTCCGGCGAAGTATCGACGCCGCGACGCTCGTCGTGGGGCCAGAAAAACTGCTGGGGAATGTTGGAATGATGCTGTTGAATTGAAGCGTCGAAGACAAATGAGTCTGGTGAAGGAGACATGATTGGATTGGAAGAGATGAAAGTTGCAGAGAAGGTGTTTGATGAATTGACTAAGAGAGAAGAAGGAAGGGATTTTGAGCTTTTCCTCTCGCCAAAAATTATATGACAGATTCTCAAATACAATCGTCGGGGACTCTGTTCTCTGTTCTTTAAGGTGGTGACTCTTGGTCACTTAAATCCCGTCGTGGTCTTAGTACCGCGTTTCAAACGGTTTGGAACTTGAACACCTTCCTTTTCCTGGATTTCCATTAAGTCAATCCTTGATCTTTCTTCCGAAATAGACAAAGGTTTTCATCAGATCTCTTTCACCGGACCTCACGGAAGATCCCTCCATTACCAATTTCGGGTTGAGTCAACCATAACTCGTCTAAACCGGTCTTTTTTCGGTTAGTCAATGATTTCCTCTTTCCTCATTTAAGGACCTGATCTGCCATCAAACCACTTTCCTTTTTTTTCAATATCATTACTCAATTTCTGGCCCTGAATTCCCGCCTCCCTCTTCATTTCTTGATTAGGGTTTCCTCTTCAGCGTGACTCGATAAAAAATCCAACTCTTCCTTCCATTCAATTCTCAATCCATTCCCGCTGGCAGTGCTCCGTAATTTTCTTTTCTTTTCCTCCTTGATAGTGCACCTTTATCAACGCCCCATTGATCCAGCTACCCAAAAATTCCTAATTTACCCGATTTCCCCTGCTAGTTTCTCTTTCCTTTTTCACCTTGGTCTCTCATGAATCCCCTTACATGAATGAAGGCGATTGCCTACCCAAATCATTCCCTCAATCATTCTATCACACATTAATAGAAAAGCGAACTCTGAGCTCATTTCATTGCTAGAAAAGCCTTGAACTTTCTTCCTATTTCCACAGAGCTCCATGACTTGAGCCTCTTCGCTAACTCCCTAGTCAAAGAATGATTTTGCTCATGATAAAGCATCACCCACACCCAATCCCTCGCCTCTCTCGCCCCTCCCCCTTCCCAAGCCCCTCCTTTTTTCGTCCCCTCCTCCCCCATTCTTGCTATCTTTATCTTACTCCGAAAGGAGTGATATGAAAAAAAACGCACAGACGTTAATTAATCTTGATAGTTAGTTCCGATAGAGTGAACGTTCGCAGACTTAGAACTGAGGGTAAGGAGCTGTGACGGTGTCTAAGAATTGAATAAATTAGGATTGAAAGTCACCGGTTTTGTGATCGCCAGTGACCTGGTAATCGTAGGGGGATTCGAGTCTAATCTTTTGTCTATCTTTCGTTTCAAAATCCAATCAATCAATCTGTCTTTTAATTCAGTTTCAATTTCCTCGCGTAATAGTTTAGAAGTCGTGGAGCTCACACCACGCAACTTGATTTTTAAACCTGAATTTTTGCCAGCTTCTTTGAGTAAACAATTAGAAGAAACCCGTGGAATACGATCTATCCTACTTTAGTGGGATAGTATTTGATACCATGTTTTACACGTTATCACAAGAATATAAGATTAACAATGGAGAATGCAACAAGCATAAATGAATAACCTCTTAATTAAAATCCAACTTCTAGTTAACATAGTTTCAAACAACCATATTAGATTTCCTAAAGTTCATTTATTCTTAGAAAAAAGAAGTTAGCTACTACTCATGTTCATGATTGCAAAGTATGAAGCGATGAAGAGTGACATGGAATCCGGGTTACAAGTGAATAAACTATATAACATAAACTGTAGGAAATCCTACAACTTCAATTCTAAATGGATGATGTGAATCCTCAGGGACATACCTTGAAGGTTTCTCCACTTGGTTGGCTTCGAAAGGTGTCCATGATTTCTCCAAAGTGCTCTCTGTCGTCCTTGTTTGTAAAAAATCACATCTCTTCTAATTAGGGCCATCAATATATTTTATATAGGCCCCAAAGCTGTCTAAAATCGGGACAAAATGAGCATACACACTATGCACATTGATGGTGTGAATCTTCTGCTCAATTAATGCGCATTAGGATGCACATCTTTATGTGCATTCTCCGGCTGGGTCAGTGGGAAAGTGCGCATTATGGGAAATAATGTGCACCCATAATGCGCACTACGCGCATCTTTTTCCCCTCTTCGGTGAATCCAACTATCTCATGCCCTAATGCATTCCTTCTATGCACGAGTCCACTCCGTGTAAGTCTCCATTTGACATCTGAAACATGTCTAATAACCACAAACTCCAAAACAACATCAAATAGACCCGAATCGGGCCAATGAGGAGCAAAACATATGTCATGAGATAAAGAGGTGAAACCCACTGATGACACTCGATTTGACGTGATTATCAGCCTCATTTAAGCGACATTTCTTTGCTTAAGACATGGTTTTTAGGGTAGAATAACGAATATTTAATCGATTGCCCTATCTCGTGCCATTTGTGTTACCTTGGCCCGTTTCGGGTCTATTTGATGGTTTTCTAGTGTTTTTGTGTTAGCACAGGTTTTTGCCGTCAAATAAAGTAGCCATGGACGTGTCTAAGGCGTAGGAACCTCGAGAATCAAACCGGAATCGATCAAAGGAGTCGATCAAGTTCAAGCCGAAATCTGCCCATTCACACTTGCATTTTCGCCGAAAACAGGCTTGCATCTTCAGCGAAATCAATAGTGCAAATCAACTGGTGCCGAGTCAAAGCGTGTCTTCGGCGAAATCAATCAACTCTTCGGACCGAAAATACAAGGCATAGAAAGCACTCTCGAACACAAAGGAATTTTCGCCGAAATTCTTAAGGAATTTTCGGCGAAAATAATACACTAATCCGGATCAGTTAGGGTTAAGTATAAATACTTAACCCGACGGCCGAGAAAGAAGGACAATCATAATTTAAAAACACACAGCTTTTCGAATCAGAATTCTCTGAAGTTCTGGAGCGAAGAGCTGGAGTTCGAAGAGCCGGATAGAGATCGTGACGCCATCCCTTCCATCTCGGAGAACCGGAGCTAGGAGTGTAACTTACCGAAGATCGAAGTCTGCCAGAGTCGTCTAAACTAGGTTTTTCAGATTCTTTTCTGTTCTTCCTCTGAATGATGAACTCTTTCCTTGTCTTTGTTTCTTTTGTAATAATCATGAGTAGCTAAACCCTTTAGAGCTTAGACTAGATGAACCCTAAGTGACTCAGGGCTTTAAAGCGGTCACGGATCGGCGGTGATTAGATTCGAAATTCAATCAGTTCTTTTTCATGTTTGATTCGTTCTTCATTGTTCATGTTTCTTGTCTGGATTGATCACCTAGATTAGATTCTTGTTAAGCTAAGGATAGAAGCGAACGCTCGCCTTACTTCAGAACATCGAATTGAACAATTAACCTTATAATTGGAGTGTGCCTTTCGTAGGAACCGGTTAGGGTTAATTCACTGCGAGAGTAACTCATTAATCACTAGTAATTGCACAATTAATTAAGTCGTTGCGAGAGGCGACCGTACCCGGGCGGCTAGTTAATCTTGGTAGTTAGAACGGATAGAGCGAACGTTCGCCGGTCTTAAACCTAAGGGTAAGGAGTTATGGTGGTGTCTTAGTAATTGATTGAATGAGAATCGAAATCCGCTGATCTGTTGATTGCCAATGCTCTGGGGAACGAAGGGGGATTCAAAGTCTAAGTTCGTCTGTCATCCTTGTTTTCAAACCCTAATTCTCAATCTGCTTTAGTTTAATCTTTTTTAGATTTTCTGCATTCCTTAGAAGTAGAAGTCGTGGAACTCACACCACGCACAACGTGTTTACCTTTGAGTATTTTGCTAGTTCTGAAGTAACCAATCATAGAAAGCCCTCGGAATACGATCTGCTATACGCTTTTTAGCATTAGTAGTTTTTATTTGGTTGAACCCCGAACAACGACGGGCGGTTCACCAAATTGGCGCCGTTGCCGGGGACCTTCTTTTGATTGTTCGAAAGAAGAACTGGCAATTTATTCTTCTACTTTCCATCTTTCATTTTTCCACCCACTTCGATTTTACACTGGTTTTGTTTGTCTTTGTTATCTGTAGGTTTACAGGTGTATGCCTCACCGTCCTTGGACTCGCTCTCAAACCGAACAGGCTAAGATTGCAGGAAATCCAGGCAGTTCTGCTACACCTCTACGATCACAGATTCTGAAGGAAGGCAGATCCAATCCATTCATCACTCCGATCAAGATCGAGGAACCGAAGGAGAGTTCCTCATCTCCGTCTTCACCGCACTCTTCATCCGCTTCATACACCGCATCACTTTCACCACCGCCATCTCCTACCATGGGCGATAGATTACCACCAAATGGCGATCAACCGCCGCCACCACCACCTGCACAGAAGAGTCTAGCAGACTATAACAAGCCGAGCGCGACTAGCGTTCGATCTGCCATTGCCGTTCCGCGTATTGAAGGAGATCCTGACTATGAGATCAAGATCCCATTCTTGACAATGATCTCTAGGGATTTACAGTTTGAAGGCAGACCCCTAGACAATCCGTGCACTCATCTTGCAGACTTCCTTGATCTCTGCAGTACTTTTAAGAACGGAAACCTCGAAAAAAACACTCTTTGTCTGAGAGCTTTCCCATTCTCTTTGAAAGGCGCTGCTAAGAGGTGGCTTACTGGCAAACCAACTGGCTACTACACTAACTGGGATACTCTGGCTCAGGACTTTGTTGAAGAATACTTCCCTCCGGCCAGAACAACCGCCATCAAGGACAGCATCGCCAGATTCTCCCAAAAAGAAGGAGAAAGCTTATATGATACTTGGAATCGATTCCAAGAACTTCTCTACACCTGCCCTCATCATGGATTCGAACAGAGGCAGTTAGCTGAAATCTTCTCTCGTGGACTTCGAGAAGAATCTGCCAAGTGGGTCAATTCTCTAGCTGAAGGGGATTGCACTACACTCACTCCTGAAGCTGCTCTTCTTCACTTCGCAAACTGTGCCTCCAAGTCAAGGAACTGGGAGCGACAATCTGAAGGATCAAGGAGCAAGCTAGATCTTGAAGCTACCATCAAGGCAGAGGTAGAGAAGCATCTGAAGAAGTCTACCACACCGATCAAGCCGCCGGCAGCTTCTGTCTATGTTGCTGATTGCGAGTGGTGTGGAGCTTGCTCACATAATGGAGGCCGTTGTCAGAATTTTGGTAAGGCAGAAGTCTGGTCTGCCGAAGAGGTAAATTTCATCCAACAAGGCTTCGTCAATAATCAGAATGGTTATGCTGGTTACCGTAACTTCAGACAACAAGGAGAACTATCAAGACAGACTCCCCTACAATGCTGGCGCCAATCATAACCAGAACCAGAATAACCGCCCGGCTGGTCCAGCTCAGGATCAGAAGCCTAACCATCCGCGACAGGTGTCTACCAGCCGCCGCATCGCAATCCGGGTAAATTATGGAACTGCTCCTGGCAATCGCCAGAATCAATATCTTAACAATACCTATCCAGGTCAGCAGCATCAAAGAGATAATAATGTCAGTGACCTGGATAAGAAGCTCAGCCAGATCATCACAAGACACGATGATCATGACAGTCAGTTCAAGGCTCAAGCTCTTCTCAATCAGGAACAGATAGCATCTGGACAAAGAATTGAGCAAGTCGTGAACAACATCTCGAGTATGCTAGCATCTGGTCGACCATTTGGCCAGCTTCCAAGCCAGACAGAGCCAAACCCGAGAAAAGAACAGGCTAAAATGGTAACTGCTCGAAAACTCCCGAACTTAATTGCTGATGCTTATTCTGTTTTACGAAGGATCGCTGAAACTCCGGAAGAAGAGGAAGAAGTGGAACAGAAACCGGCGCCTATGGAGGATCCTCCTCTTGCACCATACGTCGTGAAACCTCCTTTTCCTAGAGCATTGCTGCCAAATGCAAGGATCGAGACTGGCATGAAGGGGAACAAGGAAGGATATCCTGACATTCGTATTAAGAAACCTGTTTCTCCATATCCAGCTAAGTTATCTGATCCCGGTTCTTTTACTTTACCGTTGGTTATTAATGATGTTGAGCTTGAACGATGCTTAGTTGATCTAGGAGCATCTGTTAATGTTATGCCTGTGAGTCTATATGAAAAGTTAAACCTAGGAGAACTTGAACCGCCTAGTATGCAACTCGTCTTTGCTGATAGATCGCTTAAAACCCCTAAGGGAGAGATTAAAGACGTTGTCACTAAATGTGGTCCGTTCACGTTCTTAGCTGATTATGTGATTATGGATACTAGTACAGATGATGCTACCATTCTCATAGGTCGACCTTTCATGGCTACTACTGGAATGAATATTAATGTTCCAAATGGTTCTTTAACTTTAAGAGTCGGTAAAGAAACGAAAACGTTCCGTCTTAAAGACGGCATGAAATATGACTCTAGGAATGAAGAATCTCACTGCCTAGCTGTTGAAACGGTGGGGTTGACTCCGGTCAACTCCGTTACTAATGCTTCTCCCAGTGTCTCTAGATCAGCTGTTGCTGCAGATATTAAACAGGTCATTACGAAGAAGCCAGAAATTTTGGTTCAGAAGCCGCTTAAGAAGAAGAAGAAGGAACTGCAAGCCTCTTCTAAACCACCGAGCAGACCTCGAGGAAAGAACAAGAAAATGAAGACACAAATGGTCTGGAGACCAAAAATTCCGCCATCTTCCATCGAGGCAGCTGCACCATCTGTTAGTTCCAAGAAACCAGCGCCGGAACAAGTATGGAGGAAGAAGCCGAAAGCATCTCCTAAGGAAGTACTAACGATCACCGATCCTGGTGATAACAAGCCAAAGATTAAAGAAAAGAAGAAGCCGACAGTCCTCATTCCTTCCATCGTCACACTCAAGAAGGATGATCTCTCCAGAGAGCTGTTCGGACCATTCAAGTTCGTTGATCATCTTCCCGACGGACGTACCAAGCTACTACATGCGAACGGGAAGAAATTCACGCTTACCGGAGAAGTCCCGAAGCTGTACTTCATGAACTCCGACGCGAGCGTGAAGGAGAATCTAAGTTGGGATGTCTCCTAATACCGTCCAGGTATCGTCCAGCTCAAGGACGTTAATAAAAGAGCGCTTCGTGGGAGGCAACCCACGGCTGGAGTCTGTTTTAATTCTTGTTGAACTTGGTATTTTAGAGTCGGTTCGGGAGAGCCAAAAGTGTCAGTTTGTTTGATTTATTATTTTTTGTGTAGAGTCTGCATGTCATAGAGTCAGTTGCAAGTTGATTGAGGTCGTTCCGATTTTTGTGGATTTAACTGTGATTTTCTGAAGTTGGTCGAATTTGCGAAAATATTTAAAACCCGAACAGTTCAAAATTTTCGGCGAAACCACCCCTGTTTTTGGCGAAACTGATTTTTGAATTTCGAACCCGTTCTTCCTGTTCATTGTTTTCGGTTTGAAAAGTTTTTGTTTTCGGCGAAACCATTTTAACTGATATTTTCGGCGAAACCATGTTCTTGTTTTCGGCGAAACCACACTTGAGAATCCGGCAGTCCATTTTAACTGAAATTTTCGGCGAAAACACCCTTTTATTTTCGCCAAAAATAATTTTGAAAATCACCCAACTATTCCTTTAAAATCCGGTTTTCGTTCCTCTCTCTCCTTCACTTATTTTTGAACCATAGCACCCGATACCCCCCTCCCTTTTTGTTTTCTTTCAAACCGCCGTCGCCACCGTTTACCGCCGCCGCCGCCTCGCGACCCCCGCTCCCTTCCCTTCCCTTTTCCGATCACAACGAGCCCTAGAACGTCCGAATCGGAGCTTTGCAGCTCCAGTTCTCCGAAACCCTAGTTTTCAAGTTTTTCACCGATTTCTCTCAACTCGTTCATTTTTAGCAGTCATGACTTCAAGGTAAGTTGTATAACTTTTCAATAAGAATCTTTTGACATATAGATTACTGAATTTCGTCGGGGTTGACTTTCGGTTTGCCTCGTTTTGCGTGCCGACTGTTTCGTGTGAACTAGGATTAACTGAACTTATAGAACTGTTCTAGGATGCTTAGGGAGTTCCGTGCTTAACTTTCATATCAGTTGAGCTTATGTTGCTATGCATACGATTAATTCCTCGTTATGTTGACTTTTGTGAGAAATGTCGGTTTGACTTTGAATTGCTGCGATCCTTTGGCTGTCTGATGTGTTCATTCTCGTTCATATTTTCGTGTTTGCCATATGAGATCATATTTTACCGTCATTCTCCAAGTTATGATAGTCTTGCCGTGATTAGGGTTCGATATGCTTAAATGTTGACTTCCAAAATGTCGGTTTGACTTTTTGAACTCTGATTGTGCTTATCCGACTCTGGCTGTTCCTAAGTATGTATTTTACTGTCTTTGATTACCGGTTACTCCGCTTTGTTTACCCCACTTAGTTTCCCTCATTTCTTTGTGAAATCGAGTTTTTCTACTAAGTGTGGGGTAGGGTTTTGGTTGACTAATCTGGTTTCATTCTGGTTCTAGGAACACCACTTATGAGCGCAGGACTAAGGCGCGACTTGATGGCGCCTCGAGCTCAGGAGCTGCCGCTCCCGTCACACCTGCTGTTCTGGGTCCACCACCTGCTCTACCCCGCCATGCTGGATATCATCCCACCATCGTCCGTCTACCGGATTTCTATTTTGAGTGTTTCCAGAAGATTCAGCACATCCGTGGAGCTGACGTGCTCCCTCTGTCCATGGAGTCACTCTAGGAGCATGATGAGGACTACCACCGGAACGTGCATGACGCCTTAGCACCGGCTGGTCTCCTCGAGCTGACCACCATCGCCGCCGAGTTCCCAGACATTGCCCTCCAGGAGTTCTGGGCAACCTTTGATCTGGATGAGCACAAGAGGAAGCAGCGCCAGAAGGTGATCACCTTCTATCTTGGTGGGGTGTACAGGCAGCTCACCTACGATGAGTTTGCCGCTCATCTCGGCATCCCCTACGAGCACTATCACGATCATCACCTCGGGTTGGGTGGCCCGGCCAAAGGTGCCTGATGACAATCGGAGGAGTACAACGCAGCTCTGAGACTCACATGACCAGGCGTCTGACCATGGCTGATCGCCTCGGGACGAACAACTCAGTTAAGTCTCCTCTCACCCGCTCTATAAATTTATTCATATGGTTTGGCGTAGGTCGCTTTTATATGTTCCAGATAAGGACCGCCACCATATCCTCAAGGAGGAGCTCATGCTTCTCCGAGCCATCCGAGAGAGCTACCCTCTCCACCCCGGCTGGGTACTGGCTCGCATCTTCCGCCAGAAGACCAGGAGGAAGACGCCACCTCGCAGACTCTTGGGGGGCAACTTCATAGGACAGCTCATCATCTCCTTCGGCATCAGCCATGAGTATGGCCCGCACATTCCACGACATCTAGTTCGGACCGTTGGAGGAGACTTGGCGGTTGAGTACGACTTAGAACTCGACCTCAGTCCCCACGTAGCAGCTGATCCTCCACTCCAGCCTGTGGTCGAGTCAGAGGAAGAAGATGATGCTGAGGAGCAGCAGCCGCAGCCGCCGCCTGAGTTTCATGATTATATACCCTCGCCACACCATCAGGCAGGGTACATCCACCAGTCGCCGCCGCACATCCCCGAGCCATATCCGGCGCATACTCAACAGCCGCCACACCACCCCGCGGATGTTGGAGAGTTATACGAGCGACTGCAGGAGTGGCGCATCACCGACAACGCCACTCAAGAGGCGCGATGGACTATTATGCAGCAACATATGCGCCGCGCCGACTGGCGATATGAGGCACAGATGGCGTGGCAACGCCAGCTCGGCGAATTTCTCCACTTTCCACCTCCCGGCTCACCGGACCAGCAGTGATCGGGTTGTATTCCTTTTCTGGTGTCTTCTTTTTATTTATTCTTTTCGGATTTCTATCCAACTTTTTTCTGTGTGGATCCGGGACACTTGTCCCGGTTTCCTTTTTATGTTTTATTTGTTTTTGTTTTGTAGGCAATCGGTAGACTCCCTTTGCTTCAGGTTCTGTTACACTTCCCTCCGCTCTCAGGATCCGTGCTTACCCTCTGAAATCAACCATCCTCATCCAGGTTCTTACATTCCACTCTGAACTCTAAATTAGTCCTGTGAGGACACAGTCCGATTTAAGTGTGGGGTAGGATGCTAGAGAACTTTGCATGAACTTGATTGCCCTTGATTGTGTTTTATGTGTGCCTCGTGATTCCATTCCAATCTCTCTAGCATTAGAATGGCTCAGTTCTTGATTTTTGATGTTAAGTTGTTGTTCAAACTTTCATAATGATGCTTAGACTGCTTAACCTAGAACTTGAGAACCAACTTGTATGCTTTGATGCTAAATTGCCTGGTCAGAACAGAATTTTAAAAATCACACTTGTAGTTTGTAGCCTTGATTGCATGAAAATGACCGAATCCGACTAGCAAACCAACTGTGAGCTTTTGATCCATTGCACGTAACTTGCAATTTTAATTCTTTCTGAGTGGTTTTCTGTTTACTTGAATGAGTTAGAATTTGCATGAGACCTACTCGAGACCACACGATGACACGAGTTCTAGAAGGATAGGGGCACCTAGATTCAGCTACTAAGCCAGATAGCCTACCAAACGATAAATCCACTAGGTTTAGACCCTTGAGCTTGGCCTGTTCTTTCGGTTCGATAATACATTACAACCATTTCCCATTTCTTGCATTCCCCGTTGATCCCCTGTGGTTGTAGTTCTAGATTGACCTACCGGAAGTCGGTTTGTGGTAACCTGCCTATAGCCATTAAACAGGTGGTCTTAGCTAATAGCTCCAGACGTGTAAACCCCTCTAGCAACTAAAAGAAAAATCGGCACAAAAGAAAAAAAGTTGAAAAGAAAGAAAAAGAAAAAAAAAATTTCGAAAAAGAAAATGATTAAGAAAAGAAAATCAGAAAAAGTTCAAAGTGTTGTTCAATAAAACGTTCTTCTCCCTACAAATGGAAGAACGAAGTCAAAAGAAAAGTTGAAAAAAAAATCGTGAAAAGAAAAAGAATAAGTGCTAGGTTGCTTGAGGGTATCATAGGACGAGCGTTCATCATTCCACCCGTGTTTGGTTAGACGGTAGGAAGCCATAGATTAGATTCGAGGGAAGTTAGTCGAAAGCTACACCGCACCAAAGCCATCATCATTCATCCCCATCATCCATCTCATTATAAACCCGAGTAGTGTAGATTTCATTACGGTCCTAGCAGGGAAGTCCTTCTTGACTAGATACTCGTGTTGTCACAGTGGTGGAGATGTGGTCGAAATGCAAACCTATGACAGAATTCGGTAACAGAAAATGATCGAGAGCAGAAACACGTCCCTAAACACAGAGAGTGAAAGTTCTCATTGTACTATATACATCCTGTGTGAGGAGTCTGGTCGGTCAGGTCAAATTCGTGCATAATTGGTTGCTAATTACTTGTCGTGTGCAGTTTATTAGTGAGACCAGGTAGTTTGGCTGATCTGTATGCATGTTAGGTTTCTTGTTCTAGGATCGATCTGTCTAATAATTCATTGTGTTTGATTGAGCTCCAATTTAATCGATCTTTTCATTTATGAACATGAGCGTGTCTATTCAGTTTGCTTGAGGACAAGCAAAAGCTTAAATGTGGGGTATTTGATGACACTCGATTTGACGTGATTATCAGCCTCATTTAAGCGACATTTCTTTGCTTAAGACATGGTTTTTAGGGTAGAATAACGAATATTTAATCGATTGCCCTGTCTCGTGCCATTTGTGTTACCTTGGCCCGTTTCGGGTCTATTTGATGGTTTTCTAGTGTTTTTGTGTTAGCACAGGTTTTTGCCGTCAAATAAAGTAGCCATGGACGTGTCTAAGGCGTAGGAACCTCGAGGAATCAAACCGGAATCGATCAAAGGAGTCGATCAAGTTCAAGCCGAAATCTGCCCATTCACACTTGCATTTTCGCCGAAAACAGGCTTGCATCTTTGGCGAAATCAATAGTGCAAATCAACTGGTGCCGAGTCAAAGCGTGTCTTCGGCGAAATCAATCAACTCTTCGGACCGAAAATACAAGGCAGAGAAAGCACTCCCGAACACAAAGGAATTTTCGCCGAAATTCTTAAGGAATTTTCTGGTGAAAATAATACACTAATCCGGATCAGTTAGGGTAAGTATAAATACTTAACTCGGCGGCCGAGAAAGAAGGACAATCATAATTTAAAAACACACAGCTTTTCGAATCAGAATTCTCTGAAGTTCTGGAGCGAAGAGCTGGAGTTCGAAGAGCCGGATAGAGATCGTGACGCCATCCCTTCCATCTCGGAGAACCGGAGCTAGGAGTGTAACTTACCGAAGATCGAAGTCTGCCAGAGTCGTCTAAACTAGGTTTTTCAGATTCTTTTCTGTTCTTCCTCTGAATGATGAACTCTTTCCTTGTCTTTGTTTCTTTTGTAATAATCATGAGTAGCTAAACCCTTTAGAGCTTAGACTAGATGAACCCTAAGTGACCCAGGGCTTTAAAGCGGTCACGGATCGGCGGTGATTAGATTCGAAATTCAATTAGTTCTTTTTCATGTTTGATTCGTTCTTCATTGTTCATGTTTCTTGTCTGGATTGATCACCTAGATTAGATTCTTGTTAAGCTAATGATAGAAGCGAACCTCGCCTTACTTCAGAACATCGAATTGAACAATTAACCTTATAATTGGAGTGTGCCTTTCGTAGGAACCGGTTAGGGTTAATTCACTGCGAGAGTAACTCATTAATCACTAGTAATTGCACCAATTAATTAAGTCGTTGCGAGAGGCGACCGTACCCGGGCGGCTAGTTAATCTTGGTAGTTAGAACGGATAGAGCGAACGTTCGCCGGTCTTAAACCTAAGGGTAAGGAGTTATGGTGGTGTCTTAGTAATTGATTGAATGAGAATCGAAATCCGCTGATCTGTTGATTGCCAATGCTCTGGGGAACGAAGGGGGATTCAAAGTCTAAGTTCGTCTATCATCCTTGTTTTCAAACCCTAATTCTCAATCTGCTTTAGTTTAATCTTTTTTAATTTTTCTGCATTCCTTAGAAGTAGAAGTCGTGGAACTCACACCACGCACAACGTGTTTACCTTTGAGTATTTTGCTAGTTCTGAAGTAACCAATCATAGAAAGCCCTCGGAATACGATCTGCTATACGCTTTTTAGCATTAGTAGTTTTTATTTGGTTGAACCCCGAACAACGACCGGGCGGTTCACCACCCACCTCCTCATGCACAAAGTGGTACGAAACGGGCATGAATGTTGCTAAGAATGGAGGGGTGAATGTGGTTAAACTAGCGTCACAAATAAACTCATTAGGACTAATGCCATGCATTTTCAGAGCTATTACCCCCTATCAGAACATCACTCAAGAGAGAAAGGCCTTACTATTAATGTTACACACCCACATAAAAATGAACTTCATGAGGAAGAACTCTCACTCAAAAGTTTTTAGGGGATGTGTTTATGCACTCATTCACTTTCTCTGTTCAAACTTTGTCATAGGATTGCACTTCGACCAACGTATACATATCAATGAATAACACTAGGTTTAGTCAAAACGTCTTTTAAGGATTATAATGAGGCATAAGTGATTGGGTGGAGAATATTATGGATGTAGTGAGTTAAGTGTGACCGAACATTCTGCTCGACTTCCTCGAAATCGTAGACCTATGACTCTCAATCGTAGACCTATGGACATGGGCATATGTAGCGACACATCAAAGTTCATCCCTTTGAACACCCTACAACTCTAACAACTACACCTACCCTTCATTCCATTTTGGTCACATGAGGATAATGTTCCGATCAAGGTGGGAGATGATTTTAGGATACTTTTTTTGCTACCTATAGTTGTGCTATGTGTTTTTCCATGTTTTCTTGTATTCCTCAATAATACCTTTTGATTGCTCTTTAAATCACTTTGCTAGGCTAGACTTTGTAGACTCCCTAGGATGTTAGAAGTTGATATGCATGTCTACTATAAAGAACGAATTGATAGAGGTTAGGGACGAAATAGATGACGTTTTCACTTCCATGGCTTAACTGTTGCATGCTTGTTCATGAAAACCAATTAGCAGCCAATTCTGATATTTGAGTCTTTGAACATCAAACTCAACATAATTTAATTGTAAGTGTGTAACACCCCGTCTCAAACAACTCTGGTTCAACCCATGCAGTAGACTACTTACTCATGATGTTACAATGGAATAACTAGTAAAATACACCCATAAACACAAATTAAGAAACTCAACTCTTTATATACAATACAACCACTAATACATTACAAACAGAAACATGACCAATAATCACCATCAACAAATGCAATACAATAGCCAGCCAAATGATTGAATGCACATCTACTAATATAATCAAGTTACAACCCTTTTATAAAACGAGATTAAAACTCTTCAGTAGTTAAAACGTAAAACTGGTCAGTTCTTCTCCAACTATAGCTAATTCTAGTACTTGTAAACACGTATCAGAAAGTATCCCAAAAGAAACGAGCATTGAATGTCCAATCCATGAGCACAAATACATTACTAAATATTTAGCAAAGACTGAGACATATTAATATAACTTCATTAAAGTTGTTTATTATATTTTTTCGAGTCTAATGACATAAATTTTGATATATTTTCTTGATTTTTTTTAGGTAAAATTCAAATCTTTACGTAATTGTTATGTCAGTCGTATGACGTATTAAAACTTGTAACAGTTGCATAACATGTATATAGTAGCAATATAACGGTGTCATATGACACTGTTATAACATAATCAAAAACATATCAGTGTCATAACACTAATGTATTAATGTCGTCTTTCCTCCATATTCTCTCTCCTCCTATTTACTCCATTTCTCTTTGATCTGCCCAAATCTCTCAGCTTGAGGAGCTGAGATTTTAGGGTCTCAGCCCATTAGCCAGACCATCGGGGCTTAGGCCGGCCCTGTCTCCGCCTTTGTGATCAATAGTCCATGGTCCAGGATGTTGTTCAGTGTATAGAGAAGAAGATATGCCGTTTTTTAGGGGACGTGCGCGCCATCGTGGATATTCAGAAATGCTTAATTGGTCAACAACGGGCAAGGGTTAGTCAGGGTCTCTTGTTTTGGATCAAGTTGTATTATGAGGGGTGGGTGTTTCATGTGGGTGGTAATTCAGCCTTCCAAAACTCGCAAACCAAATGCAAGGGACACGTAATTCAGGGGAGTGGAGTGAATAGGGTAAGGTATAGTCCTATCTGCCAACTTTAGAGGTAGAGTTAAGGATAGAGAAATATAAACAAATTAAAATATAACTTAAAGATAAATATTTATGTCGATCAGATAGCATCCACACTCTTTTTAGTCTAGTCTAACTACCTTAGGAGGAGGAAGTTTCTCAGATAAAAAGGAAACTAGCCATTGCTAAACCAAACTCCATCACCAAATCGCTAAACTGTTGTTACCATCAGACTTGGTTGGATGTTCAATGCTTCTCTTCTACCTACTAACTCACTTCTACTTCTACTTCTACTTCTGCTTCTTTCTTTCTTTCAGTTGCATCCTCCTCCGCATATTTCAGTCTCTTTCTCACTCACTCTCTTGGTCAAAGTCCATCAGGAAGTCGGTCAAGTTCTCAGACTCCTTTACTGCCTCATCCAGAGTCATCTCACCCTCCTTCTTTGGTTTAGGCTGCAAGTTCCAATTAATATATTTAACTGCAACATACAGCTACCATTTTAGTATTAATCAAATGAAACACACAGCCTAACCTTCGATTTCCGCAGCTCCGGAGCAGTTTTCAGGACACTCCAATTACGGGACAGATTGCTATCTTCATCCACCTTTTCTTTATCTTTAACGTCGCTATCCTCTCCCTCCTTCATAACGCCACCAAATAATTCCAGCCAGTGTTAGCAATGGAACCTAAGTGATAGCTTCTCTACTAATCCTCACAGACTGACAGGATGTCAACGTTCAACATGACTGAAGATAAACAAATTAGATAACATACAAGCCTGAAACTCACATCAATTTCCCCAATGTCAACTGCTCGAGCCATGGCTTCATCCATGTCTGTCGTCTCCTGAATAGATAAGCACTAACATAAGCGGCGGGATACAAACTTTTGACTAATCATTTGTGTCAAATTCACAACAGGAACCAATTGATTAGTCCATCTTGATCAAGAGGTATTCTTGAATATACGCTTCCGACAAACAGCAAGTTTAAATCACTTACATCAACTTCTTCAGTCCTCACGTTTCCTATACTTTCTTCAAATTCTTCTTCGGTTACGAGTATTCCATGCTGATCAAAATAAAATAAAAAAAGTTAGGAGCTTGCAATTAAGACCATTAATAAGTCAACAAAATACACAAAACGATTCCCGTTATATTTGAAGCAAGGTTGGTGAAATGGTGCCTTTTCATACAAAATCCAACTCTATACTGCTGTAGGACATAGACTAGAAGCAATCAAGTTGTACAGCCTTTTTGATACTGACTACAAACTAGGAGATAACAATCAAGCAAGTTTATATCATTAGGAATTTGATTGTTAGTTTTGGATTTGCTTTTCTAGTCTTTTATTTGTGTTTCAAATTTTATTGAAGTTAGTCTCTTCTATTAAGAGTTATGTTAGTTCAGAATGTTTGCTTACTATTCCTACTGAGAATCTGGAGTTGTCGATCAGGATTCAGGAGTCCTCTTCCCACCTAGGCTATTAGTTCTACAGCTTAATGCATCAGGTACCCCCAACTCTCGTCAAAGTGTCGATTCTCCACAATCTTGTCATACAGTTCTAGCCTATACAAAGAGACTTCAACCTATCTGCAATTTTCAAATGGTAAAATGGTACATATTGATTTGGATTAACAACTGCCTAGCGTGCAAGTCATACATATTGAAATACAATCGGAGGGTAATCATTTAACTGTCCACAAGACATACTGATTGGTCCAGATGCCAATTTCTAACAGCTGATCTTTTGGTATGGCAATGAAAAACTAATATAATCTGTGTGGCAAGTAAGTTAATCAGGTATTCATAAAGAAAAAGGTATGTTTGTCGGCATATTAATTTATAAGTAAGCTCATAACCATATCAAGACAGGATTGCAAACCTCTTTCAGGAAAGCATCCATATTGGGTGTTGGCTCATGAAAATCTGGACCCCTGTAATCAATAATCTGGTTTGGGTCTTGCTTGTAGTTGATTGTCGGATAAACTGGATCTCCACCCCAAACTGCACAACCAGGATAAGAGTCAGCAACAAGAGCAAATGAATGCCAGCAACATAACCTCAGTTCTGTTACTTCTCTACTGCACTGAAACAAAAGTCACAAGTTCGGTACACTTTAAGCCACGAGCAGATAAAATCCACAAATACATTGTCCAAAACAGAGATACTAAAGCATCTAGTAGACATTTAATCATCAATATATGGCAGAACATACGATATGGTGGGAAAAACAAATCTAGAGAGCGGACAGATGTCTATACCAATGACTTGAAGATACTAAATTACACTTGCACACATGTCGATTATTAACAACAGGACATATCCTATGCCATCTAAACAAGATAAAGTAACAGATTCCATTCAACTAAGCCAGTGAATCAATGTGATAAGTGCATAAACTAGTCAGGTTGGAATCAATTACTTTGCTTTATTTGATCTTCTCGGAGCCGCATTGCTAAAGGATCCCTCTTGACCCGAACATCAGTGCCAATCATGATACGATATTCTCTATCTGTTTGAGAGCTGAACATTTCCATTAGTTGGGTGGTTTCATCTTCACCTGTCTCTTCAAAATGCTTCTGTACAGCTTCACGTGAAGCATCTCTATTCCAATTTTTTACCCACTCTGAATAGTATGCCATCGGGCCTATTCTTTCCAGTTTATCTCGTTCAGCTTGAAGCCTATAAAGACATAAAACCAGAGATAGTTTTAGTTGTCTCACTCCAAAGAAAACTGGAGACAGAAAGTTGGGGAATAGGATAGACCCAGGTATACATTTGTAAAATGGTGATGGCAACCCTTTCTTTTCTTTATAATTCAGAATCTCAAAACTTCAGAAAGTGTCAAATAAAAATGAAAGGTATAAGAGATTCCTCGGTAGCAGTTACCTTTCTTCCTTGTAAACATGCTTCCTGGCTCGGTAAAGAGCAGTCTCGGTTAACGTAGGATGCTCACCAAAGATTTTGACGTCCCCATTGTCAGCCATTGCTTTGAGGAACACCTTGCGAAATCAGGGGAAATAAGAAGAAGAGCAGTTCGATAAATAAATAAAAGCATCGTTTTCAACAACAAATTGAATTGATAGTGTCAACAGGCAACAAATTGAATTGATAGTGTCAACAGGCAACAACAAATTGAATTGATAGTGTCAACAGGCAACAACAACATGGCGAGGATAGATCTAGGTAGGTACTGACAGTTTCAGAATCAGGCTTCCTCCTTTGCCACCTGCTCCAATGTTCGTTGTCAGACTTCTTCCAGTTCCACCACAGTTCTTCTTCAGGAAGTATCCCCTCAATCGGTTTCTGCGCCTTTGGATCAATAAAGGGATGGGGCCGTCCCATTTTCTTGTCCAGTTGATACCCAGTCTCTTCCTCGTCTGCTTCCGTCTCATAAATCACATAATCCGAAGATTCATCTCTCGCCTCTTCTGTCGTCTCTTCCTCCATCATTTCAGGCTCCAACTCCTCTTCCTCCATCGTTTCAGGCTCCAACTTGATCACTTCATTGGAAGCAGTGCTTGTTGCCCACTGCTTCCTCCTCCTACTTCCAGGATCTTGACCGTAAGACGGAGACCCAGCTGATACGCCCACCGGCTCCGGAGCACTTGCTGCCCGGACTCTATCTTTAGTGCCTTCAGGCCATAATTCTTCTCCAGGAATGCTGGGACGAACACCGGAGGCCGGCTCAATTTGGCCCGAAGTCGAGTCCAGATAACTATGGTACGGAGCCCGCTCCACATATACATCATCAATCCCTTTACTCTTCATCCTCCTTCTCGCATCTTAGGCGAGGAAGTATTCGACGCTTTCCACAAAGGCCAGATTGGAACTGCGAAAATCCTGCCCTCCGGAACCGGTTAGAAGAAGAGACAGTTATCCTCAATCCTCGATCTGCAGCACCAGCGATAATAGAAATGGGTAAGCCCCTGCAGTAACCACCATTTTCAGGAACATAATTTCAAAACAATCAGATAAACAAGTGTGACCTTGATAGAGCCAGTTTGCTTGTAGAGAAGTCATTGTACTAGGACAGGCCACGCTACTCTAACTGGAAAGCTCCGCAATCCCCATTGCCATGGCTAGGAATTTGAGCTTTGAAAAGGTTTATCCAGGGTTGAGCTCCAACAAATAGAAATACTTTTAAACAGATAAGGAGGTTAGCAACGAATTCGATTTTGGAGACAGCAATTTTATTGCTACATGCGATGCAATGAATCTCGACCTTTCATATAATTAAACTTAGATCTAACGGCTGATAAAAAATGAGGGCGAACTTGGAATTTTGAATTCGTAAACAGAAGTATTGGAATTTGAATATTGATTCATTAGTGAAAGACGGAGTTTAAATACTATACCATGTCTAAGACTACCTTGACTACATCGGCTACTGATTGGTTCTCGTGAGTGATGATAGTTTTCGATTGACTTCTTCTTGCCATCATTATGAGAAACGTCTCGAATAGCCATGTAAATGAGTTGGTGCTATCATCGAGCAATAAAGAACAACCGAATAACGTGTACTGCTTGTGATGATTGACTCCCCAAAGTAGCGTACAAATTTTTCCGTGTTTGTTTACTTTGGATGTTGTATCCATAATCAAAATGTCTCCAAAACATCTGTAGTTCTTCTTGGATTCACCTTCTATCCAGAAGACGTTTGAAATAAACTATTTTCATCGAGTATTGCCTTGTAAGAATAGAGTGAATCTTCCCGCTCAATGCTTTGGAAACAATTTTGTAATCGATGGTAGTCGTCATGTTGGAATCTGCAAGCTTTTATGCTACTTCCATGTGAAGAACGAGCCATACCGGGAGTTATTCCATTGTCAAGTTAGCCTCTGAAATCTAGTGGTCGTCCGCTTCATATGTTGTTGCTGACCATTCAGTTCATGATTTCGGGATTTCAATCTTCTTCTAAAACTAGAGTAAGAAAGAGAAGTAGAGAGAGAGGAAGCTGAGAGAAGTGGGCTAATACTGTCAGTATTGTGGGTTATAGACAGGGCTACTTAAAACTTAAGTTTGTCCATGTAGGTTGTAGTAAGTCCAAGTCAGCATTGAGTAGGATACTACTAGCAAAGTCCACGTCACCTTTCTGTTTGGATTTTCAACGCAGTGGTATTTGCTGAACTGAAATAGGAGTTTAGGGGTATCTCATGAACGAAAAAAAGTTTAGTGGTCAGTGTGACGATTTTTAAAAAGTTTAGTGGTATCTTGGGTATTTAAGTAAAAAAAACCCTACTATGTCATGACCTTATTTGGTTATTACTCTTGTGACGCCTCAAACATAGGTAATAAAACGTATATACAATGGTAATAATCAAATAGTTCATGACATATGAGATTTTTTTCGCGGTTAAGAGCTTATTTCATTCAGGTCAGCTCCCAAAACTTTGTAAGCTCAGTTTACCTGGCCCTTATACCTAAGAAAATGAACGCAACGGAAGCCAAAGACTATAAATCGATCACTTGTTGTAATGTGATATACAAAATAGTGTAAAAAATCCTGGCTAATAGGCTTAGCATATTGCTGCCTCATATTGTTGGAAACTCTCAAACTGCCTTCATCAAGGGAAAAATTATTAGCGATAACATTCTCCTTGCTCACGAGCTCCTCATCAGCTATGGAACAATGACCGTTTCACTAAGATGTGCCATAAAAATTGATGTAATGAAAGTTTTTGACTCTGTGGAGTGGGATTTCATTCTTGAGGTGCTTAATATTATATATGGATTCCTTGTGTGTTCATTAGTTGGATACATGCCTCCTTTGAGTCGTCGATTATATTAGTTTTTCTAAATGGTTCTCTATGTGGCTACTTCCCGGCAAGAAGGGGACTTAGGTAAGGGGACCCCATCTCCTTGTACCTATTTGTTATTGCAATGGAGGTCCTGGCTAATCTTTTTGAAAGAGCGACAAGAGAAAAAAAAGTCAATTTTCATCCTCAATGTAAGGGGGTCGGAGTAACATCTTATGCTTCGCCGATAATCTTATTGTTATCACAAAAGGTACCAAAGACTCAGTGATGGAGGTGACTTAAAGGTGCTCAACAAATTCAAAGCTTACTCGGGGTTGAAATTCAACCCAAAAAAGAGTGAGCTTTTCATGGCAAGAGTTGAGGAAGCTCTAATCAGCGACATTGTGAAGGAATCTGGGTTCAAGAGAGGTGAAATGCCCATTAAATATCTAGGGATACCACTCACGACAAGAAGGCTAAAGTGAGTTGAGAATAAGATCATCTTGGATCGTATTACAAGCAAAATTACAAACTGGAAAGCTCGACATCTATCGTATGCAGGAAAACTATAGCTTATTGACAATGTGATTGGGAGGATTCTTTAGTACTGGATGACAGTATTCTTTTGCCGAAAGGACTTTTAAAGGAAATTGAAATGGTGTGCAACAAGTTCCTTTGGGGTGTGGTGACAATGGTAAGGCAATTGGAAACTGATCTCTTGCGCGAAAAAAAGAAGAAGGTTTAGGGATCAAAGAATTCTATAACTGGAACTCAGTTGTTGTACTCTGACACTTATGGAGTCTTTTAACTAAGGGAGGGTCGTTTTGGGTTGTTGGGTATTCGAATATCGAATAAAAAAGGTGACATCTAGAATATCAAGATGGAAGCAGGCTTGTGGGCTCTAAACAAAATAATGAATTTGAGTAACGTGGTTGTTGGGCATGTCACATACTCCCATGAAGGTTCAACAATTAAGGGCGGATGAATTCAATCCGTCCATCTAATCCCCAAGTTGAATGGTACTCTATGATTTGGGAGGGGTTTGATTTCCTCATGATAGTGTAATCTTGTGGATTATAATGAATGAATGAATAATGATGAGAGAGAATGGCTCAACGGAGTACTACTCTGGACATCGGGTGCCTTATGTGTGACGATGGTGTTGACAACAAAGACCAATCTTTATTTCAAATGCAAATATAATCAACAGGTTAAGGATACTTTAATCCCATAAATGATGAACTGCAAAACATGGAAAGAATGCATTGAGTATGCAACTAATAAGTGGGAGGGGCATATGCCAACTATGAAGGCAAAGCGTATGGTGTGGAATGCAAGTGTAACCATGATATGGAGGGAGAGATGCAACAAAAATTTCTCGGGAACAACAACTTCCCCGTTGGACATCATCGATCGTATCCAAGAGATTGTTGGGATGTTGATTTCGGGCACACCTAGCGAGAAAGAAATTCTACAGTCCTTGTGAATTAACAAGTAGGCGTTTTTAAGTCTGTTGTAAGTTATTTAATTTAGTTTTTATAGTTAGCAAAGAAGCGGATGCTTATATTGTGTTTCTCCATCCCGTGTGGATGTTTATATGAACTTAAATAGTCTTTGATGTTACGAAACCTCACTACTCATTTAAAAAACTATACATTAAAGTGAATAGTGAAATGATTAATTTATAATTTAATGAATTTACAATTCGGTGAATTCACGAATCATAATTCTACTAATTTAGTCGACGACTTACTTAATTTTCCCACTTTACAACTCTACGTTTAATGTAACACCCCACCCTAGAAGACCCGGCTGAACCACTGGTTCAACCCATGCATTACTCGACTCGGGGTTGCTGACTCAAACCAAGCATATACTCACACAAAAATCAACACAGAGAACGAAAAAGTAAACGATAAACTAAAATTAGGAGACATGCCTCGATTAATCATTACAAAAACCAAGTCGGCAACAATCAGCACCATTCAAATGTCATTACATTATGCTTGTATAAAGATAGATTTAAATACAAGGAAATCGATAAATAACCCCAATAACCCTGCCAGCTCACTCTCCAACTCCAACTCCACTGACATGTAAACTCATCTAGAAACCACAAACAGAAAGTAGAAAGAAGAGGGCCAGTGTTATTGACTAAGTATCTAACCAGCAAGCTCATAAATCATGCTCTTTGTCATAACTAACTAGGGAGCTCGCGACCACTAAGGAAGCCTTAGGATGAGAGGTTGCAGTACTAAACAGTGGTGTAAGCCGGAATGGAGTGTCAGGTATGGAGAAGTGAAGGGACTGTGAAATTGGAAGCGAAAGCCAGGATGCTAGCATGTGATGGAGTTTTAGATGTGTGTTTAATTGGTGAACTGGAAGTCGATTGAGGAGAGGAATTAAGAAAAATTACAAGAATCTATCTCGACATTTTGGTTAGGGGTTTTGGTTACAGGAATCTATCTCGACATTTTAAAGTGAAGTTCTGAATCTTGAAAGTTTAAGGGGTTTAAATTATTTGGAGAAAATATGTTTAAATAATTTGAAACGTGGTGGAGGATTTCGGTTTGAATTATGTTTGAATGTCGATTTCATGTTGGAGAATTTAGAATGTTTTAAAAGAGGAAAATTATATTTAGTTTGAGCTTGAGGTATGAAAATTTCATGATTTCTCAAACTTTCAATATATTCTGGTATTCGTGCATTGGTATCAATTTTCGTTGAGTAACTCATAATGAGAATTTGAAAAGCATTTTAGTGGTTTGATATTCTAACCAAGATGAATTCGAATTTTACTAATTTTGGTTTTAAATGGGAAGTTAGTGCCTTGATTTCTTGGTTGATTTGAAAAGAATTTGCAAACGCTTTCGCCTTTTAAAAAAATAAAGTTTTGGGATTTTATAGTTTCAATTTGTTATTGTGTTCACGTTTTGAATGTTGGCGGTTGTTTTCCTGAATAACTTGTGTTAAGAAATTTGAAAACAATTTGGTATTTTAACAAAGATGGAGTTGAATTTATCAATTTTGGTTCCTCGGTTAAATTGAAATAAAATTTGCAAATGCTTCATCATTTGGGGAAACATTATTCTTGGAATTTGAAAATCTAATGAAGAGGAGTTCCAGTAACAACAAAGTTTGGATGATTAACCAAAGACGAACGAATGGTGAAGTTGAGATTGTTAAAGGAAGTCGAGGAGCGGTATGAAAGCACATTAGAAGTTGTCAAAGTGTGAGCAACAGTCTTTGCCTTTATGCATGAGCTTAGAAATGTGAACTGGATTGTGAAGGGTTTACAAACAGGGCGAGGCCTTCAACTCTGTTTTTCAGAAATGGAGAAATTAAAGTAAATCGTCAAAATGATTGTAGAGACAGAGCGGGGAGGACAAGGTTTTGAATGCGGAGTAGGAGTGTGGAAATGGAGTTGAAGGAAGTGGAAGAGCTATGTTTAGAAGGACTACAAGAAACTAAACCGGAGTCGGGTAACTGGTTTTTACAAAAGGGGATTTAAACGATTGGCAGGGTGTCGATAATTCAAAAAAGGTTTTAGGAAAATATTTGATCTTTAACATTTCTAAGATTCTTTGAGTTAGTGGGTTGAAAGAAATGAAGTGTTGATTCTCTTTAACAAGTTTTAGATTTTGAATAAGGGTGAGTTAGAATTTAAATCGATGGAAGGAAGTTGGGAGAAGTTCGGTAGGTAGAGGTTGTAGGTAACCAAAATCATGTTTTGAGTATTAAGTAAGCGCTAAAACTTAAGGTGGGTTGAAGGATCCTTGAAGGTGAACCAACCATTTGTAAGACTGTGAAACATGCTAGTAGGGTACTTGGAGCTTGGTAAGGTGAAGTGTGTGAGGCTAAGCAGAGTGTTCGTACTTATGGGGTTTGTCGATTTAGTTGTGGTGCTTGTGTGTTGGTGTGTTGGTAGAGTTGATCTCGAGGTTGGGGAAGAGATTTTGGAATATGAAGTTGTTTAAGGAGTTGGAGCTGAGTTTTGGGGTTGAGATGTTGGGAATCAAGATGTTAAGGGTTGTTGTGTTTTGCTGCAATGTGTGCTTTTGGGTGAACTAGCATGGGTTAACTAGTAATAGTTGTTTTGTGGTTTGTAAGGTGTTGTTAAGTGTTGGTATCTTGTGCATTTAGGCGTTGGAAAAGGGTTCTGTAATGGGGGGAGAAGCGGTCTTGTGCTATGGTGTGACTTGGAGAGTTAATGAGGATATTTTAGCTGGAACGATGATTAGAATCGAGTGGGATACAAGTTGTTGATTTAGGTCTTTGGTGCAAGTAACTAGTTCACTGATACTTATCTTTTGTTCTCTTTTGCTTGGAAGACTGAGTTGTGAAGCTTGTTTGTGCCTTGCGAGTGTTTGGCATTCTGAAGTATTAGTAGTGGTGTAGCTTGTGTGTGCCTCGAGTTTGAAACAAGTTCTTGATAGTGTGGAATGACGGTGGGGGTTACATTGTTGCTTGGGTCGTGGGAGAAGGGAGTTGGGTTGGAATGTTGTTGAGTTTGAGTTAGAGAGGAATACTCCAACTTTTGCTGTTTTACGACATTTTGTAGAAAAATGTGTTGAATGTTGATTTTGGTAATGAAATGCAGTTGGTTGGAAGTTTGTAGTTGTGTTGGAAACGGTCTTTGGGAGCATGGGTTGATACGACTGTTGATGTGAGTTTCGAGGTTAGAACATGGTGTTTAGTTGCTGCAATTTCTGTTACAATTACTGCGTTTTTGGGAGAAGTTTGTTGGATGGTGATTTCAGGGATGAAATCCTATGAAGTTGTGGAGACTTATAACATCCTCGCCCACACAGATGTTCTAAGACTCAAGTACGGTTGATCTAAGTCATCAAAATTGATGTAAAAAAGGTCTCATCGGAGTTTGGACCATTCAGGGTTCAAGGTGAGTTGAGGTTGTATTCCCAATTTTTGGTTGTAGAAGACACACGACCATGTGTTATAGAAACATAGTGTTTTACAAACATACAACGTGTTTCTTCCCCATAGTACAAAAACCCGGATTTTGACGATTTTTTATAACTTTAGTCTCCCTCTCTCTCCCCGAAAACCCCATTGACGAACCAAAACCCCCCAAACTTCAAACCTTGATCCGGGAGCTACAAAAGTCAAATCAAGTCTCTGTTTCTTCCTATGGATTCCTGGCTTCAAAGAGAAGAGATCGCAAGTCTTCGTTTGGGTTGGGTTTCTGCTGAGTGTTGCTGGTCAGAAGGGAAGAGCTACATTTTTAAAGGGGAAATCAGATCATTTGTGGATTCAGAAGATGATTAGAGCCTCGTCTTCTATTCCAAGTGAGGGATTAGCGTCGATAAGATAAGATGAGTAATGCGAGGAGTTGCAATTCGACTTAGATGAAATTAGGGATTTTTTACATGAAACTGAAGAGAGTAAAATTGGGAAAATTTGTTATGTGATTGCTATTTGATTTGTGTTGTTGTGTTGTTATGTGTTTTGGATTAATAATGGAAAACGATGATTAATAGATCAGAGTAAGGAGAGATAGGATGAACTAGTTTATGTTTCTATTATTGTATTCTGTTGTTGTTAGTTGGGGTTGCAGGAGGATGCTCCCAATGAAGGATCGTCCTATGAAGGACGAACAGATGGGTAACTCTGGACCTTGTGACATGGCTACCTCTCTCCCCCTTATTTATGAAGGTGGGGTGGCTGACGAGGCTAGCCGTTTTCCCTTGATATGATTATGAATTTGCGAGATGATTGGTGGATATGAAATGTTGGAATTGGATGGAATGTGTTGGAAATGAGGATTGAGATTGTGAACGGGATGAATAGTGCTACTTGTTGTGATTTTTTGAATTATGATAGAACCGATAGAAGTCACATTGTCCATCTTGAAATGTGATGTTATCGAGTCTAGTCTACATGGGGTAGATCACCTTGGTCGGATACTAAGGATTGTTGCTTTCCTCCCGAGGGAGAAGATCCTACTTAGGAAGGGATCCTATTTAGGATGCGTCTGTGATGACCGACAGTGGTGGTGTGGAGCAACTCCTAGGCGCCTTAAATAACACACATAGAATTTATTTGTGAATTGTAGCTGATTGCATGTGTTTTGTTGGTGTGATTGATGGTGAGGATTGTGATTGGACTTGAGTTGAATACTGATATGTTATATCTAATGCTAAATTGTTGTTTATGAGAATTGATGATGCTAGTTAGAGAACTAAACCTGGGTGATCACATAGACTGCTTTAGAGATTTAACAGTTGAATAGACATAAGATTAATCCCATTGTTAATTATTATCGTGTGGAGTGTTGGGATCGCTCCTTGTAGTTTAGTTCGACGCATAGTTAAACCTAGTGGGTCCACTTAGTTTCATTAGGAAACTGACCCCCTCCTAGTTCTTTGTGGCTAGGTGTGGAAGTGCTGGAGTTGTAGTTGTGCGAGTTGAAGTGGTAGCGGGAAGCATGAAGTGACATTTGGAAGCATGGATCGGGATTTGACTTTTCTTTTTCTTTCAGTTGACTATTTTGGGCAGGGATATTTCATATCAGATTTAATGTTGAGCTTCGTATTGTATTATGGTTTTGGATTTGAATTCTCGGTTGTTGATGGGATTATGGAATTTAAATTAACTGAAGCGCTTCAATTTTGTCTTTGGTTTATGTCACTTTATTATAATTTAAGATGGTTACTACTCCAATTATGTTTTTAGTCAAACCGTAGCACTGGTTCCTGGTCTAACCATAGGTTCGACCATGATGATTTGGGGCGGGTGTTACACCCCCTTTTTGTTTTAGTTTAGGTGGTCTTGGTTCTTTCGTTTGTGAGAGCGCTCGAACAAAAAATAAAGCTGTACTGAGGAAGGAGTTAGAGGTGAATATTGCCTCCACAAAATAAACAAAACGACAACGTAAAAGGGGTTGGCTATTGACACTCTGACAGTGGTGGAGCCATAATTTTCGTTAAAGGGGTGCACATATGATAAAAACTTCATATACTTTATAATTCGAGATAGAAAGTAACTAATTGTTCAACTCATCAACATAATTGTTCATCTTTTACATATGCATATATACACTTGTACAAAACAACTCAACTAAAATGTTATGTAAATTTGACTACATAAAGTTAACAAATTCTCCGATAAAAATTTTAATCATGATGGTTGAAGATAAAAATTAACTAAAGGGCAGTAAAGACAATGAGTCAAATATGAGGTTGATGTTTGGAAGATTAGAAATCTGATTCCAACAAAGTTAATTTGTAACTGGATTTTTTAAAATTAGGTTAACTAGAAAGTTTAAAGGGTAAAAAACATTGGCGGTCACTTAAGTATGGATCATGTAACAGCATAGTCACCTAACTATGTTTTGTAACAGCGTGGTCACTTAAGTTTGTAAATCGTAACCGATAGGCATCTCCGTCAATTTTTATCAAATTTCCAGTAAATTTGCCAGCTCAGAGGGTCACATCAAGAATAAAATATTTTTATTCCATCTTCTCCATGTTAACAATATTATTTTATTGGCTAATGTTGCCCTCTGAGCCAGCAAATTCACAGGAGATTCAGTGAAAAATTGTCGTAGAAGCATGTCGGTTATGATTTACAAACTTAGGTGACCACGCTGTTACAAAACATAGTTAGGTGACCACACTGTTACATGACCCATACTTAGATGACCACTAGTGTTTTTGACCCAAGTTTTAAATATGTCTAGTTGAATAACCTAACATGAATATGGTTAACGCTCTGGTACCCTATCGGTACCCTAACACTAAAAATTCAGATTTCTAAAAACCGAAAACTCAATAATACACTACGCGCCGCGTGTGAGATTCTTGGATTTGCTCTTGAAAATTTTCTGAGGGTTTGCGGTTCTCGCTCTCCGGCGGCGCCCTAGCGCCCCCGACTTATTCTTCTTCTCTTCGTCTATCCCCGATGGTATAAATGTCGACCTCTTCCTCACCATAACCTCTTCCCACTTCTACATCCAATCCGCCTAAGTTTGCAATAGAAACCAAAACCCGGGCCTTTGTTGTTTCTAATTCATCGGATGATCTGTATTTTGTTCTCGAGTCTCGATCATCGGTAGTCAATGGGGTCTTGAAGATATCGCAATCGGTTATCTACAAAGGTGTTTTGAACATGAAGTCATCCCTGTTAGCTCAGTTTCTAGATTAAGAACCTTCTTTCAGAGTTTTTAGGGCTATGACCAATAGACTATGGGGTTATGAGGGTCGAGTTGATGTTTCTCAGATCTCCCCTGGGTTTTATCTAATTGATTTCCCATTAGTTTCTTTGTGTGAATGGGTGCTAGGCCGATCCTAGCACATTCATCATTCATCTCTATTGCTTCGACGTTGGCAGGTAAACATCAAGCCGGTTGATCTGACCCCGAAAGAGATTCCTACATGGGTGGTGTTCAAGAATGTGCCTCCACATCTTGCCATTCCAGATGGTAAAGCTGGATCTCAAGTCAAATAGGTACTCCTCTGAACAAGTTTGTCAAGAAGGGTATGGATGTTAAGGTCTGTGTTTTACGAGACATTGACGGAATTGGGAAAAGTGGGTGAGGTTGTGATTAAGGTAGAACTTCCCAAGATAAGGCTGTATGAAAGGGAAGCTAAACCATCTCAAGGTGCCAAAGTGTTGAAGGAGAAAGCTAAGAGTTAAGAGCATTGATGAGGCAAGTTCGTCTAAGTCCTAGTCTGAATTAGAAGCTGAGACTAGTAAGTTGGCAGGCAATGATCTTGAGCCTTCCAAAGAAGGGGAGGGATCACCTGCAGCTTCTAGTATGAAGTTGACTAGGGGGGGGGGGTCAGGTAATATTCCCAGGCTTCTATTGAAGTGGAGGAATCACCTGGCCAGGGGGGTAGGCACTGTCCCTCTTAGCCCTAAAGCAAGTGAATCTAAATGCTCAATACCAAGCCCTAAGACTGCGGAAAAGGTCTCTCATATGAATGAGGCTGAAGATTGTAAGTCTGATGATAGTAAGGGTAGCCCACAGACAGCAATGACCATGGGGATTCCTTTAGTGTTGGAAAAAAAGTGGTGCAGCCGGGTGCAAAGGTTGCTAGAGTACGATTTGACAGAAACGTAGAAGATGAAGTATCTCGTCTGGAATATTCATGGTTTTAATAAAGAAGATAAGTATAAAGTTCTAAATACCTACATACAGCAATATAATATAGATATACTAGTTATTTTAGAGCATTGTATTAGAATTAAAAAGGCTCCTAATCTTCTTTTTTTTCTCATTTTAATCGTTGGTGCAATCATCTCTGCTGCAAGGACTCGTTAAGCAAGGTTTGGTTATTGTGGCGCAAGGATATTTCTATTAGAGTTATCGATAGCTCTGTGATGACACTCGATTTGACCTGATTATCAACCTTATTGAAGTGACATTTCCCTGCTTGAGACACGGTTTTTGGGGTAGTTTAGGGTGTTTTCACTCGATTGCTTTATTTCCTACCGTTTTGGTTACTTTGGCCCGTTATGGGTCTATTTGATGTGTTTTGTAGTGCGTTTTTTAATGCACAGGTTTTTGTCAATAATAACGTATCCACAGACGTGCTCGGGAAGCGAAAGAACCTCAAGGTATCACCCGGAATCGATCCAGAAATCACACAAGTCAAAAGCCAAATCTGCCACTGCTTACACTGAAGTTTTCGGCGAGAACTTCCATAGTTCTCGCCGAGGAGTTTGAACACACAAGACACAGGAGAATTAAGGAAGAAGTTCTCGGTGAGAACTCTCAAACTTCTCGCCGAAGAGTTTTTTCACAGCCAACACAGGAGCCTCTGAACTGAAGTTCTTGGCGAGAAGTTTCAAGGTTCTCGCCGAGAAGTCTGGCCTTTTCCAGCGCCGATACAGACAAACCCTATTTAAGGGAGGCAGATTCAACTGTCCGAAATATACTTTTTCCACAGATTAATTTTCAGACGCAATAGTTCGAGAGAGAGTTGAGAGCATCCTCGGAGTTCCCAGAGAGATCATGACGCCATCTTTCCACCTCGGAGTGCTCGGAGCTAGGAGTTGAAGATTCAAGAGATTGAAGCTTCTCGGTTTCATCAAATTAGGTTTTATAGTTCTTCTCTGTTCTTCCTACCTGAGGTGTATCCCTTGATTATTTCTGTTTCTTTTGTTTCGAATATGAGTAGCTAAACTCATAGAGCTTAGATTAGATGAACCCTAAGTGACCCGAGGCTTTAAAGCGGTCACGGATCGGCGATAATTAAATTCAGATTCAGTCAGTTTCTTTTGCATGTTTTGTTTGTTCTTCGTTGTCTATGTTTCTTTTCTAGCTTGATCACCTAGACTAGATTCTTGTTAAGCTGAGGATAGTAGTGAACGTTTGCCTCACTTTAAAACATCAAATCAACAATTAACCTATTCATTGGAGTGTGCCTTTCGTAGGAATGGGTTAGGGTTAATCCACTGCTAGAGTAACTCATAAATGACTAGTAATTGCGCCAGTTAGTTTTCCATTGCAGAAGCGAACGCACGGGTGGTAATTAATCTTGGGAGTTAGATCTGATAGAGCGAACGTTCGCCAGTCTTAAACCTAAGGGTCAGGAGTTATGGTGGTGTCTGAGAACTGAATGAATTAGAATTGAAAATCGCTGGTCTTGTGATTGCCAATGCTCTGGTGATCTTAGGGGATTCGAAATCTAAGCTTGTATGTCTTCTTGTTAAGTCAACCCAATCTTTCTTCTGTTTTCTGTTTTCTGTTTTCGAAACCTAAGATTACTCAACCATCTGGGTCATACCAAGAGCAGAAGCCGAACACCCAATCTGGAGGAGTGTATCAGCCGCCACACAGAAATCAAGGCAATTACGATACAACACCTGGCAACCGCCAGAATCAGTACCTGAACAATAATTATCAAGGCCCTCCTGGATTCACCGGAGGACAACAGCATCAACGACCCACACCTCAAGACAACAAGGATAGTGAATTGGACAAGAAGCTGAGCCAGATCATCTCTAGGTTTGATGATCACGACAGTCAATTCAAAGCTCAAGCTATCTTGAACCAGGAGAAAATTGCACAAGGTCATAGAATGGAGAGCCAAGTGAACAACATCACTAACATGCTATCTAGTGGTCGCCCCTTCGGTAAGCTGCCAAGCCATACAGAATCAAACCCGAAGAATGAGCATGTAAAGACCATCTCCACTCGAAGTTGCAAGAGCTCAGCTGCTATTGCATCTCCCGATCCGGTCATGACTCCTGACGCTGTGGCTATTGATGTACCAGAGATCGAGAAACAAGAAAAGAAGGCTGCTTCGCCAAGAACTACACAAGCACCGGAGCCACCTCTTGCTCCGTATCAGCCAAGAATTCCCTTCCCCAAGGCATTGCAATCTAAGGGATAAGACAAGGACAACTCAAAGAAAAAGAAGGAAGCGCCTTCCACTCTCTTTAAGGGAGAATGCTCTACCGTCCAGTCTCGACCGCCACCCATACCGATCCCAGCTAAGTGTTTCGATCCTGGCTCTTTTACATTGCCTTGGATCATTAATGACATTGAGGTTGAACGTAGCTTGGTCGATCTAGGCGCATCCATAAATGTCATGCCTATGTGCGTTTATGAGAAACTGAACGTAACTGAATTAAAACCGATTAGCATGCAACTGGTTTTTGCTGATAGATCGATGAAAGCACCTAGGGGATTGGTCAAAGATGTGGTTGTTCGTTGTGGCCCGTTTACTTTCTTAGATTTCGAATCCCCTAAGATCACCAGAGCATTGGTGATCACAAGACCAGCGATTTTCAATACTGATTCGTTCAGTTCTCAGACACCACCATAACTCCTGACCCTTAGGTTTAAGACTGGCGAACGTTCTCTCTATCCGATCTGACTCCCAAGATTAATTGACCGCTCGTGCATTCACTTCTGCGACGGAAAACTAACTGTCGCGATTACTAGTGATTAATGAGTACTCTTGATGCGGATTAACCCTAACCGGTTCCCACAAAGAGAAATTATTCCAATGAATATATTAACTGTTGATTTGGTGAGTTAAAGTGAAGCGAACATTCACTACTATCCTCAGCTTAACTAGAATCTTAACTAGGTGATCAAACTAGAAAAGAAGCACAAAAGCAATTAAGAACAAACCAAACATGCAAGAGAAACTGATTGAAACTGGATTTAATTAACCCCGATCCGTGACCGCTTTAAAGCCCCGGGTCACTTAGGGTTCATCTAATCTAAGCTCTATGAGTTTAGCTACTCATATTCAAAATAAAAGAATCGAAGACAAACAAAGAATACATCTTAGGTTGGAAGAACATAGAAGAACTGTAAAACATAATTTCAGACGAATCTGTGAAGCTTCAATCTCCTGGATCTTCAACTCCTAGCACCGAGTTCTCCGAGATGGAAGGATGGTGTCACGATCTCTTCCTAGCTCCTCAAACTCTCTAAACTCTCTCTCGAACTTTAAAGTCTGGAATTTAATCCACGGAATAGGTATATCTTTGAATGTGGCCGCCGGTTTAGTATTTATAGGGTTTAGAATTCCAGCCGAAAAAAAGAGTTAGTTTTCGGCAAAGACTTCAGACTTTTCGCCGAAAACTTCAGGTGACACTTTGGCTGGATTCTCCTGTCTTCGTCTGTGAATTTTCGTGTATAGTTTTTGGCGAAGACTTCATTCTTTTCGCAGAAAACTTCAGATGACAGTCGGGTAGTGATTTCTGGATTGATCTCGGGCCATCCTTGCGGCTCCTTTGCTTCCCGAGCTCGTCCGTGGCTATGTATTTGACGGCAAAAACCTATGCATTCTCAAAAGCACTAGAAAACCATCAAATAGACCCAAAACGGGCCAAAGTAACCAAAACGACATGAATTAGAGCATTTAGGTGAAAACGTGCTAAATCACCCTAAAACCCGAGATTCAAGCAAGGAAATGTAGCTTAAATGAGGCTGGTAAACACGTAAAATCAAGTGTCATCAAATACCCCACACTTAAGCCTTTGCTTGTCCTCAAGCAAGCTGAACTAGAACGCACTCAGGTTCACAAATGACACGATTGATTAAGTTAAGGTTCAAGCAATCACAATGAATTATTAAACTGCTACTTCTAGAACAAGTGACCTGACAAGCTTACACGTCAACCAAACAACCTGGTCTCACTAATTATCTGCACACAACAAGTAGCAAACACAAATCATGCACGAATCTGACCTAACCGACCAGACTTCTCACACAGGTAATATTTGGTACAAGGGAACTCTCGCACTCTGTGTTTAGGGACGTGTTTATGCTCTCAATCATTTTCTGTCACTGAATTTTGTCATAGGTTTGCAATTCGACCACATCTCCACCACTGTGACAACACAAGTAACTAGTCAAAAAGGACTTCCCTGCTTTGGACTGTAACGAATTCTACACTACAAGGGTTTATAATGAGATGGATGATGGGAATGTATGATGATGGCTTTGGTGCGGCTTTTGACTAACTTCCCTCGAATCTAGCCTATGGCTTCCTACCGTCTAACCAGACACGAGTGAAATAGTGTACACTCGTCCTATGATACCCTCAAGCAACCTAGCACTTTATTTTGCATATTTTCTTTTTTTTCTTTATTTTTCTTTACATTTTCTTTTGACTTCATTCTTTCATATGTAGGAGAAAAACGTTATTGAACTATACTATAAACTTTGAAACTTTGAACTTTTTCTCTTTTTTATCGAATTTTCTTCTTTTCTTTCTTTATATATTTTTTTTTCTTTGTGTCGATTTTCTTTTAGTTGCTAGAGGGGTTTACACGTCCGGACATAATAGCTAAGACCACATGTTTAATGGCTATAGGCAAGTTACCACAGACTCATATCCGGTAGGCTAATCTAGAACTGCAACCACAAGGGATCAATGGGGAATGAAAGAATGGGGATTGACTGTAATGTATAGCGAACCGAAAGAAAGGCCAAGCTCAAGGGTTTAAACCTGTAGGATTTAACGTTAGGTAGGCTATCTGGCTTAGTAGCTTAATTGTAGGTGCCCCTATCCTCCTAGAACTCGTGTCATCATGTGGTCTCGAATAGGTCTCATGCAAATTCTAACTCATTCAAGAGAACAGAAAACCACTCAAAAAGGAATTGAAATTGCAAGTTATGTGCAATGGATCGAAAGCTCACAGTTGGCTTGCTAGTCAGATTCAATCATTATCATGCAATCAGAGTGAAAAACTAAAAGAGTGATAAAATTTACTATTATAACCAGAAAATTTAGCATTGATGCAAGCAAGTTGGTTACAGGTTCTAGGTTAAGCAGTCTAAGCATCATTATGAAAAATTGAAAACTGAGTCAAGAATCGAGCAATTCTAAGCTAGAGGAATCAGATAAGCCACGAGATCACAGAAAACAAGTTGAGATCATACAATTAATATACCCTACCCCACACTTAAACCGAACATTGTCCTCAATGGACCAAACTAGAGTAGTGAGAAGTAGAAGAACCTGGACCGAGATGGTTGGTGTAGGGGATCACTACAAAAAAAAATGTTATTTGGCGTCGGTCATACACGCGTTGACCGACGCCAAAATAAATAGCGTCGGTCGGCAAGACCGACGCCAGATTCGGTGACGCTATATTTTAGCGTCGGTCGTTTGGTCAACCGACGCTAAAATAAAGCACGACCGACGCTAAAATATGGGTTGACCGAATGGGTGGCTAACCAACCCAATTTTTTCGTTTTTATTTTTAATTTTTATATTCGTTTTTTATATTCGATTTTTATTTTCGTTTTTATTTTCGTTTTATATTTTCATTTTTCATTTTCGTTTTTCAATTTCAGGTAGATCTAGTTTTTTACATCCTCTACTCCGATTTGGATTTTTTTTGTCCTCAGCTACTAGATCTAGACATAGATCTATAGATCTGGGTTAAATTGTAGACCTGAGGAGGAGGAGGAGGAGGAGGAGCCTTGGAAGAGGTTCTAAGGAGGAGGAGGAGACGTCGGACGGCAGACGGTGGATGGCGGCGTCGGCTGGGTGGAGGTCAGCTGGAAGGCTGTCGGCGGCGGCTGGGTGGAGGCTCGGTGGTCCGACGCCGGCGGTCCAAGCTCCGCCGGCGGTAGGTGAAAGTGGTGGGGGGTGTCATGTTGGGTGGGAGAGGAGTTGGGAGGTTTTTTGGGTGGGAGAGGAGAGGAGTTGGGAGAGGAGTTGGGTGGGAGAGGAGTTGAGAGGAGAGGATTGAGAGAGGTGAGAATGTGAGATTAGGGTTAGGATGTGGGTTTAAATACTTACGTGTTTTAGCGTCGGTCAATGACCGACGCTATATAGACGCGTTTTAGCGTCGGTCACAACCGACGCTAAAGTGTTTCTGTTGACCGACGCTGATCTAACCGTCTGGTTAACCAAAAAATCGAACCAAGGAAGGCATATAGCGTCAGTTGCCACGCTAATTTTAGCGTCGGTCGACGATCAATCGACGCTAAAACGCGAAGTCAACTACTTAGCGTCGGTCGTTGACCGACCGACGCTAAATTGCTACGTTTCAACCGACGCCAAACAACTGTTTTTTGTAGTGGATGATCACGGAGCTTCGGAGCGAAAAGGGAATCTACCAAAACTTGACCTACAAAACAAAAACAAACGAAAGATCAAAAGGAAACCGGGACAAGTGTCCCAGATCCACACAGAATAAAATTGGACCGAAATCCGAAAAGAACAAATAAAAAGAAGGACAAGGAAAAGGATACAACCTGATCACTCCTCAGGTGGTGGAGGTGGTGGGGGAATGTGCCAGAATCCCTCGATCCGTTGCTGCCACGCCAACTGCGCCTCATATCTGGCGTCTTATTGCCACATGTGCCGCTGAGTAATAATCCAACGGGCGTCCTGGGTGGCGGTGTGGTCGACCTGCCAATCTCGGATCTGGCTGAGCAGCTCTCCATAGTCACCAGGAGGTGTCTGCAGAGGCTCCTGATGGTGGGGCTGCTGCTGATGTGCAAACCCCGCAGGTCGCTGCTGCGGGGGCATCTGATGGTGAACTGCCGGATCTATCTGGGGCTCATCCTCCGCATAATCATCCTCCTCATCCGAGTCGAGGCCCTTGTTAAGAGCCGGAGGTACCCACTCTCTAGGACCGACGTTCAGCTGAACGTCATACTCCACTGCCAGGGCGGCAGCGACGGTGTATACTTCGTGGCGCGGAACCTCAGGTCCCCAAACCTGGCTGATGCCAAGGTTGGTGATGAGGCGTCCAATGAAGTTACCACCGAGCAAGAACGGTGGGAGCCTCGTGGCTGTGGTCTTCTTGTGGAACAGGCGAGCAAGGGTCCATCATGGGTGGAAGGGATAGCCCTCATAGATAGCTCGGAGGAGGAGAAGTCGTGGAACTCACACCACGCACAACGTGTTAAACCTGAGTGAATTGCCGACTCATTTGAGTAAACGATTAGAAGAAGTCCTTGGAATACGATCTAGTCTACTTTATAGATTAGTTATTTGACCACACGCTAAAACGTGTTCATCACTCTGCTCAATTTGTTCATGTGGAAATTCAGGGCACTCTTCCATACTTCTGCACCTTTGTTTATGAGGATACACCCATTTTGGGGAGAAGACATTTGTTCAATGATATCAGAAGAGTAGCTACTACTACTCCTTGGAGATCTCAGGGGACTTCAATGATATTCTGAGTCTAGCGGAGGCTTCAAGTGTGCCTTCTTCGTTCACTAGAATGGAGGATTTTTAGGATATGGTTCATGATTGCAGTCTGATGGATCACCTTTACCAAGGCCCCCAGTTCTCTTAGATCAACAACATAAATGATTGCCCCATTGCTCGAAGATTGGACAAGTTGTTTCATAATCTAGCGTGGCATCATTGATTCCCCAGCAGTAAAGCCTGTTAGTTTCCTATTGTGGCTTCAGACCAATGTGTGAAGGTTATTGATGAAGAGGTTTTTAGGCCCCAACACCAAATAAACATGAGAGATCTGAGAGTCGTATTCCCATGAGTCTACTCGAGCTACAATACTCAGCTTCGGTCTGCTAGTAAGCTAAATCAATTTGATTGAAGATTTTATTAATCTAGAAGAATTCAGATCAACTAATTACAACTAAAACACAAATCAACAAGTAGGATCAACGGTGGGGGAGAGGTATTGCTTGGGCTTGTATCCTTCTAAGAAATTATGAGAAAATGCAGCTATAAAACTGGTAGGACATGGATGACAATCAGTTTTAGGTTCTAAGGGTTGACTCGGTCGACTCTACGACCAAGAACCACCTGCAACACACCCGAACTCGCGATCAACCAACAATCTAATGGAAAACTAAACAGAAACTCTAAAACAGGAAAGCTGCAAAAAACCTTGAATTATAGGGAAGTCTAAGAACGGGGCGACAAGATAACAAAATATATCATCAATCATCATTAATCCACAATCCAAAACATGTATTCAAAGTATTAACTCATAATCTCAAAGAATTCAACTAAACCCAAGCAAGAAAGAAAACCTAGCTACTCATGAGAGAAATCAGAAAGAACAATGCAAACTGCCGATTCGTCAAAATTAACTTTGATTCCTCTGCGCTATTGGGGAGCTGATATTTAAACAATTAATTCTCTCAAACTTGTATCCATCCTCTCCGTGTTCCAAGTTGCCGACCCTGGAATTAATTTCCTTCTTCCGCCTATGTTGTTCTGTCCGGCGTACCCCTGTATCCCCTCTCATGCGCATGTTTTTTCCACCAAAATAACTCCCTGCCTAACTAATTAGATGATGATTAAAATGTTGATAAAGGTGACCTTTCTTTTGTCCAAACTCAACCCACTTTCTTCACATGATGGTTGGCGTTATTTGATGATGATGAGGTAGTGGTTTCATAATCCCAAAGGCCCAAATACAAATTGCTGGCACACTTTTCATAATTTAGAAACAGTAAATTTGTGCTCATTTGACTTCGGTGTAGGCACACTTCCTGGTATTATATTCTTTTTTTTTTTTTTGAGAGTCCTGGTATTATATTCTAAACATGACTTCACTCGTCTAGTGCCGTTCAAAATATACTCGGTTCGATTTTCAACATTGTATATACTTTGTAATGCATAAAAAACATGCAAAACGACATCAAACAACCTAGAGGGCCAAGGGGTACGAAACTCACGCAAAATCATGCAAAACGGTCAAGTAGAGTTCAAAAAATGTCGTTTAATGAGGGACTGAATACATCAATAATTAGGCGCATCAGTTATACACGTGAAAAAGGTGATACGATCAGGCAGCTCAATAATGCAAAAGGTGAAAAAGGTGATACACGTGAGGATATGGCTCGTATTGCAGTTGAACTGAACATTTTGTAGATTTCCTGGGGGGGGGGGGGATTCTGCTATAGGAAATTTTGACCATTCTATTATTCAGAACAAACTTTTAGATGAGCATCAAAGTATGTTAAGCGGAGAGATTACTTCTAAGGAAATTGAGGCTGCTCTTTAAGGAATACCAGATGAAAAGGCTCCTGGCCCAGATGGTTATACGACATTTTTCTTCAAGAAGTGCTGGCATATAATTGGATTGGAAGTCTTGGATCCAGTCAAATACTTCTTTGATTCAGGTAAGCTCCCGAAAGGAGTGAATTCTGTTATTCTTGCTCTAATTCCCAAGAAAGTGAATGTTGTGGATATAAGAGATTATCGTCCGATCTCCTGTTGTAATGTCTTCTATAAGATAATTTCTAAAGTTCTCGCTAATAGGCTAAGCAAAGTCTTGCCTCATCTAGTATGTCCTTCCCAATCAGCTTTCATTAAGGGCAGAGTTATCGCTGATAATGTTATTTTGGCACATGAGCTCTTGCGAGATTATAATCGGAAGGGAGTTTCTCCTCGATGTGGTATTAAGATTGACCTCCGTAAGGCGTTTGATTCAGTGGAGTGGCCTTTCATTTTGGATGTCATTAATGCAATGGATTTCCCTCCTCTTTATATTGCTTGGATTAGAGAATGCTTTGAATCTTCCATGATTTCAGTGAATGTGAAAGGTTCTTCTTGTGGCTATTTCAAAGCGAAAATACGGTTTAGACAGGGGGGATCCATTCTCCCCCTACCTTTTCGTTCTATCTATGGAAGTTCTTTCACAATTGTTTGAGAAAGCTGCCATTGTTGGGGACTTCAAATTTCATCCTCAGTGCAAGGGGGTCAGATTGACGCACCTTTGATTTGCTGATGATCTATTGGTCTTCACCAAAGCAAAGAGAGAGGATATTGATGGTGTTACTAAGGTACTTCAGCTCTTTCATTCTCTTTCAAGTTTATGTTATAATACTGAAAAGAGTGAAATATATATCTCGAGGGTTAGTGCTACTGATGCAATTGAGCTAGTTCAGTATTTAGGGTTTACCCAGGTAGTTTGCCTTTCAAGTACCTTGGAATTCCGCTTTCAGCAAGGAAACTGTCAAAAGTAGATTGCAAACAACTCATGGATAAGATAACTAGTAGAATTACGGACTGGAGATCCAAGAGTCTCTCTTATGCTGGCAAGGTGCATGTTATTGACTCGGTTATAGGTAGTATCATCCAGTATTGGATGAGCATCTTTTTGTTGCCTAAATAATTGATAAACAAATTCAGAAGATTTGTAATCTGTTTTTGTGGGATAAAGGTGAAGGTGGAAGATCGAAGGTCTCTTGGAAAATTTTAGCCTTTCCGAAAGAAGAGGGGGATGGTTGGATTGAAGGATTTGTGGAGTTGGAATGAAGCCAACATTCTCCGTCATATATGGACTATTATCATGAGAAGCGGCTCACTCTGGGTGGCGTGGTTGAGGAAGTATAGGCTAAAGGCTAAAAGTTTTTGGCAAGTTACCTCCTCAGTTGGCTCTTGGCACTAGAGGAAACTACGGAAGCTGTGAGATCAATTCCCTGACCTCTACAGGTTAGAGACAAATGGGGATCGGCTTTGGTTTGGTGAAGTGGTAGAGAGGTACAAAGTGGGGAAAATCTGGAACTATATTCGTCCTCGGTAGAGTGCAGTAAGTTGGTCGGCTGTTCTGTGGGATGGTTTCTGTATTCAAAAACACAGTTTTGTTGTTTGGCTCATAATTCATGATAGAATTATGACCAGGGAAAAAAATAGTTAGTTGGGATCTTTTCACCTTGAGGCTTTGCCTCCTTTGTGATATAGAGTTTGAAAGCAGGGATCATATTTTTACAAACTGAACATATACAGAACAAGTTTTTGAAGCATTACTGCCAGGTTGTTGGGGGCTAAGAAATTGGGAAGCTATGTTACAGAGAGTGAGCACTTGGAAAGGACATGATGTTCCGCAAAAGGTGTGGAAGTTGAGCTGGTGTGTGATAACAAGCATTATCTGGAGAGAAAGATGCTTGCGTGTCTTTGAGAATAGACATCGAGATGAAGTGGAGCTGATCATGTATATACGCAATGAACTTAAATCTTTTGCGGATGGAAGTAAAGATAGGGATCAGATCTTAGATATTGTTAGCTAATTAATTATAGTTTCTACTTAGTCAGAAAGTCTAGATGTAAATACTGACTTCTTGTTCTTCACGGTTTTTTTGATGATATAAAACCGGGTTCACTGAATTATGACCAAATAACCCCGTCAGTCACTGAACTCAGAAAAATTACCCATCCATTACCAACTTTGAACGATTATCCCAGCAGTCACTACCGTCTACGAACATCCAAAATTCCGTTAGTCGGCTGACGTGGACATGCCACATGGGTTTCCATGTCACCACTTAGTTGAGGTGGCAGATTTTCGCCCAATGAACCTAAACCAAGTCTCTTGCCCTAAACCCCACCCAAATCAATGATTCTCCCTCCCAAATCAATGAACCAATCCCTCGACATGCACACCTATTGCTGTCAAACGGGCAGGCTGGGCGGGCCACGAGTCGGGTTGTGGGTTAGTCGGGTTGCGGGTTAGTCGGGTCACGGGCTTGCCGGGTTGCGGGTTAGTCGGGTCGTGGGTTTATCGGGTTGCGGGTTCATCGGTCACGGGCCGGGCGAGTCTCGGGTTTCCCACGGGTTACTAGTCTCAACTCTCAACTATAATTTGCAAAATTTTATATAAATTTTTTATGTGATAAATAATTTTTAAAAATATTAAATTTTTATTCGCGGGTAGCTTAAGGCTTGTAGGCTGTAGCCGTTGTTCATATATTAAAAATAATAATTCATTTTCATAAATTACATATACTTATAATAAATAAAATGAAATTGAATATAATTTAGCTTTTAAGTTCTAGAGTTTAACATTGGACTAATTTATAAATTTAGACAATTCTTTCAAAAAAATATAAAATCTAGCCACTTCATTTTATGACATTTTTAGGCCAAACGTTTTGTTTTTGTTTTTAATTTTATAGTTTTGGAAATAAACTTGATGAAGTCAGAAGTGGATGAAAATTTTATATCTTCAATAATGACATAATGTTGACTAGTTATTTTGCCCGCCTATTGGCGAGCTATTATCCATTCTATTATAAAGATATATACATGTGAATATTGTATTTATTTCATTAATTATGAATATTGTATGTATTGCCGTTATCTACTATTACATATAATATTTACATTTATATTTGACAATGGTAATCATATAATATTTTTATCTCTTGGAAGCTATAAGATTTATGTGTGAGTAATGATACGAATATGTTTCATTTCAAACATATATCTATACTTATTTAAATTTAATCGGAAGGAAATCTATACCTATTTAAATACAAATTCATATTTGTGTCGTGAATCCAAAAACCAGTGTCAGATGGTAATCATATATCCATATTCAAAATTATATTCTTATATTAGACCACATTAGATTTATGGTCGCCATACCATGAAAATCTCCAACATTGTTCTAGTCACATTCCTTTTCCTTAGTTAGAAACCATCAGTCGTTTTAGCTAATCAATACACATGTCATCAGAATCATCAGATGGGGCATCAAGTACGACCAAATTGATATTATGCTTATTTTTCGAAGTATTACGGGTTACCTAATGCCTTCAACCCAATTAAGTGTCTCGACCCTTATTAATTATAATTTTCTACAACTTTTAATATTATTTTCTTCAATATTTCTATAAATAGATCCATACTTTTAACTCAAATCTTACTCGAGGTGATTAAAATGTATTGTCAAGTGACCCTTCTAAGGTTGCAATAGGATGAATTCACAATTTCAATCACACGTGACTTGACTAACATATCCCATATTAAACTCAACTCAATCCCAAACTAATTATCTTGTGTAACTCCTCAATATCCAACCCAAACCACGACAAAAGTAACAATATTTTTAAGTACATGATAATCACTATCCAACCTATTGATAATTCAATTGAACCTACAATATGTATAACTCATATAACTTATTAACTCGTTATCTAGTGGATCCTACTTTTCATAAATCAAAATACTCCAATGCTATAAATATACTTCTTCCATAAATTTTAAAAATAATTCATACTAATATGTAACATGATCAAACTTGATTCATGACCAAAATCCCTAAACCCACAATATAAACAAATGAAATTTTTGTAATGATATATCGATTGAATAATTAGAGATTCGTAGATTAATTTATACAATTTAAAATTGGGTAAGTATGAACCACTAATACCTCCAAAAAAAGTCTACGACAATTTATTATCAATTATTTAACCATTATTTATTCATATTTTCATCATTTAACCAAAGTTAATTTATATTTTATTGAATAATTAATCCTATTTAGATTTCTAATATTTATAAAATATCATGATTATTATTGTTCATGTCTAAAATTTATAAATATAACTATAATAAAATGAATTATTATTGTCAAAGTGATTAAGAAAATGTTTTAGTAAATTTTTCATATATAGAAAAATGTAATAATTTTTATAAAATATTATTATTTAAAATTATTTTCATATATTATTTTATGTTAAGATAATATAGTTTAACATTAAAGTACTTATAATTTCATACAAAGATTTTTTTATTTTAGGACATTCATCATTTAATGAAAAGAAAGAGAAATAATTAAATTTTGATTTAAAAATTAAGTGATGATGTGGAAATTTGTGAGAAGGGTTCTAACCTATGTGTCAAAACCAATTATACCACTCTACCATTAAGATTATTAAGATTAAGATATTTGAAGCACGAGATATTATGAATTGTGTGACAATCGGGTTATTCGGGTTGGGCAGGCGGCGTGCGGGTTAGTCGGGTTACAGGTTAGTCAGGTTGCGGGCTCATCGGGTTGCGGGTTGGACTGTTGACTTTTTGGTCAATCGGGTTATAGGTCGGGCTGAGTTGGGCGGGCTGGGCGGGTTTATCGGGTCTGGCCAACATTTTGCCAGCTCTATGCACACCCACACAATTCGTTGAGTTTCCCCATAATATCTCCCCTCCACACAAACCTCTTATCCAGAACACGAACCGAATCAGCCCCTAGGTAACTGTTCCGTCTCCTTCTTGATCGGAGAGAAGGAACCCTTCCCCCAAGGCATTTCGGGCGAAGACATTCCTTGATCGGAGAGCAAAAACTTTCTCCAAATCCGATCGGAGAGAAGGAACCATCCCAGTCCTTTCTTGAAACAAACAAAGCCACATTTTCGAAGCCATTTAACACCCACGATTTTCTTGAACTCAGAAGGAAAGAGAGAGAAACACCTAGAGATGAACAGTGGCTGGAAGCAGCGCTTGCACGAAGAGAGAGATCCTGAGTATGGTAAGTGGTCCTCTACTGTCCTTGTCTTTTTGTTAGATTATTTTTTGGTGGGTCACCCAAATGGGGATGTTAATGCTACGGTAGTTGTGGTTTTTAATGCTTTCTGTCTACCTCCGTAACTCATTTCGTCGTTCTGTCCTTCTAGGGGAAAACGCTCTCTTCACGGTGGAGCTCCATCAAGACGGTACTTTTGGGGAATGGGGCTACTATGACGAAATAGTGGACTGGTTCGACTTTGTCGACCCAGAACGATTTTCGTTAATGGAGATGAATAGAATGGTTGTAGGGTTGCTAAGGAAGGAAGACACATGCAATACTTGTGGCTGCCGGCGGGCAAGGACATAAACAATGGGTTGGTGCCCATATACAACGACGACGATGTGGCTACTGTGGTTGAGGGAAGGGAGGACCACAAGGTTGTGGTGTACATTCGAATGTTGTCTGAGGAAGAGGTGGACTTCCTAGTCAACTCACACATAGAGTCAGTGCAAATGGCGGTTGAGAATAACAGGATTCGTTCAGGTGTTCGCATAGTGGAGCTTGAAGAAAACCATCCCGATTTGGTGATACAGAGGATGAAACGGACCACTTCAAATCTGCAGAAACAGGCGACTCTTACGCTTGGGTGGAGGATGATTGGGTTACCCCAATCTATGAGCGTTGACGAAGAGCCACAACTAGCTGAACCAGTCACTCCACTGGCGTCACCACCAACGGCTGAACCAGTCACTCCACTGGCGTCACCACCAACGGCTGAACCAGTCACTCCACTGGCGTCACCACCAACGGCTGAACCAGTCACTCCACCAGCGTCACCACCAGGAGGAGATGATGAGTATGACAACGATGATTCAGTGGACCTCACTAATTCAGACTTCGATGTCTACGACGACATCGACGTCCAGGAAAGGTTTGAGCTGGACAAAATGTGGTAGGACAGTGAATATCGTCAGAAAGGGCCCAATGATACTGAAACAGATGGATTGGCTAACCAAGACCCCAGTGGAAGCCACAAGCAGTCCAGCAGACAGAAGATTCTTCACACCAGAGGGATTCACCTCCCAACACACAGACTGACCCTCCCAATTCACAAACTGGAGGACAGAGTAGATCCCAAAAGCAGAAGTGCAGACCTGAGCCTGAACCACAAGATGTTGATTTAGACCTGGAGACTGATGATTCAGCATTCGCAAGGAGACTTGTTTTCGGCAGTGACGAAGAAGATGATGGGGATGTGGCATTCCCAGAGTTTAATCGCGATATTGACATGGATAAGCCGGAATTCCAGGTGGGCATGATATTCACTAATCTCAAGGAGTTCAAAGATGCTTGCAGATCTCACGCAGTTGTCACTCGCCGGCCTGTTACTTTCGTGCCGAATGACAAACTACGAGCTCAATGCTTATGTAGGCAGAAATGCGGGTTCAGGGTCTAGGCTTCTTGGCTGCCGAACAAGGGATATGCCCAGACTAAAGCTGCAAAACTGAAACATACGTGTGGTGTGGTAACTGACCTCAAATCGTGCACAAAGGAATACCTGGGTAACAAATACTTGGAGCGATTTCGCATCGATCCATCATGGGCCATGAGCAACATCATACACACAATCCAGACTGACTTGGGGCTTCATATTTCCCACATGAAGGCTTACCGGACAAAGAGATACGCAATGGAGGTAATCCATGGTGAGGCTGCAATGCAATTTGGTCTCCTTTAGGATTACAAGCTGGAGCTCGAGAATACTAACCCAGGTACCATAGTTGTCATCGAACATACAAACAACATATTTGAGAAGATTTATATTTGTTTGGGTACAGTACGTAGAGGTTTTTTGAGTGGCTGCAGGAAGTTGGTTGGGGTTTATAGGTGTCATCTTAAGGGTGTGCCTGGCTGGCAGATGCTTTCAGCCGTTGGTATTGATGCCAACGACTGTATGTATCCCATTGCGTACGCCATTGTTGAGAAAGAAAACAGAGACACTTGGGAATGGTTTTTAGGTCATCTGGGAATTGATCTGGGAATCGATTAGTCTACCGCTTGGACATTTATGTTCGATCGTCAAAAAGTATTACATTCGTCTTCTATGTATATTAAATAGCTACACTGTCAATGTTGGAACTCATTGTGCAAATACCTTTCTGTATGACATGTTTGCAGGGGTTGATGAATGTCATTCGCGATATGTACCCATGTGCTGAGCACCATTGCTGTGTTCGTCACATGTACGTGAACTTCAGCGACAAGTTTGGCAGAACAAAAAGACTGAAAAACTTGTTGTGGGGGGTTGCCAGGGCAACATACAAGTCGGACCCCCAGGCTTGGATGGACCTGATCGACAAAGAATCCGAAAAATATCCAGGAGATGCAGAAACCCCTCGTCATTGGTTGCTACAGAGAATGCTGGAACAATGGTGCAAGGCATATTATAGAACGGAGACCAAGTGGGAGATGGCATTGAACAACTTGTGTGAATGCTTCAACAAGTACATTCTGGAGCCAAGGGGACTGCCAATACTCAGCTGTTTGGAGGCAGTACGAGTCCTTTTGATGCGAAGGCTGTACAAGAAGCGATTAGAGGGAGAGAAGTTTGGGAACAATCTGCTGTGCCCGAAACCGATGCAGAAGCTGAACTTGTACAAAGAACAAGCTGTAGCCTTCACACCAACATATAATGGGGACAAGGAATACCAGGTATGTGGTTCACGTGGTCAATTCGTTGTTGATTTAAATGCCTGGACCTGTGCTTGTGGTCGCTGACAGCTTTCAGGAATACCTTGTTAGCATGTTATACGATGCATCCAGTACTGTCAAGAAGACATAGAAATGTATGTTGACAAGTGCTACCACACTGAAGTATACAAGGCTTCCTACGAGCTATCAATCAAGCCATTGAACGACTCTTCGCAGTGGAGTAGAAGTGCATCACCACCACTAACCTCACCAACGTTCCCAGATCCAAAGAAATGTGCCAAGCAGACTAAACGAAGGAAGGAGGCGTGGGAGTTAGAGATCCCTAGGGTCTCCCGATCTGGGAAGAATTATGTTGCCCTGAGCAAGAGGGGAACTCGAATCACCTGCAGCAAGTGCCAAAAGATAGGGCACAACAGGCGTGGCTATAAGGTAGTGGATATTGGGTCATCGTCCACCGTACCCAGTACAAGAACCCATGCCACCGCTGATGCAACGACTGCCCGAAACCCAAATGTAGTGAGTGCTTTTGTTGGATTGTTGATTGTATATAGTAATACACACCTCTGGTTATTTATGTTCGTCATCACTGACTGTGTTTGTTGTATTTGTTACCAGGGTGGATCTCCGTTGGCTACTAGAACTGGAGGTGCAAGAAGGGAAGGGACAGCTGGAGAGAACATGGCATTCATGCCCACACCCCATGCTCCACCCAACGACTCTCCAGCACGGAACACTAGGTTGAAGATTCGGACAACACTTTCGAAGGTCCGTGTCCAGAAGTGAACAGCCATAGGTGGTGAAGGAGTTGATAGAGAACCCCTTTTTGTGAAGGGGAGTTGATAGAGAACCCCTTTTTGTGGATAAGTATATCTGTTTTGTATATTTAGTTAACCATTAGTATGCAACCAAACAGTTTAGATTGTGAAGGGGATTTGAGTGGGGCCTGTGAAGAGTGTGGAATGCCCTGTATTTTGTAAATCACAAAATGATTTCTGGGATTGGTGGTATGCGTATAAACCATCCTCATCCAGGGTGGTAGATGTGTAAACCACTTATGGTAAATGTTCTAAACACTTTTCGTAAGTTAATAGGAATGTCGGTGGTTGTATTTAAAACTGTACACCCCTTATGTTGTATTCTATTGTGTACACCACTACTCTCCAACACGACAACATTTTCAATCTAAATGTTTAGTGACTTTCGTGATATATTGTTCAGTGACTACCGTGTTATATTGTTCAAAGTTCAGTGACTACTGGGTTGAGATCTACAAGTTCAGTCATGTTTGATCAGTTCAGATCTGGCCAAAGTATAATCCATTCTTAGATTGATTGCAGATGATAATAGACAATCCCCCACCCTTTTACAACATTTTCCCAATGACAATACCAATCACGATGATTACAAGAATGAGGAATGGGTGATAAGTATCCGCCTTCTTCGAATCTGTGGCGGCAACATGACAGATCTTCGAATCGATTTCACTTCCAAGACTCGATTCCCCATCTATTCCCTTCTCTATCTTTTCATGCGTGTCAATCTTCTTCAATAAACCATTGATGACCACCTTCGCCCGGAATGACATAGGCTTGTCTAGCCAAGCAAAATAGTGGCGTGTTCCATTCAACTAACCCTATGACCAGTACAGTGCAAAAGGGGATGAAGTTGAAGCAACACTCTGTGGGGGAAGAGAGAGACGATCTTACCTTCTTCATCAACCCGCACCTGAAGAATCTTCTTCCGAGATTCTCCTCCGTCCACGAGGTCCGAAGTACGACGTCCGCTCCACATATACACCGACGTGGGTAGTCTTCATGTGTGCTAAGAAGAAAGAAATATTGGGAGCTGAGCTGCTCCAATGGAGTGTGAAAGATTTTCTTGGTTTGTGGAAGAGAATGGGAGAAAGAATAAATTTTTAGGGATGACTACAATGTCGAGAGATTGGTTCATTGATTTGGGAGGGAGAATCATTGATTTGGGTGGGGTTTAGGGTAAGAGACTTGGTTTAGGTTCATTGGGCGAAATTCTGCCACCTCAGCTAAGTGGTGACATGGAAACCCATGTGGCATGTCCACGTCAGCCGACTAACGGAATTTTGGATGTCCGTAGACGGCAGTGACTGCTGGGATAATCGTCCAAAGTTCGGTAATGGATGGGTAATTTTTCCGAGTTCGGTGACTGACGGGTTATTTAATCATAGTTCAGTGATGATTTGGGTAATCAACCCATATAAAACCCCCTTATTCATAAAAAAAACTCAAATAATGAGTCATAAACTCTTTACAATTTGAAAGAGAACGTACATATGGAATGTCCTTCGGGTTTCGAAAAAAATTGTAGGACGTTGTGTTCCTTCTTCATCTATCATCGTACAGTCTCAAACAGGCATCACAGGGTTTTTTTAAAGAAAAAGTGGTTTCATTTTATCAAAAAACGTTAAGTACAAACATCCAAATCAACAAGAGCAAAAATCAAGAAAGTTTCGGGTCACTATCTACCTCAAAAGAGAGGTGTGGATTACCTACGCTCCAAGAAAGCTCAAAGAACTAGCAAACTAAATATAATAACTCTAACATTACTCTCCTATCTATCTTCCAAGAGCTATACAATCTGTTCTAATTATATGCACTATGTCTTTCCCTTCCCTTCTCTAGCCAACAAAAACACGGTTGCCCCTTTCCCTCCATAAAGCACTTGTTGCACTGCACCGCAGGGTTGGTTTGATAACTTCACGAGCACCATCTTTGGTAATGGATTTTGCCAGAGTTCGAATGATCCCTCATTATTTCTTTGGCATTCTTTTTGTGGTCTTACTGTTCTCTTATCAATGTGGATGATATAGTTCTTACCAGGGATGATCCTTCAGGGATCTCAGAGGCAAAATCTCATCTCCAATACCATTTTCAACTCAAGGACCTTGACCTTCTTTCCTATTTTTTCGTCTCAAAATTTCTCGCTCATCTCGTGGCATTTTTGTTAATAAAAAGAAATATATTGTTGACTTATTGGAGTCTGTCAGGTACTCGACTTGCACATCGGTCTTTACACCAATGGAGCAGAATCTGAAATTGAGTTGAGACCAAGGTGATGAATTTTCATATCCTCGTACTTATCGTCAACTTGTTGGCAGTCTCATTTACCTTACCTCGACGAGACCTAATATCTTGTATGCAATTAAAATTGTGAGTCAGTTTATGGGTTCTCCGCATACCCCACATCTTGCTACATTCATCGCATCTTACGTTATTTTCGTGGCACCTGTGGCATTACAACTTATGCTGATGCAGACCATGCAGGTTTTTTGGGCACTCGTCGCTCTACTTCGGGTTTGTGTGTTATGATGGGTAATTCTTGTGTTGCTTGACGGTGTAAGAAGCAGGAGCGGGTTTCAAAGTCTTCCACTGAAGTGGAATAACGGTCTATGTCAGTTGTTTGTTCATAAATTGCTTGGATCACTCAATTGGTTGCTGAACTTTGAGGTATATCGACTCAGCTGGATTTCCTTTATGCTAATAATACTAGTGCGATAGATAGCCATGATTTCTGTTTTTCATGATCGTACAAAGCACTTCGAGACGCATGTTCTTTTCATTCGAGAGTTGATTGTTGATAGCAAAGTTCGATTCTTTTATATTCGCAATGAAGACCAAGTGGCGGACCTTATGACCAAGTATGTTGTTACTAGTCGACATTAGTTTCTTGGTAGCAAATTGATGTGTCGTGATGACATCAATTTGAGGTAGGGTGTTAACATGATATTGGATTGTATTGTTGCCCAAATGTTGTTATATTGGCTTGGGTGTGTCTAGTGAAGTTTGTGTATGGGTTGGGGTCTTGGTAACATTTTGGTATTTAATCCCTATGTTAGCTGAGACTAGGGTAAAGATTTTGTATTTTTGGTGTATTCGTCGGCGTGCAACTACCAAGAATAATGGGTGGTATTTGGTCTGTGGATGTACTAAACACACTATTCAGAAACCACGTTAATCTTGTGTTTGTGCATCGTTATTTGTCAAGTATTATAAATATCATCGTCCCCCATCCGAGTAGTACACATTATCAACGAGCTTCTCCTTCATTCTAGAAATGAAGATATTTTGGATAAAAATTAATTCTGACAAACAAAAAAAATTAATTCTTTTCTCATGCACAAGGATCAAACTCTCAACCTTATGGTTAAGAGACAAAGTGAACCACAAACAATGCCACACCAAATTATTAGAATACTTTATTCTTTAATCAAAGAAAAGTGGCAATGTTTTTAACATAACAACAAGAAAGCATAACTATAATATTTTTGTTTATCATATCAAAAGTCCCAACAATTGATAACAAATTTGTAACTTTTTACCAACATATGAATTAAATAATGATATATTAGAAAGTAGAAATAAAAAAGGTAGAGAAAATTCAACGACACATCTAAGTAATCTACATAAAAAAAATTTCACTAAAATATTAACATAAAAAATCGTAGGACCCAAAATACAAACTGGTCAAAGTATCAGAGATAAAAAAAAGCGGTTTATACAATAGGGGGCTATTTGTTAAGTTAACAAAGTAGAGAGGCCAAAGTGCTATTTTCCCATATTTGAAAGCAAAGTGTCAGAAAAAAAAGGAAAACGCGTTCAAGCAAAATAAAAAAGTAAAGGCTTGAAATCCCCAACTGCAATGACGATCTATTGGTGAGGTGGCAAAATCAACCGCTCTTTGGGAATTGATTGTAATATTGCCCTATAATGGGAATTGATTTTTGAACGGCCATGTATTGGAAAAAATCCTCAGATTTCTTATTTCAGAATAATGAATCTTATAGTTCACAATGCCGCCAGTGCCGCCGACGTAGATGAAGAAAACAGATTCGCACAGTTACCGGACAAGCTCATCCACAAAATCCTGAACCTCCACCTTATTCTCGAAATCGACGATACTATACTCAAATCTCTATCCCGATTCCTCGCTGCCGCTAATCAGAAATTCTCCCGCCTGAAAACCATGGAAGACGTCAAGATTGTAGTTTCTTTACCTTGAGAAATCGAATTCCCGACCTCGAGCTTCTTTGACCCGATCTGGAGCTTGGCTGCCGAGTTTTCTCCTTGAGAGATCGATATTGATATCCGTATTGCCTCGAGAGATCAATATTCTTTCAATCATCATCGTTTATGCGGCGCGATCTTCTTAGGATTGTCGAATAAGAAAGAACTATTTTGCCACCTTCAGCTTCTCAATCTGCGAAACTTCAGCTTTTTCTCCAATTTACTCCTCGTCGGAAGCTCGCTCAAGGTGCTCTCTCTCGACAATGTCCACTTCGGCTACTACGTATATCTGAATGACATGATCGTATCCTCCAATATGTTGGAGACCTTGACTCTAACTTCGATCACCGAGCTTCAGTATCAGCCATCGAAACTTGAAATCAATTGTGGCTAAAGATATCGTTGCTAGGAGCTTCAAGATATCGATGGCTCCCTCTCTCGAAATGCTACGCATTTCGAATGAGAATGACTTCGATTTGCAAGTTTCATTTGTGCCAATTCTCAAACTGTTGATCGGAGGTAAACATAATCTCTGATGCCATATCTTGAATCATTTCTGAATGAATTTTGCACTATGAAATGTCTATTTCAGGAACAAGAACATTGACAAACAAAGTGATTAACAAGCTGACAAACCCGATTTTGATACAGATTGATAGTTCAGAGCTTCAAAAAGTAGTGAATTTTCACGAACTGACATGGAAGGCTAGCATGGGCGAAGAATCATCTGCTACAGAAGTGTTAGTCGACTGCAGATTCAATCATTCTGTGACATTAGAGAAGTTGAAGGAACTTCTTGGCATTGTAGACCGATATGTGGATCCTTACGAGTTCTTTCCTCAGGTTCAATTCTCGGATCCAATTCCATCGACCAAACGACATTTAATTACTATGCATCATATGATCTTAATTCTTATATTGTATGGTTTATATGTAGGGTAGCGTGTACCATAGTATCAAGATTTTTTATAGTAAGTGGCATCCGACCATCTATCTGATAGTGCAGTGTAATGTGGATGTATGGGTGGCGAGTCCAGGTATCGGTGGTTTGGTCAAGGAAGCAGAAGCCATGGTCGGTGACCGTGAAGGAAGAAGCTATGTCATAGATGCAAAGTATGGGGTACATGGATGTGGACTTCAAAAGCGACGCCGAGATAGTGGTGGATAGCTTGAAAGATTCGACGGAATTTGGAGACATTATAGAACAGTGTACCGGGTTTGAGGTCATTTTTGGACGGAGGAGTAGGAACATGGTGGCGAATACTTTGGCTAGGCGTGCATGTAACCTCCAGTCACCCACGTGTGGTGTGACACCTCCTGAGTGGGTGGTTGCAAGTTTTGTTGGACGATGTTTGTTTGATAGCCCATTAATAATATTTTGAGTAACTATTTTTGAAAGAAAAAAATATGAATTTGTATACGCCGTAGGGGTTGTTCACTTGGATAATTTGGTGTACTACCTATCCGGTAGTTCTGAGATTCTATCTCTGGGCGATTCGTTTCGCTGTTTCGCCATTAGGTGGTGACTGATGATGAATCGACAATTGAGCTCGAATAAGAATTGAGGGAGCTTAGGGTATTGGAATTAGGGGTTTTGTTTAGGTAGGGCCAATATATAGTGAGCCTTCACGCCCAAGCAAGGGTTTCAAACAACCAGTCCTAATAAGATATGGATTAGGAATTATAAACCCTAAATCAGAAACCCTATCTTCTAAACCTATAAAAGCACAAATCTTTTCATCATCATTCAAATTTCAGATTTCAGAATAATGAATCTTACAGTCCCCACCAATGCTAGTGCCGCCAGAGAAGAAGAAGAAACCAGAGTCGCTGAATTACTGGAAGAGATCATCCACAAAATCCTGATTCGTCTTCGACCCCAGAAGGAAGCCGCAAGAGCCGCCATCCTGTCGAAAAGATGGACCAACATCTGGAGCTTCAACCTCCACCCTATCAGCGACATCGACAATAGTGTACTCCAATCTTTTGACCGATTCACCGCCGCTGATGACCGGAAATTCCTCAGCCTGAAAACTATAGAAGCCGTCAGGAGTGCAATTTCTATACCTTCAAAAATTGAATGTGATTTCGATCAACGTCTCTTTAGCTTGGCTACCAAGTTTTTTGCCTCGAGAGATTGATATTCATCTTCGTATTCCTCCGGATTCTTATCGAGCATATATAGTTGCCTCCTTCATTGATACTCATCTTCCAGGTTGCAAGCAAGCTTGTTTAACCACCTGCTACTTGATCATAGCATTGTCGTCGCCGCAGAACAGAAAACTACTTCAACATATTCAATTGCTCAATCTGAGAAATTTCAGTTTTTTCACAGATTTACCACTCGCCGAAAGCTCGCTCAAGGTTCTCTGTCTCGAACATGTCCGCTTTTGCTACTACGGATTTCTGAATGACATGATCGCAATGTTCAAGTAAGCGTTAAGAGCTAGGCGATCGTGTGAGCCTCCTACTAGAGCTTTTTAAGATTAAGCGGAGATTAATCGTGATTAAGCGGTAGTACAAAAATGTAAGAAACAATTTACAATAGCGTATAATACTTAATAACACGCCTAATAATCAGCCACCACATCATCCTCATCATCCTCAAGAGCAACTCAATGGGATGGATTCCACAAACCATGGGAGATGGAACCTACCAGGGTGGCTGGGTGGAAGAAGCATTAGCCCAGCAGTGGGCTGTCGACTGAAGAAGAAGGAGCAGAGCAGCTATTGTCTGTCGATTGGAGAAGAAGGAGAAGCTGCTTTGGAGAAGAAGAAGCAGCCGCCGGCCGCCGGATTGTTGAAGAAGTGGAAGAAGAGAAGGCGGATTGAAGAAGAAGAAGAACTAGGAGAAGATTAGAAGAAGAAGATGCACAGCGTGACATTAGTTAGGGTTTTAGATATTTTAGTGATTTAAGTGGAAAAGGTAAATAGTTTTTTTAACTGATTAGGCGGTTATTGTCGGCGACCAAGCGCCGATTAAACGGCTGAAGCGGCAATTAATCAGAAAAGTCAGCGATTAAACAGTTTCCGCCGCTTTTTGTTCCGATTATAGGCAGATCGAGGCGGTGAGGTGTCGAGTAGCGATTAATTCCGCCTAATCGGCCGATTAATCGCGATTTTTCGAACACTGCATGATCGCCGCTGCCAATCAGTTGGAGACCTTGACTCTAACTTCGATCATAGGGGTTGCGTGTTTCAAAATTCAGAACCATCAGAACCTGAAATCAATTGTGGTAAATGATATCGATGCCAAGAGGTTCGAGTTCGTAGGTTCTGCCAAGAGGTTCGAGATCGTAGGGCCCCCCTCTCAAAACGCTACGCATTTCGAATAAGAATAACTTCGATTTGCAAGCCTCAAACTGCTGCAAATTGAAGGTAAGAGAGGCTTACTCTTTGCCCGTGTCTTTGAAAGCTTTTGAATTCGTTGACTTTACAATACTCTGTTTTGGGCTTTCTCTTTCAGGTACAAGAACATTGACAAATCAAGTGATGAACAAGTTGCACTCAGAGTTCCCATCATCGTTCAATTCCCACGTCGTCTTGAATGATCTTTCTCAACCATGTCAACTTACCGTGCAGTTCGCGAAGATGTCGAACCTGATTTCGATACAGATTCATCATTATGAGCTCTGATTTCGATACAAAGTGAAGAATCTACTACCTACTGCAGACTCGGAGCTCTTCAATTCATTGATTTTAGTTAGGATGACTAATGATCTCAATACGAAAACATGGATTTTGATGTCTGCTTAGAATGTAAACACAGAGAAATCATCATTTGTAACAACTGATCGCCATTATCAAAGCTTTAGAGCTATTTGTAATCGTGTAACAGTACATCGAAATAGGAAGCAACCCAACAATTCAAGCTACAATGAATGCTCCTTATTATTACAAAAGGGTGCTGCTATATATAGTTCGTATTTTTCTTCGCGCAGTCCGTGTTTTTTAGAATTGGACTATTATATCCTTATTGTATGCAGTCAATGTTTTACTTCGCGCAGTCCGTTTTTACTTCACACAGTCCATATTTTCCTTCGCAGTCTGTTTTTGCTTCGCACAGTCCAAGTTTTACATTGCGCGATCCGTTTTTTACTTTGAGTAGTCCATTTTTGCTTCACGCAGTCTAAGTTTTACATTGCGCAGTCCGTTTTACTTCTCGCAGTCCAAGTTTTGCTTTGCGCAATCCGTTCTTACTTCGCACAGTCCATATTTTACTAACACAATCCATTTTTATTTCGTCCAGTCTAAATTTACTAAGGGTATAATGATCCATATTTGAATAAATTTATTATTTTCATTGTTTTGAAAGTAAATTAAAATACATATTCAAAACTATGACACATTTCATATAAAAAATTAATATTCTAATAAAATAGAAAAAATTACATTTTCCACAAAATAAATTGAATAACTATAAACCATCACATATCTTCGAAAATATCCAACAAAAAAATTAAGCTTTATAGTTATTCAAGTTATTAAAATCTGGACTGCGCGAAGAAAACATGGACTGTGCGAAGTAAAACCTAGATTGCATATAGCAAATAGCAATTATTAGTGAGCATCTTGTACTAGTTAGGTTTATTCTTTGAGAGCAGAATGAGAAATTTCATCCATTTGACTAAATAATTTTATTGGGAAACTAGTTGACATGTCAGACAGTTTAGAAGGTCTACTAACCTTAAACGAGTAATTGAATTAGAAAAAGGCAAATGAATAATAGTAGAATAGAATCATAATAGTCAAATAATCAATCCCTTGGACTGCTTCTTTTCATTCATTAACTTCCCCATCTGGTGGTTATTCTCCAGAGCTAGTCCTATTCAACTCCTTCCTTCTTCTGGGAACCTACATCCTCACTTAATTGACTATTCTGATTTCTGGTACTAATTGTATTTTCGTATTTACATTTTTCCAAAAAGAAAAGTCACCCGCCAAGAAGAAAAGGACGCCATGACCTTGGACTTGGACTTGGTTGAATTGAACACTCTTTCTTCTCATTTCTCTTCTCAATTTCTCTTCATTCAACTATCTACTGTTTATTGCATACACATATAAATAACCAATACCCTTCCCAGTTCCATGTTCATCTCACATCTCACATCTGCATTTTTTCATATTCTTTTCTACAACATTTTATCTGATTCCTTCCCTTAAACTAATTTACTCATCCCAACTTATTACTTCATTTACTCCATGGATTCCTCGCCCACGTCTTTAACACCAGAACCCACCACCGCCCAGATAACTTCCCCCAAGTCTCCATTCCACCAAACTAGGACAAGAAGCATTAAGGTCTGGAAGTTGAAGCTCACTGCTAAGTGGCGAGCTTTCAAATCTGCTCTCTCTCGCATATTCAAACAACAACCCCGCCGCCGCCTCCTCATCCGACAATCCAAAAATAACACTGTTACCCCTTTGGCCAAGATCAATGAGGATAAACCCCTCCGCACCGCCCGCCCACACAAATCTCTTGCCCGTCTCCTCCAAGTTCCTTACTCCGCCGCCGATTTCATTGACTGGGGGGACCGTATGACTCCCACCCTCTCTCCCAAGATGGACATCTCTTCCAAATGGCGAGAATTACACGGCGACGGTGATTGGGCCGGCGAAGGCGAAGGCAGCCTCCTCAGCCCTCTCTACCCCTGCCTCCGCCGCGAGATCCTCAAGTACGGCGAGTTAGCCACCGCCACCTACGACGGCTTCGACTTCGACCCGCTCTCCGAGTTCTGCGGAAGCTGCAGATTCAACCACAACAAGCTCCTCCAGGAGCTGGGACTCGCGGACAAGCACGGATACAGAGTCACCCGCTACATCTACGCCATGTCCCACGTGGACGTGCCAGATTGGCTGGCCAGCACATACACCACGTGGAGCAAAGACTCCAACTGGATGGGTTACGTGGCAGTGAGCGATGACCTGGAATCCAAGCGAATTGGCCGTAGAGACATCGTGGTCGCCTGGCGTGGAACCGTAGCTCCGACGGAGTGGTTCAGCGACTTGAAAGCCAAGCTGGTTCGAGTCAACGATGTGAAAGAAGTCAAAGTACAAGAAGGGTTCCTTTCCGTTTACAAATCCAAAGGGGAATTCACAAGGTACAACAAATGGAGCGCTTCGGAGCAAGTAATTGACGAATTGATTAAACTTGTGAGACTTTACAGAGACGAAAGGAAAGAAGAAATTAGCCTCACCATTACTGGGCATAGCCTAGGAGGAGCATTGGCTCTTCTAACTGCTTACGAGGCAGCCATTTTGATTCCTAATGTATTCATCAGCGTGATTTCATTCGGTGGTCCAAGAGTTGGGAACTTAGCTTTCAGGGAGAAGCTCAAGGAATTGGGAGTGAAGGTTTTGAGAGTGGTTGTTGACCAGGACATTGTTCCTGATCTTCCAGGAATCATAATCAATACCATTCTAAAGAAGCTGTCGTTAAGTAATAGAATTAACTGGATTTACAGGCACGTTGGGAGGGAGTTGAAGCTGGATATAAGGGCTTCCCTTATTTGAAGCAAGATTCAGACTTGAGTGGGAGCCATAACATGGAGGTGTATCTGCATTTGTTGGATGGATTTGTGAGCACAAAGTCAAAATTTAGGTGGAATTCGAGGAGGGATTTGGCTCTGGTGAACAAAAACACTGATAGGTTGATTGAAGAGCTCAAGATTCCTGAATTCTGGTACGATATGCCTTACAAGGGATTGGTGCTAAACAAACATGGGAGATGGGTTAAACCTGGAAGACAGCCTGAAGATATTCCTACTCCTTTGTTCACTGAGGATTCTAATCACCGCCCTGTGCTTCAAATTGTGGATGATTAAACCTCCAAACACAACCCAACCTTCATTTCATTTTTATGCACTGCATTAGGGTTCTTGTTACTACAGTTGTACAAACAGTAGTTTATATATATGGATGAACTTGTATTTTGTTATTATTATTTTTGCAGATATGATAAAATTCGTTTATTCTTTGAATGATATTACACGTCTTTTTTTGTTTCTCTAAGTACCATTAAACCATAGCTTATTGTTTCTTAAGTAACACTAGCCATTGGCGGATCCATTCACAAGTAGGGGTTGCTGCTGCATATTCCAAAATATAAGAGAGGGAGAAGCATTTCTCTTTTTCTTTCTTTTATTTTGCTTTCTTAGAAAATTATATGTTTTTGTTATTAATAATATTATATGATCATAAGAATCAATGTCTTACAGAATTGTTCCATCTTGCTTCTTTTTGGTACTTCGAGTCTGGACGTCTGTCACCCATCGGCAACTACACTATGGGTTACCACGAGATTTTGTTGACGGCTTTTGCCTTCAGGATGCGTCTTTCTTTGAACAACACCCTTGGAAAATTACAAAATATATTTTTATCCTAAATCACTTATAATGTTAAAGGTTTTACTATTTGACTATAGAAATAATAAAATATTATGTGAACGTTCCGGTGCCTACGTATTAATGGAACCATAACTCTAAAATTTCGTCATATTTGTACTTGAACTTTAGAGTTTGAGAATTTTAGTTTAGTGTTCACATAGAATATAGTGTTAGGGGTCTGAAGTTTATTTTTTGGGATTATGATTTTTAACTGTAGCACCGCCGGAGTTAAGTGTTAGTGTTCACAAAGAAATGCAACTAAACCCCCACCATAGTGAAGAATAAAAAACGTGGGAGATAATAAAATAAAAGTGGTTGACATGGATTATTTTTTATTATTTAAATATTCAAATAAGAATCAATTAATAAGAAATTTTTTATTGGCTATTTTCCTACATTTAAGGAGAGAAGGAATAAAAGAGGGGGTCTTTTATATTCCTATATATATTATAACTAGTTTTTGCCTGCCAGTCGGCGGGCCGCAAGTTGTGTAATATATAATTCTAAAGCTTGTTTAAAGAAAAGAGAAGAAATTGACTATTTTCATTAAATTAATTTTTTGAGATAGGAAACAAACATTCTTATAAGGAAAATTGTCTGTCCTATATCAATGTTATCGATTTGTTATACTTGCATGATATACTAAAATTATCATTGTAAATTGTAAGTAATACTCAACACATATATCAAATTAAGCCCGTTGCCAAAGTCACTAACTATAATCATATAATTAATGTAGAAATTGTTAGTTATGTGCATGATAAGTTTTAGAGCTTTCATGTTCACATTATTAATATATTCATCCAAATGAATATAACAACCCTGTCTTCAAATCTCTCACACTTTAGGACAAATATAGATATTGAGGTATCCACCTCATGGCCATTTTTATTCTTATTTGTAGGAGGCTATATTTGGTTAGTTAATATATTAATCAAATTAACATAAAAAAATATTTGATTGGTTGAGAAACTTAAATTACAGTGGAGGTTGAAAAGTGAGATAAAATTATTGGGATGGTAAAAATATTGAAATTTGGGATAATTTTAATAAAATATAGACATATTATCCATTCGCGTATATAATAGTGGCCAATTATTTTAGCCAAGTATATATTAAAGACCTCAATAGAAATATTTCAAATTTACAAAATAAGAATTTACATCACTAAGGTAAATAATGTTACTTTCCTTATTGGCAAAATAACTAAAATGGGAGACATAAATAAAATGAGGATTTAATCAATATACATTAAAGTATAATATGATTTTCGTCGGTATAATAATAATAATAGAATTCTTATAACTACATGTACCTCAAGTTTGGATAAGCATAGTTTAGAAAATAAAGATTTTGTATGCTTTGTTCAGAGGTATTGATCGATGGAATGATGTGGAATCTCGATGTTTACATTAAGTTAGAAAAAAACAAATAAATATTAAATATAGGCATATTAAAATTTTAATGAATAATAAAAATTAAACTTAATAAATATTTATCACTGTTTAATATAAATTTATTCAATCATGAGAATTAATTTTATTTCCATAAAAACGTCAAAAACAAATTCCAAAAGAGAGTGGGGTTGTGGGGTAGGTTTTTGGCTGAACTATAAAATAATAATAATAATTTTGATGAATTAATTAAATATTAAATCTTAAATAATTTTGATTGGTGGAATAGCTAGAATTAAGGAGAGGGCTTTAAAATGAGGGAGTCTTTTATTTTGCTTTATATATTACTAGCTTGTGGCCCGCGCTTTGCAGCGGGCAACATACTTTTTTTAGGAAGAATGAAGATCAATTATATGAAAATTAATCGAGTATCTAACTCTCTCATAAGGTCATACCGCTCCTAGTGTTTAATTATGCTATCCGAACACTCTATTGTGTGTGTTCCCAAGTTAGTTCCATGGCCCTTATTCGCAAGTACGTCCGCGAAGTGGTTTGCCTCTCTATAGATATGTTTTATAGTAACCTTCCAGTTCCTCTCTAGCAGTCTTCTATACTGACAAACAATTGTTGCATGTTTGCAGTCCAAGTACGTGGTAATTGATAAGAGCTTAACTTCACATATGGAGTCGATTTGCATTTCAAGGACTCTCAGCCCAACATTTCATGCTCTCTCCATGCTTATGACAATGCTTGTGAATTCTGCACAGGTTATTGAACATGTTCCAAGATTAGTCATGAAGGCATCTACAGTCAATACTTCTAGTCTCTTATAACTCCTCCTAGTGTCACCACTTCCGTTTCTTGCTATTGACCCGTCCGACCAGTGACCATGTGTGAATACTATTAAAAAACCTCATAAAATACTATTAAATATTGACTATAGTTGGAATTGCTCCTTTTGATTTTTATGTAAGGTTGTGTGTAGTAATTGTTTATGTGTTTCTTTTGTGAACATGTTTTAGACCAATTGTAGCTTGAAATTTTTTGAGATCATGTACTTGGATTTGATTTGATGTTTGTAGATGGACTTTCCTATGTTGTTAGCATGTATTTTCTAATTTATTTCTGTTTTTTTACATTGACTGTTAGATCATTCTTTTTTGTGTTGTTATTTAATTATTAACATATCATGAATTTCTAAGTAACAAAAAAAAATTTTTAATTTCAAATATAGTTTTTTTATAAAGTAAAATTATTGTAATAAATTTTTATCCAGGTAATTATTGATAATGTAAAATCGATCAATGCTTATGTTTAATTAAAATCACGTGGACCGTATAAAATTAAATAAAATATATAAAATGATTATTACATTCCTAATGAACATGGTGAAAAATGTTATTTGATAAAAGATAGTTTATTCCTATAAGTTTATGTTCATTTTGAAATGATTATATATAAAAGTTTGGTCTGTCCAAATAGGAAACGTGAACATAATATTTACGATAAAATCGATAATCATAAGTTTCATGATAAATACAAACCAAAAACTTATCTACTCCACTGAAATTTTATGAATAAAAAAAACTCATTTTGTGCTGGCAAAATAAATTCTATTTATCTAAATTCGAGAAGAAAATAAAATACCAGGAAATCCAATAGATATTTATCATAGGCATTATTTTAATGAAATGTGAAAAAATAGCTCATTACGAATTGGAGAATGTTGATTGTGCAAATATATGTTGGTGGATGCTGGTTCTTCGTTATTTATCATGTCTAGCTAGATTAGTTATTCATTTATTATGCTCAACAAACTCTAAACACGTGATGCAGAATTTGGGTTCTCAAACCCTTATAATGTTGTTGTGTGTGATGCATTCGAACCAAACCCTCATTTATATTTTCTAATGGTCACTCTTCAACTGTTTATCCTAATGATCAACTCATTTTAATTAATTTTAGTGAAATAAAAAAATAGATGACTCAATAAATTATTTCATATATTTGTGGCTCATAACTTCTCAAGAGAATAAGAAATTTTATAAATTTGGGAGAGAGAAAATCTTGTTGTGGTCTACAGAGTTGTGGAAGTGAAATTATGATAATTTTGTCATTTTGTCTGTAACACGTAAAATAGGGTGAAAATGAACATTCATATGAAAGGGAAAATTATGAAAGAATGTCAAATCAATTTTTTTATAAAATAATAATTCTCAATTATTATAAAATCTAAATTAAGGAGAGAATGAATTAAAATTAATCAATAAATATATATTACAACTTTATTGAAAATTTAATGGAATTTATTTTAAACTCAATAAATATTTGAAATATTAGTGATAATTTAAAAATAATTATGTTGTAAAAATTATTTGTACAAAGGGACAACGTAATAAAAATTCATTTAAAATAAAATAGAATAAAAAAATGTGTGTACTATCCCATAAAAATTTGAGAGTTTAATGAAAAGAGAATATCTTTTTACATATTATTTATTTGTAGCGGGTATTGTTGTGATTGGTTTAATAAGAATTTTCTTTTATGATTCATTCTGCACTCGTGAGATCCGGGCAGTTAGGAAGGGACCACCACGGCTCCTCTCTTCTCGAGATCCATATAGCCCTTATCAGTGTATGGAGAAGAAGTTCTTATAGAATTCTTTGTAGAATCGACAAACATTAAGCATAAGTTTTAATTATTAATTAATTAATCCCCTTAATGTTTCAGAAATTATGCGTAGAAAGGAAAAATTAAATTAAAAATAATTCTTTAATAAATCACTTTTTTAACAATAAGAATTATCTTCATTAATCGTCCAAATCAAATTATATTAGAAATAACCTCTAATCTAATTAGGTGGAAACAATTACACTTTTAACTATAAGAATTTATGTGAATTTGTGAAGAATATCCTTACAAATGAATGAGGTGAAGAATATCCTTATTTATGTGAATTTAATTATTTAAAACAAAAAAGAATGAGGTAATAAAAAGGTTAAAAAAGGTTAAAATAATGATGATAACGTGGGAATAAAATATTAAGTTAAATGATAACGGTTATTTAATTTTTTGCTACTTATATGTAAAATTGATTTAAATAATAATTAATTAATAGAAAATTCCTATTGGTTGATTAGCTACACTTAAGGAGAGAATAGGGGTGGCAGTCCCAACCTGAAACCCGAAAACCTACCCGTAATCGACCCGGTCAACGCGGTTTTATAACCGGACTGACCAAATAACGGGTCGAGGTCGGGCGGTTAAAAAAACCGGCCAAATATTAGGGCGGTTATTGGTCCGCCAGATAACTGGGCCGACCCGGCCGAATGCCACCCCTATATGGATGACTTGACGAGAGTTGGGATCATCACATCGTTATGTTTTAAATTTATTTTCTTCGAACTCTTAGTATTCGCAATTTCGGATGTTAATTAGTTATTATTTGGGCTACTAAACCCATAATTATGCAGCCCAATTGGGTTTGGAAGCAGTTGGGCTGCATTTGGATTCGAATTTAGGCGGCAAATGTTGGGCTTCACGCGATCGGGTATAACCGTTGGTGCCCGCCTACCCGTCGGCCACGGTCACGGTAAGGAAAACAGAACCGACGGGTCCGGGTCGGGCGGTTAAAAAAACCGGACAAATATTAGGACGGTTATTGTCCGCCAGATAACCAGGCCGACCCGGCCGAATGCCACCCCTATGAGAGAAGGAATAAAAGGGGTGCTCTTTTATATTTGCTTATATATATACTAGATAGTAGATGTGGACTAATCTTCAATTCTCCTTGGATCTGCTGATGATTGAGAGGAAGGAGTGGGCTGGGTGGCGTGTTTGGCAAGAGGAATTGGGCTCCAGGAGGTTTAGGCCAAGTTTGGATAGGTTTTTAATTGGGTTGTTGGTTAGTTTTGGTTTTTACAATAAGCTTTCAGTCTAATGTTGAACTTTTAAAGGTGATGGTTTCCTACCTAAAATGGGCCCAAATCAATAAATGAGTATTTTATCTTGGAATTGTCGGGGAATTGGACCGGATTTAACGGTTCATGAACTCCAAAAACTAGTGGTTCGCTTTAAACCCAGGTTTCTTTTTCTCTGCGAAACACATGCACAAGACAACGATATTAGGGACAAATTAAATGATATCCAATATAGAAATTTTAAACATGTCTCAGGTGAGAATACGAAAGGTGGAATTGTGTTGGCATGGAAGGATAAACTAATAATAAAGGTGTTATTTGCAAACGTTTATTCGATATGCATTGAATGGACTGAATCAAAGGACAAAAAACTTTTTCTGATTGGCGTCTACCTTCCAACCTTCCCAGTGATAAGACGTGCGCAATTCGAATATTTACAAAATAAAATTCTAGACATTAATGGTCCAAAAGTTATTTTTGGAGACTTCAACGCTGTTTGCCAACTTTCGGAAAGACAAGGTGGCAACCTCCGAAATGCTAGATCATTGGCTGATTTTAATGCTTTCATAAGAGATCTTCTCCTAGTAGATGTTGAATTCTCAGGACCTTTATTCACCTGGTCAAATAAAAGGAATGGAAACAAGGAAATAAAATCAAGACTTGATCGGTTTTTAATCTCTTTAGAATGGCTAAATCTTTGGCCAGAGACGTGCTGCGCTAATATAAAAGCAAATGGTTCTGACCATCTAGCAATTTTTCTTGAAAGAGTGCCAACAAAATCCCCCTCAAAAAAGTTATTCAGATTTGATAATAGATGGATTGGGTTACCTGATGTAAGGAGTGGTCGAGACCGAATGGAATAGACCAACACCTGGATTACCGATGTATAAGGTTACGATAAAATTAAAAGAAATTAGATATAAGCTCTTTGAGCTTAGGAGACCTGGGGCCACAAACTCAGAAAAAAGAATTAAGGAGATTGAAAAAGAAATTGAACTGGAGAAAGCAGCAAAAACAATTGATTGTGGGATTTTTTCCAAAAATGGGCTTGGCCCACAAATCAATTACCAAAATAGGCTCGTTGTACGGTCAATTCCCAAAATGGGCTTGTTTTCGCTGACTGGGCATGTATGTCGCCAAAATAAATAACGATCCGATTTTTAGAATAAAAATCGCCACTATAAGACCATCTCCAATGCTAGTGTATAATGGTTAAAAAGTGGATAAATTTAGCAAAAGTGTCCTCCAATGCATTGGCTAAAAATGCAAATTATTTAAAATGTGTATATTTGTATGTATATTTAGAGAAAGGTGAGGGGAAATTGGCAATAATGGGTAAATTGGGGACCACCATATGTAGAGGAAGAGAAGAAGCCATGGGAATAGTGGATTCCACATGGCACTAGACCATTGGTTGGACTAAGTTAATGTATGTTTAAATTAATGTGTATTTAAAGTAATTTTTTTAAATATGTTAATATATTTTATTTTTAACTAATCTAATGTATTTTATTTTGTACTAAGTTAATGTATTTTCTTTTGAATTTATCTAATGATTAATGGGTCCCCGTAGCACCTATTTCACCGATGGAACCGTTTCCTTCGACCATGTCATACACTGAAAATGTCGAACCCAATGTTGAACCCGACTTTCTAGCGGCTTGGGAGAAGAGCATGACTCACTTGATAGAAAATTCGAACACGCATGCAAGACTAGATAGGACCGAGAGAGGCCGAGAGAAGCACGGAAAAAATAAACATGATATTGAGATAATGAGAATGGATCTTTCTCGAGTAATTAGTCCGAGGACTAGGGATTGGTTCCAAGAACACAAAGATAGGATCGTAGCCTCGTACCATGTCGATCCATATACACCCCCGAGAGAATCCATGTTTGTCATGTCTATTTTAAGATTAATGTATTGTACCCTTGTTAAAGAAAAGTTCATCCGAAGAAGAAAAAAATTACATCGAAATGTTCGTTGTAATTAGTTAACAATATATTTGTACATGTGATTAACCAATTATTAAAAAAAAAATGTAAAGATTAACACTAATTTAGATTTATGTAAATAGTCAAAGTTAAATTTAGCCAAAGAGCATTGGAGCATATTCACTTTTCTATTGATTAAAATTGAAAAAATAGCATAAAAAATAGCATTTTTAGCTAATGCATTGGAGAGCCAAAAATTGCCACTTATAGTGGCGATTTTTGTCTACACATTTTAGTGCACTTTACTTTCAAATATAGTAAAATAACACTTTGGCCTCTCTACTTTGTAAACTTAACAAATAGCTTCCTATCGTATAAACCGCTCTTTTTATCTTTCGTTTTTTGACCAATTTGTATTTTGGGTCCTTCCATTTCAACTAACGCTTCATGACGTTAAATATGTGCACATAGATTCTATTTTGAGATTTGTATGTTCCTATTTCAAAACAATGGCGAAGCCAGGATTCAAGCATACCATGGGCCCGATACATAAAATACAATAGGCCGAATATATTTTCGTACGATAAAATACATATATTTTAGCTATTTGGGTCCAGGGGACCCTGGGCTCGGGCCCAGGGTAGTCACCCCTTATCTTCGTCAGTGTTTCAAAAGGTGTTTATAATTGACTAATGTTACTCATATAATTGACTGATGTTGCTCGTATAGTACTCGTTAATTTAATTGGTGCGCATTACTATACGAGTAACATTAGTCAATTATAAACACCTTTCGAAATACGAACATACAAATCTCAAAATAGAATCTATGTGCACATATTTAACGTCATGAAGCGTTAGTTGAAATGGAAGGACCCAAAATACAAATTGGTCAAAAAACGAAAGATAAAAAGAGTGGTTTATACGATAGGTAGCTATTTGTTAAGTTTACAAAGTAGAGAGGCCAAAGTGCTATTTTACTATATTTGAAAGTAAAGTGCACTTAAATGTGGAGACAAAAAATCGCCACTTATAGTGGCGATTTTCATGCTAAAAATCGGATCATCATTTATTTTGGCGATATACATGCCCAGTCAGCGAAAATAAGCCCATTTTGGGAATTGACCGTACAACGAGCCTATTTTGGTAATTGATTTTTGGGCCAAGCCCATTTTTGGAAAAATCCTTGATTGTGAAAGAGTTTCATCCCTAGAAAATGATTTATCAATTGAAATACATCAAGAAAAATGTTATTGGAAGCAACGAAATAGAAACAAATGGTTAGAAATGGGTGACAAAAACACGATATTCTTTCATCAGACTGTAAAATAACAAAGAAGGAGAAATTTGGTAACTAACTTAGAAGATAAAGATGGGGTAAATCAATTTAATCAACAGAAACTGGGCCAGATTGCTTCCGAGTTCTATAATGGATTATTCGATACCTCTTTCCCTCCATCTAGTCTCACATCTATAATGAATGCTATTCCTGATGACAAACAAGTCTCAAGCAGGATGAACAATCAAATTACAGAATGGGTATCAGACGATGAAATCAAGGACGCGATTTTCTCAATCGGGAAGGATAAAGCACCGGGTTCTGCCGGTTTCACGGGGGCCTTCTTCCAAGCATACTGGGACATTGTTGGCCAGGAAGTCACTATTGCAGTGGCTCTTTTTTTCAGAACAGGGATAATGTTAGGGGAAATTAATTACACGTGGGTCTCTTTGTTGCCTAAGAAAGAGGAAGTTAAAAGCATGAAAGACTTGAGGCCAATTGGACTATGCACAGTATTATGTAAGTCAATAACAAAAATTCTAGCAACAAGGTTGGGTAAGATTTTGCCGAGTATAATTAGCATGAATCAAAATGGTTTCGTACAAGGGAGAGCAATATCTGATAACACTCTTATCGCTCATGAAGTGATGCATTATCTAGCGAACATGACCACTGAGTTATCGAGCTTCATGGCCCTTAAAGTGGATATGGAAAAAGCATATGATAGAGTTGAATGGTCACTTCTGATTGCTCTTATGAGACGATTTAAGTTCAGGGAAAGAATTATTGGATGGATTTCAGAGTGTTTAACGAAAGCTAGGTTAACTATCATCTTAAATGGTCAACCTTTTGACTATTTCTCTCCCTCTAGGGGACTTAGACAAGGAGATCCACTTTCCCCGCTTCTTTTTGCCATCTGCTCAGAAGGGCTAACACTTATTATCCAGAAGGCTATTTTGGATAGGAAATTAGTAGGATTGAAATTCAACAACACAAGTCCAACGCTCACCCATTTAATGTTCGCAGATGATACCTATCTGTTTCTCAAGGTCTCAGATGACTATATAACTAATCTTATTGATATGTTTGAGATCTACCAACTCTGTAGTGGCCAAAAAATAAATCTAGCGAAATCAGCTGTAACGTTTAGTAAGGGTACACCTGATATATCAAGGTCCCGCTGGAGTAGTATGTTAGGAATATCAATATCAAACAATCAAGATATTTACCTTGGGCTCCCTTCGGTTCTTAAACGTTCCAAAACCGAGACTTTCAGATTTCTTGAAGATATCCTAGTTAAAAGAATAAACTCATGGAAAGGGAAATGGTTATCCCCTGCTGCTATGGATGTCCTTATTTCTTATTGAGTGCAAATTAATCCCTTTCTCGATCAGTGGATTCCCACCTTTCCTCCTTCTACCCCTATTTTAAATATGAGGGATATAATTTTAGATTTACCGCTCTCTGTTGCTGGTTTCATAAATAATGGTAAATGGGACCACAACAAACTGAATAGTATCTTCAGTGAAGATTCAGTCAATAAAATACTTTCTATCCCAATACCTAGGAGACAAGTAAGGGATAAAATAATTTGGAAGTTTGCGCCCTCGGGTGAATATTCAGTTCATTCGGGTTACGAGGTTGCGAAAGAAGTTTTAGCGGAACCTCCTCAGTTTGAACCGACGGATGTGGTGGATTCAAAAGTTTGGAATGCCATTTGGAAAATTGAAATTCAACCAAAATTCCACTTTTTCCTCTGGAGAATTTTACATAGATCTCTTCCTGTAAGAGCAGAACTTTTTTATAGAGGTCTTCAAATTTCGACCTTTTGTCCGGTGTGTTGGGATGAGGAGGAAACAATTGAACACCTATTTTTTGACAGTATTTTAACGCTCAAAGTTGCTAAGGTTTGTAACCTTCCAATTCAGAGTTACAAAGGTCCTTCATTTGTTTACGTCTGGAGAAGGATTGCTAGGGAACATATGAGTCTAAGAGTATCTTTCATTCTATTCTAGTGGAGGGTGTGGAAATCAAGAAATTTGGTTGTTTTCAAACTTACACAGGATTTCCCAGAAAAAATATCGGATCAATTCTTTTTTATGCTGAAGGAGCAATTGGAAAATTTCTCCCAACCCAAAACACCTAATGTTTTACAAGTCACGAACATAGAAAACATGAATAGACCCTTATGCAAAGGCGTGATGACTGGTAATGCTATATGGGTCCAAGTGGACGGAGCTACATCTAAGAATGTTGGAGGGGCAATTGGCTTCATTATTAGACATTTTAATTGAGTTCTCATTTTTGCTGGGGGAGGTGTTTTGCTGGAATCACTGACCCCTTTACCATTGAATGTCTTGCGATTAGAGAAGCCATGTTCTGGTGTTTAGATTCAAAATTTAAAAATGTGGTGATCGAAAGGGACGCTCAGCAAGTTAAAAACAAAATTGCTCAAGGAAAAGCACTTCACCCCTCGGCTGGAGCAATCGTCAATGAGGTTAGACAGTTGATCAATGATCTAGATTTTCTTGAATACAAAACTATTCCGAGGACTCAAAATATTTGGGCACACAATTTTGCCAAAGAGGCATTAATTTTTCTCCCAAACAGGCTTGACCTAATTAATTTGAGGCCGTTTGGTCGATAGCGTAATTAGTGAAGAAGAAAAGATTTTGGTGGCGGCGGTGTTGCAGTTGCTGCTCCGGCGGTGCTGCTATCCTTGAAACCCGGCGGTGCTGCAGTTAAAAATCATAATCCCAAAAAATAAACTTCAGACCCCTAACACTATATTCTATGTGAACACTAAACTAAAATTCTCAAACTCTAAAGTTCAAGTACAAATATGACGAAATTTTAGAGTTATGGTTCCATTAATACGTAGGCACCGGAACGTTCACATAATATTTTATTATTTCTATAGTCAAATAGTAAAACCTTTAACATTATAAGTGATTTAGGATAAAAATATATTTTGTAATTTTCCAAGGGTGTTGTTCAAAGAAAGACGCATCCTGAAGGCAAAAGCCGTCAACAAAATCTCGTGGTAACCCATAGTGTAGTTGCCGATGGGTGACAGACGTCCAGACTCGAAGTACCAAAAAGAAGCAAGATGGAACAATTCTGTAAGACATTGATTCTTATGATCATATAATATTATTAATAACAAAAACATATAATTTTCTAAGAAAGCAAAATAAAAGAAAGAAAAAGAGAAATGCTTCTCCCTCTCTTATATTTTGGAATATGCAGCAGCAACCCCTACTTGTGAATGGATCCGCCAATGGCTAGTGTTACTTAAGAAACAATAAGCTATGGTTTAATGGTACTTAGAGAAACAAAAAAAGACGTGTAATATCATTCAAAGAATAAACGAATTTTATCATATCTGCAAAAATAATAATAACAAAATACAAGTTCATCCATATATATAAACTACTGTTTGTACAACTGTAGTAACAAGAACCCTAATGCAGTGCATAAAAATGAAATGAAGGTTGGGTTGTGTTTGGAGGTTTAATCATCCACAATTTGAAGCACAGGGCGGTGATTAGAATCCTCAGTGAACAAAGGAGTAGGAATATCTTCAGGCTGTCTTCCAGGTTTAACCCATCTCCCATGTTTGTTTAGCACCAATCCCTTGTAAGGCATATCGTACCAGAATTCAGGAATCTTGAGCTCTTCAATCAACCTATCAGTGTTTTTGTTCACCAGAGCCAAATCCCTCCTCGAATTCCACCTAAATTTTGACTTTGTGCTCACAAATCCATCCAACAAATGCAGATACACCTCCATGTTATGGCTCCCACTCAAGTCTGAATCTTGCTTCAAATAAGGGGAAGCCCTTATATCCAGCTTCAACTCCCTCCCAACGTGCCTGTAAATCCAGTTAATTCTATTACTTAACGACAGCTTCTTTAGAATGGTATTGATTATGATTCCTGGAAGATCAGGAACAATGTCCTGGTCAACAACCACTCTCAAAACCTTCACTCCCAATTCCTTGAGCTTCTCCCTGAAAGCTAAGTTCCCAACTCTTGGACCACCGAATGAAATCACGCTGATGAATACATTAGGAATCAAAATGGCTGCCTCGTAAGCAGTTAGAAGAGCCAATGCTCCTCCTAGGCTATGCCCAGTAATGGTGAGGCTAATTTCTTCTTTCCTTTCGTCTCTGTAAAGTCTCACAAGTTTAATCAATTCGTCAATTACTTGCTCCGAAGCGCTCCATTTGTTGTACCTTGTGAATTCCCCTTTGGATTTGTAAACGGAAAGGAACCCTTCTTGTACTTTGACTTCTTTCACATCGTTGACTCGAACCAGCTTGGCTTTCAAGTCGCTGAACCACTCCGTCGGAGCTACGGTTCCACGCCAGGCGACCACGATGTCTCTACGGCCAATTCGCTTGGATTCCAGGTCATCGCTCACTGCCACGTAACCCATCCAGTTGGAGTCTTTGCTCCACGTGGTGTATGTGCTGGCCAGCCAATCTGGCACGTCCACGTGGGACATGGCGTAGATGTAGCGGGTGACTCTGTATCCGTGCTTGTCCGCGAGTCCCAGCTCCTGGAGGAGCTTGTTGTGGTTGAATCTGCAGCTTCCGCAGAACTCGGAGAGCGGGTCGAAGTCGAAGCCGTCGTAGGTGGCGGTGGCTAACTCGCCGTACTTGAGGATCTCGCGGCGGAGGCAGGGGTAGAGAGGGCTGAGGAGGCTGCCTTCGCCTTCGCCGGCCCAATCACCGTCGCCGTGTAATTCTCGCCATTTGGAAGAGATGTCCATCTTGGGAGAGAGGGTGGGAGTCATACGGTCCCCCCAGTCAATGAAATCGGCGGCGGAGTAAGGAACTTGGAGGAGACGGGCAAGAGATTTGTGTGGGCGGGCGGTGCGGAGGGGTTTATCCTCATTGATCTTGGCCAAAGGGGTAACAGTGTTATTTTTGGATTGTCGGATGAGGAGGCGGCGGCGGGGTTGTTGTTTGAATATGCGAGAGAGAGCAGATTTGAAAGCTCGCCACTTAGCAGTGAGCTTCAACTTCCAGACCTTAATGCTTCTTGTCCTAGTTTGGTGGAATGGAGACTTGGGGGAAGTTATCTGGGCGGTGGTGGGTTCTGGTGTTAAAGACGTGGGCGAGGAATCCATGGAGTAAATGAAGTAATAAGTTGGGATGAGTAAATTAGTTTAAGGGAAGGAATCAGATAAAATGTTGTAGAAAAGAATATGAAAAAATGCAGATGTGAGATGTGAGATGAACATGGAACTGGGAAGGGTATTGGTTATTTATATGTGTATGCAATAAACAGTAGATAGTTGAATGAAGAGAAATTGAGGAAGAGAAGAGTGGTTCAATTCAACCAAGTCCAAGTCCAAGGTCATGGCGTCCTTTTCTTCTTGGCGGGTGACTTTTCTTTTTGGAAAAATGTAAATACGAAAATACAATTAGTACCAGAAAGAAATCAGAATAGTCAATTAAGTGAGGATGTAGGTTCCCAGAAGAAGGAAGGAGTTGAATAGGACTAGCTCTGGAGAATAACCACCAGATGGGGAAGTTAATGAATGAAAAGAAGCAGTCCAAGGGATTGATTATTTGACTATTATGATTCTATTCTACTATTATTCATTTGCCTTTTCTAATTCAATTACTCGTTTAAGGTTAGTAGACCTTCTAAACTGTCTGACATGTCAACTAGTTTCCCAATAAAATTATTTAGTCAAATGGATGAAATTTCTCATTCTGCTCTCAAAGAATAAACCTAACTAGTACAAGATGCTCACTAATAATTGCTATTTGCTATATGCAATCTAGGTTTTACTTCGCACAGTCCATGTTTTTCTTCGCGCATCCAGATTTTAATAACTTGAATAACTATAAAGCTTAATTTTTTTGTTGGATATTTTCGAAGATATGTGATGGTTTATAGTTATTCAATTTATTTTGTGGAAAATGTAATTTTTTCTATTTTATTAGAATATTAATTTTTTATATGAAATGTGTCATAGTTTTGAATATGTATTTTAATTTACTTTCAAAACAATGAAAATAATAAATTTATTCAAATATGGATCATTATACCCTTAGTAAATTTAGACTGGACGAAATAAAAATGGATTGTGTTAGTAAAATATGGACTGTGCGAAGTAAGAACGGATTGCGCAAAGCAAAACTTGGACTGCGAGAAGTAAAACGGACTGCGCAATGTAAAACTTAGACTGCGTGAAGCAAAAATGGACTACTCAAAGTAAAAAACGGATCGCGCAATGTAAAACTTGGACTGTGCGAAGCAAAAACAGACTGCGAAGGAAAATATGGACTGTGTGAAGTAAAAACGGACTGCGCGAAGTAAAACATTGACTGCATACAATAAGGATATAATAGTCCAATTCTAAAAAACACGGACTGCGCGAAGAAAAATACGAACTATATATAGCAGCACCCTTTTGTAATAATAAGGAGCATTCATTGTAGCTTGAATTGTTGGGTTGCTTCCTATTTCGATGTACTGTTACACGATTACAAATAGCTCTAAAGCTTTGATAATGGCGATCAGTTGTTACAAATGATGATTTCTCTGTGTTTACATTCTAAGCAGACATCAAAATCCATGTTTTCGTATTGAGATCATTAGTCATCCTAACTAAAATCAATGAATTGAAGAGCTCCGAGTCTGCAGTAGGTAGTAGATTCTTCACTTTGTATCGAAATCAGAGCTCATAATGATGAATCTGTATCGAAATCAGGTTCGACATCTTCGCGAACTGCACGGTAAGTTGACATGGTTGAGAAAGATCATTCAAGACGACGTGGGAATTGAACGATGATGGGAACTCTGAGTGCAACTTGTTCATCACTTGATTTGTCAATGTTCTTGTACCTGAAAGAGAAAGCCCAAAACAGAGTATTGTAAAGTCAACGAATTCAAAAGCTTTCAAAGACACGGGCAAAGAGTAAGCCTCTCTTACCTTCAATTTGCAGCAGTTTGAGGCTTGCAAATCGAAGTTATTCTTATTCGAAATGCGTAGCGTTTTGAGAGGGGGGCCCTACGATCTCGAACCTCTTGGCAGAACCTACGAACTCGAACCTCTTGGCATCGATATCATTTACCACAATTGATTTCAGGTTCTGATGGTTCTGAATTTTGAAACACGCAACCCCTATGATCGAAGTTAGAGTCAAGGTCTCCAACTGATTGGCAGCGGCGATCATGCAGTGTTCGAAAAATCGCGATTAATCGGCCGATTAGGCGGAATTAATCGCTACTCGACACCTCACCGCCTCGATCTGCCTATAATCGGAACAAAAAGCGGCGGAAACTGTTTAATCGCTGACTTTTCTGATTAATTGCCGCTTCAGCCGTTTAATCGGCGCTTGGTCGCCGACAATAACCGCCTAATCAGTTAAAAAAAACTATTTACCTTTTCCACTTAAATCACTAAAATATCTAAAACCCTAACTAATGTCACGCTGTGCATCTTCTTCTTCTAATCTTCTCCTAGTTCTTCTTCTTCTTCAATCCGCCTTCTCTTCTTCCACTTCTTCAACAATCCGGCGGCCGGCGGCTGCTTCTTCTTCTCCAAAGCAGCTTCTCCTTCTTCTCCAATCGACAGACAATAGCTGCTCTGCTCCTTCTTCTTCAGTCGACAGCCCACTGCTGGGCTAATGCTTCTTCCACCCAGCCACCCTGGTAGGTTCCATCTCCCATGGTTTGTGGAATCCATCCCATTGAGTTGCTCTTGAGGATGATGAGGATGATGTGGTGGCTGATTATTAGGCGTGTTATTAAGTATTATACGCTATTGTAAATTGTTTCTTACATTTTTGTACTACCGCTTAATCACGATTAATCTCCGCTTAATCTTAAAAAGCTCTAGTAGGAGGCTCACCGATCGCCTAGCTCTTAACGCTTACTTGAACATTGCGATCATGTCATTCAGAAATCCGTAGTAGCAAAAGCGGACATGTTCGAGACAGAGAACCTTGAGCGAGCTTTCGGCGAGTGGTAAATCTGTGAAAAAACTGAAATTTCTCAGATTGAGCAATTGAATATGTTGAAGTAGTTTTCTGTTCTGCGGCGACGACAATGCTATGATCAAGTAGCAGGTGGTTAAACAAGCTTGCTTGCAACCTGGAAGATGAGTATCAATGAAGGAGGCAACTATATATGCTCGATAAGAATCCGGAGGAATACGAAGATGAATATCAATCTCTCGAGGCAAAAAACTTGGTAGCCAAGCTAAAGAGACGTTGATCGAAATCACATTCAATTTTTGAAGGTATAGAAATTGCACTCCTGACGGCTTCTATAGTTTTCAGGCTGAGGAATTTCCGGTCATCAGCGGCGGTGAATCGGTCAAAAGATTGGAGTACACTATTGTCGATGTCGCTGATAGGGTGGAGGTTGAAGCTCCAGATGTTGGTCCATCTTTTCGACAGGATGGCGGCTCTTGCGGCTTCCTTCTGGGGTCGAAGACGAATCAGGATTTTGTGGATGATCTCTTCCAGTAATTCAGCGACTCTGGTTTCTTCTTCTTCTCTTGGCGGCACTAGCATTGGTGGGGACTGTAAGATTCATTATTCTGAAATCTGAAATTTGAATGATGATGAAAAGATTTGTGCTTTTATAGGTTTAGAAGATAGGGTTTCTGATTTAGGGTTTATAATTCCTAATCCATATCTTATTAGGACTGGTTGTTTGAAACCCTTGCTTGGGCGTGAAGGCTCACTATATATTGGCCCTACCTAAACAAAACCCCTAATTCCAATACCCTAAGCTCCCTCAATTCTTATTCGAGCTCAATTGTCGATTCATCATCAGTCACCACCTAATGGCGAAACAGCGAAACGAATCGCCCAGAGATAGAATCTCAGAACTACCGGATAGGTAGTACACCAAATTATCCAAGTGAACAACCCCTACGGCGTATACAAATTCATATTTTTTTCTTTCAAAAATAGTTACTCAAAATATTATTAATGGGCTATCAAACAAACATCGTCCAACAAAACTTGCAACCACCCACTCAGGAGGTGTCACACCACACGTGGGTGACTGGAGGTTACATGCACGCCTAGCCAAAGTATTCGCCACCATGTTCCTACTCCTCCGTCCAAAAATGACCTCAAACCCGGTACACTGTTCTATAATGTCTCCAAATTCCGTCGAATCTTTCAAGCTATCCACCACTATCTCGGCGTCGCTTTTGAAGTCCACATCCATGTACCCCATACTTTGCATCTATGACATAGCTTCTTCCTTCACGGTCACCGACCATGGCTTCTGCTTCCTTGACCAAACCACCGATACCTGGACTCGCCACCCATACATCCACATTACACTGCACTATCAGATAGATGGTCGGATGCCACTTACTATAAAAAATCTTGATACTATGGTACACGCTACCCTACATATAAACCATACAATATAAGAATTAAGATCATATGATGCATAGTAATTAAATGTCGTTTGGTCGATGGAATTGGATCCGAGAATTGAACCTGAGGAAAGAACTCGTAAGGATCCACATATCGGTCTACAATGCCAAGAAGTTCCTTCAACTTCTCTAATGTCACAGAATGATTGAATCTGCAGTCGACTAACACTTCTGTAGCAGATGATTCTTCGCCCATGCTAGCCTTCCATGTCAGTTCGTGAAAATTCACTACTTTTTGAAGCTCTGAACTATCAATCTGTATCAAAATCGGGTTTGTCAGCTTGTTAATCACTTTGTTTGTCAATGTTCTTGTTCCTGAAATAGACATTTCATAGTGCAAAATTCATTCAGAAATGATTCAAGATATGGCATCAGAGATTATGTTTACCTCCGATCAACAGTTTGAGAATTGGCACAAATGAAACTTGCAAATCGAAGTCATTCTCATTCGAAATGCGTAGCATTTCGAGAGAGGGAGCCATCGATATCTTGAAGCTCCTAGCAACGATATCTTTAGCCACAATTGATTTCAAGTTTCGATGGCTGATACTGAAGCTCGGTGATCGAAGTTAGAGTCAAGGTCTCCAACATATTGGAGGATACGATCATGTCATTCAGATATACGTAGTAGCCGAAGTGGACATTGTCGAGAGAGAGCACCTTGAGCGAGCTTCCGACGAGGAGTAAATTGGAGAAAAAGCTGAAGTTTCGCAGATTGAGAAGCTGAAGGTGGCAAAATAGTTCTTTCTTATTCGACAATCCTAAGAAGATCGCGCCGCATAAACGATGATGATTGAAAGAATATTGATCTCTCGAGGCAATACGGATATCAATATCGATCTCTCAAGGAGAAAACTCGGCAGCCAAGCTCCAGATCGGGTCAAAGAAGCTCGAGGTCGGGAATTCGATTTCTCAAGGTAAAGAAACTACAATCTTGACGTCTTCCATGGTTTTCAGGCGGGAGAATTTCTGATTAGCGGCAGCGAGGAATCGGGATAGAGATTTGAGTATAGTATCGTCGATTTCGAGAATAAGGTGGAGGTTCAGGATTTTGTGGATGAGCTTGTCCGGTAACTGTGCGAATCTGTTTTCTTCATCTACGTCGGCGGCACTGGCGGCATTGTGAACTATAAGATTCATTATTCTGAAATAAGAAATCTGAGGATTTTTTCCAATACATGGCCGTTCAAAAATCAATTCCCATTATAGGGCAATATTACAATCAATTCCCAAAGAGCGGTTGATTTTGCCACCTCACCAATAGATCGTCATTGCAGTTGGGGATTTCAAGCCTTTACTTTTTTATTTTGCTTGAACGCGTTTTCCTTTTTTTTCTGACACTTTGCTTTCAAATATGGGAAAATAGCACTTTGGCCTCTCTACTTTGTTAACTTAACAAATAGCCCCCTATTGTATAAACCGCTTTTTTTTATCTCTGATACTTTGACCAGTTTGTATTTTGGGTCCTACGATTTTTTATGTTAATATTTTAGTGAAATTTTTTTTATGTAGATTACTTAGATGTGTCGTTGAATTTTCTCTACCTTTTTTATTTCTACTTTCTAATATATCATTATTTAATTCATATGTTGGTAAAAAGTTACAAATTTGTTATCAATTGTTGGGACTTTTGATATGATAAACAAAAATATTATAGTTATGCTTTCTTGTTGTTATGTTAAAAACATTGCCACTTTTCTTTGATTAAAGAATAAAGTATTCTAATAATTTGGTGTGGCATTGTTTGTGGTTCACTTTGTCTCTTAACCATAAGGTTAAGAGTTTGATTCGGGTTGGGTTGAGTGGTTAGGTGGGTCGGGTGAGTGGGTTGGTTGGGTGAGGTGAGTGGGTCGGGTGAGTAGATTGGTTTGGGTGTTTGGGCTGGTTTAAGGTTGTCATTCTTCTAAACTGTTTGACATGTCAACTAGTTTGGCAAGAAAATTTTTTCAACAAATCTCTCCATGGATTGGTTACTTAATTGGTCACTGAACTTTATCCAAATAATCCGAAAGTCATTGAATTAAAAAAATTGTTGCCGACATTACTAGATTTTGAGCTATTATCCAAGAGGTCACTGTTAGCTACGGACATCCATTATTCCGTCCATCCGCCTATGTGGACTTGCCAACTCATCCACCATATCATTTAATAATGCCACGTCAGATTAAATCCCCCCAGATCATCTCACCCAAACCAATTAACCCCACCCGAAATCAAACCCCAACTGTAACAATTAAAATCAAGCCTTGGAAATCGTAGCCAACGCCGTTGGACTATCCAATAACACTCTCTCCCCACCACACTTATCTTATCCTGAAGAAGAGAAGATTTTGCTTCCAAAATCCCTCCCTCCTGTCCCTTTCTTCGTCGTTGAACCCCAACCCTTCTGCATTCCATACCCAAACCCAGATTCGAAGCAGAGGCCGAATTTCAACCCTGAACCTTGTTTCGAAGCAGAGAATGGTGAGCGGTTGGAAGCAACACAGAGTGTGGTCCTGGTTCTGTTTTGTCCTTTACTTATTTCCAACTTCTCATTCAAGTCCTTATATTTCGGTGGGTCATCCACCTTTGTTGGGCAGATGGAAGGATTAAATGAGATTATCACTACAAGAAAAAGGCAAATTAGTCACAGTTTTTTTAACCTATTAGTCACGGTTTTAACCGTGACTAAAAAAATTAGTCACGGTTCTGAAAACTGTGACTATTTTGACCCTATTTTGTCACGGTTTACTAATGAACCGTGACTAAGAATTTCATCACGATTTATAATGCAACCGTGACCAAATTTAGTCACGGTTTTCCCAGGAACCGTGACAAAAATTAGGTCACGGTTTATAATGCAACCGTGACCAAATTCTTAGTCACGGTTCATTAGTAAACCGTGACAAAATAGGGTAAAAATAGTCACGGTTTGCCAAGGAACCGTGACAAATATTGGTCACGTTTTTATTATGAAACCGTGACAGAATTTAGTGACCAAAGTGTTAGTTCAAACTTTCCAGTGACTGAATTTATATTTTCATCGAATTATAGTATCAAACCCTCAACTCCTTTAGTTACGCAAATTAATCCATAAACTTGTAAGGTTAACAAAAATGTCCCAATTTTATTCCTTCCGTTTTACAAATAAGTCACTCCAGTTTTCTAGTCATGCAACTTGGTCCAGAAACTTCATTAGTTAACAAATCAGTCATTCGTTAAGGTTCATTGTCTTCTCCGGTGACTCTGTCGTCGCCGACGAGTCTCTTCTTCTCCTCCTCTGTTTCTCCAGTCGCCGGCGAGCCTCCTCTTCTCCCTCTTCTCCGTCGATCTCCACTCCTCCTCTGGTTCTTCAGATCTGTGGATTGGCGGCGACGAGGGTGGATATGTGGGCTGGGGCAACGGTGAGTCTGTGGATTGGAGGCGGCAGCGGTGAGAGGAGAAGGAAGGAAAAGAAGGAAGAAGAAGAAGAAAAAAAAGAGAAGGAAGAAGAAGAAGAAGAAAAAGAGAAGGAAAGAAAAAAGAAGAGAAAGAAGGAAGAGAAGAAGAAGAAGAGAAGGAAGCATATTGTTGAAGTTGGTGGTTGAAGGAAGAAGAAGAGAAGGAAGAAGAAGAAAGAGAAGAAGACCCGTCGGATTGCCAACATGGACATAATTTGTCACGGTTTTAAGGAACCGTTATTAAATTTGTCACGGTTTTATGAAACTGTGACTAAATTTGTCACGGTTTTATGAAACCGTGACTAAAAATCCGTGACTAAACCAATATTTTCTTGTAGTGTACGGTGATGAAAGTTTATCTACTAATTTTTTTGTCCCCATCTGTCTCTGTCGCGTATATTGCTCATGAGAATCAAAATTGTTCACTGTGGAGCTTCATTACGGAGGTCATATGAGGGTATGGGGATACCACGACGGAGACGTCGCTTGGTTCGACTACGTCGATCTAGAGAGATTCTCTTTAATGTAGCTCAACAAAATGGTGCTTGGATTGATGAGGACGGCGGACTACATGCAGTACTTGTGGGTCCCGGACGGGAAGGACTTGAATGAGGGCTCAGTGCCCATCTACAATGACGAAGATGTTTCTACAATAGTCAGTGGAAGGAAAAAAGGCAGGGTCCAGATCTACATCCGACTTCTGACCGAGGATGAGGTCGATATTCTAGTCAATGCACATGTGGAATCCGTGCAAATAGAGATTGAAAACTCAAAGCCCCAATCTGGTGTTCGGATTGAAGAGATCGAGAAAGATGAAGAACTACAACAAACGATGATTCCTGTGTTGGATAAAAGGAAGACATGGGAGACTTCGGCACTGTTACTAGAATGGAGGGAAGATTTCAACCCCAGCATGAGCGAACCAGAGACGACACTGGATTCCCCTAATGAGCCAGTGGTTAACAAGAGTATTCAAGAGAAGGTTGGGGATTCTCCTAATTCACCCGTGGTTAGCGAGCGTACTATGGGGAATTCAAATACACATAGGGAGGGTTCAAAGAAGGTTGGGGATTCTTTCAACCAACTTGTGGTTAACGATTAGGATGAAGACGACAACAGTGATTACTCATCTTTGGACTTGAACGATTCAGATGTCGACATATATGACGACACTGATGTGCAAGAGAGGTTCGAGATGGAAAAAATTAGGCAGGACAGTGAGACAAGGCATAATGACACTTCTGAGTTGTATGGTGATGAGAGGATGTCTGCTCAGCAAAACGAATCTGCTCCAAGACAGGGATCCGTTCAAAGGACTGATGGTGAGAACGAGGCAAGGGGGAGTGGTGAGAGTTCATCTGAAGGGCAGCACCAAGTTTGGAGATCCAAGGCAGGGGTTCAGGACCAACCCCGAACCCAAGATGTGGATTCGGACATGGAGATAAATTATGCAGGATTCGCAAAGTGACTCATTTTTTTATAGCAACGACGAAGATGAATACGGGGGAGCATCATTTCTAGAGTTTAATAGAGAGCTGAACCTCAATAATCCTGAATTCCAGAATGGGATGATATTCACAAACTTGCAAGAGTCTAGGAAGCTTGCAAGGCCTATGTTGTGGTCTCCCAACGACCAGTCAAATTCCATCTCAACGACAAATTAAGGGTGCAATGTATGTGCAAGCAGAACTGCAAGTTCAGGATATGTATGTGGCTGCCAAAAAAGGGTTATGCACAAATCAGGGCTGCAACCCTTAAACACACTTGCGGCGTCATGCAAGACCTCAGAGCATGCACGGAAGAGTACTTAGGCAAAAAGTACTTGGAAAGATTCAGAATCGACCCATCATGAGCTATGAGCAACATTATCCACACTGTACAAACAGACACGGGGCTTCACATATCCCACATGAAAGCCCTTCGTACGAAGTGATATGCTCTAGGCCTAACTCACAGTGAGGCTGCTATGTAATTTGCTATTCTCCACGACTACAAGCTTGAACTGGAGAAGACAAACCCTGGCACAACAGTAGTATTGGAACACACTGACAACGTATTCCAAAAATATATGTTTGCCTGGATGCAGTGAGAAGGGGTTTTCTAAATGGTTGTCGACGTATAGTTGGGGTTGATGGGTGCCATTTGAGGGGTGATGTGAACCGCCGCAATCGTGGACGGACGACCATTAAACACCACAAGCTGATCTCCTAGAAACGTGTAGAAACCTATGGAACCGGGGCAGATTAAGACTTTGACCCTCTAGCTATAAAGGAGCTAGGAACCACAAGTATCAAGTCGAAGGCGCCACTTCAAGAGATGGATGCTCTTGATGATAAGCCGAACCTTAAGTGATGCAACAACGAGCAAAGGCTTGAAGGGAATAAAACAAAGTTCTGAAAATAGGGGGTTTATTAATTTCAAAGTTGTGTCTACAAGGGAGGCCGTCGGCCTCTATTTATAGGGAGGGATTCGTGAACAGGCTCTATGAATCCCCCTTAGACTCTAACTCGTAAACTATTAAAATAAAACAAGAGTCCTAATTAGATTACTAAAATGACTGAATTATTCCTAATTATCCGACACTAGAAAGGAAAAATAACTTAAAATTTTATTAAAGAGTCTTGAGTAGCAAGAAAACCCCTAAATTGGATAATCCGGCAGAATCTGGAGAAACCCTAATCCGGCGTCCGACGTGTTTTCCGAATCCGACCCAGATTATGTGAGTAGCTTCCTAAATAGGTGGCATCTTCGTGGCAATTTCTTCAAGTCCTTTAGGGACCGGTGGCTGAGCTTCATGGGCCTCTAGGGCTTTCAAAGCCGGTGAAAAATTGGAAAAGGCCCGAGCCAATTGGTGGCTCGGCCCAAATCGGTCCGGTGTAGGGCTCCGAACTAGGCTCGGTGCCCGTACTTGGCCTGCTTCGGGCCTTCGGATGTTCTGCTCAGGCCTTCCGTGTTTTGTCTCGGGCCATCTTTAGAACACGCCTAAGGGACGTCGTCAAGCATTAATTTGGTCATGGGGCCCGGTGGAGTCGGCTCGGGGCTTTGAACGGATGCTATGCTCAGCCCGGAGCCGGTGACGGCGCTCGATCTCAGCATCATTGCTCGGGTTGGTCTTACTTCTTGGTCTTGGTCCGGCTCTTGCTCCAGGGAGGTTCCCTTGACTTCTAGGAGGGCGTATCCTCCCTTGGTCATCCTATATGCATCCTCCTCATGTCCTTCCTTGCTCCAAGCCTTCATGTACACATTGAGCCGTTCCTTGAAGGCCTTGGACTGGCTTCGGGTCAAGGGTGGCTTGGGTCGAGTCCAGGGCAGAGGGGTTCATCAAGGGGTGTTGAAGGGTGGCAGATGCTGTCAGCCGTTGATGCCAACGACTATATGTATCCAATTGCAGATCCCATCATTGAAAAGGAATGCATGGAGACATGGGAGTGGTTTCTAGGGCATTTGGGGATGGATCTAGGAATAGACCAGTCAACAAGCTGGACATTCATGTCTAACCGCCAGAAGGTAAATAATTCTGCCATACGATTTGTTAATTGTGCCATGCTGTCGTTGACTATGTTCTGTCATACCTTCTAAACTATTATTCGGATATGTGTTGTCATGTTGTTGCCCTCATGATATGTTAATTGAGCCATGAAGTATCAGGTTCGAGGGCCACGTGGACAGTTCGTTGTCGACCTACACGTTCTTTGTTTCCTTCAAGCTTTTGCTCGTTGTTGCTTAGCTTAAGGTTTGGTTTCTCATTTTGGGTAATCACCCCTTGGTGTGGCACCTTCGACTGGACACTTAGGGTTCCTAGCTCTTTATAGCTAGTGGGTCCAAGTACTTTCCATCTAGGTTTCATAGGTTCAACTTGTTGTTTTGTTATTCAGGTTGCGGTGGTTAGGGTCATCTGCCCATGGTTGCAGTGGTTCACATCATCAACCTTTTTCGCGCTCACGCAACGAAGGAATCTTCTCTCGAGATTATCCCCCGTCCACGATGTAAGAAGCATGACCTCTGCTCCATAGATGCATCTCCTTTGGCAGCCTTCCATCAACAAGAAGCTTAGGGGGTGTTAAGGTATGGGGTAGATGATGGAATTGGGAAGACCTCTGTCTTATAAAGGCAGAGGGAGGGTAAGGGCTTGATTTTAATTTTTACAATTGGGGTTTGATTTTGGGTAGGGTTAATTGGTTTGGGTGAGATGCTCTTTTTTTTTGGGGGGGGGGGGGGATTAATCTGACGTGGCATTATTAAATGAGTTGGCAAGTCCACATAGGCGGATGAACGAAATGATGGATATCTGTAGCTAACAGTGACCTCTTGGATAATGGCTCAAAGTCTAGTAATGTCGGCAACAATTTTTTTAATTCAGTGACTTCCGAGCAATTTGGGAAAAGTTCAGTGACCAATTAAATAACCACCCGTAAAATGGATGAAATTTCTCATTTTGCTCTCAAAGAATAAACCTAACTAGTATAAGATGCTTACTAATAATTTAAGTGGTTGGTCTGTGTATAGTCTAGGTGCATCTCTAATAGTTATGTTTTAAAAGCTTTAAATTTTTTAGTAAAATCTTTATAATCTATCTATGTTCATTGTTTTATTCTTTATTCATAATATTTTTTGACATGGTTGTGAAAGACAACTAGTCAATTTAGCACGGGGCATAAGAAAAATGACATCTTATTTAAAGTGGTAATACAAATACACTTGTATTTAAATGAATACTTAAAAATATACTAGTATTTTGAAAGCATACATCATAACTTTCACTATTTTTATAAATTAAAAATAGTCTTGGATTTGACATGTTATGAAAATACTAGTATTAATATACTATGTATGTACTGTGAATACGGGTGCTGATCCCCATCCAATCATTTCCAAGGGTTGGAAATTTCCAACCTTCATCTCAACCATTAGATTATCCTTTGACACTTTGACCAATCCAATGGTCTAGATTGTTAGGGGTATTTAGGACTTTATACATATAAATTAATTATTATATTAAATAAATAATTTAATTCTCAGGGGCTGCCGTGGCTCTCTGGCGGCCGGCGACCGGCCGCTGTCACCGGCGCCTTTTCCGGCGAGACTCCGGCGAATTTTTTTTATTTTTTTTTTGAAAATTAAAAAAAAATTACACTTTTTTTAAAAAACAACTAGTTAACACTTTAACACTTTTTTGCTGTTAACTAGTTAACAATGTTTTTTAACTGATAACAAGTTAACATGGTTTTTACCTTATAACTAGTTAACATCGTTTTTTGTTTGATAACTAGTTAACATCATGATTTAGATAACTAGTTAACAAAAAATTTAGTTGATTACTAGTTATTAAAATTAGTTAACTAGTTAACACATTTTTTTGTTGTTAACTAGTTATTAGTGTTTTTTTAACAGATAACTAGTTAACATGGTTTTTATCTGATAACTAGTTAACAACGTTTTTTGTTTGATAACTTGTTATCAACATTAGTTAACTAGTTATCAAATTAACATAATTAGTTAACTAGATAACTTATCGAGTTAACTAGTTAACATCATGACTAAGATAACTAGTTAACATTTTTTAAGATGATAACTAGTTAACCAATCGAGTTAACTAGTTAACCAATCGAGTTAACTAGTTAACCTATCGAGTTAACTAGTTATCTAATCGAGTTAACTAGTTAACCAATCGAGTTAACTAGTTATCAAGTTGTTAACTAGTTAACAATCAAGTGAACTAGTTACCAATCGAGTAAACTAGTTAACAACCGAGTTAAAATAGTTAACAATCGAGTTAACTAGTTACTTAATCGAGTTAACTAGTTAACCAATCAATTATATAGTCCAAAGATTATTCTAACATTGTCAACAATATAAAATTTAGTGACTGAAACTGTAATTATTAATACTAAACTATCAAAATATCTGCCATTTAAAATAGAGTGACTAAATTGTAATTTGCCATAATTGCTAAATAAATCCATCGTCTTCAACCTTAGAATCCGACGATCCATCGAGCTCTCCGTCGAAGCTCCCGTTGTCCTCCGCCGGGACGAAATCGTTGTCGGCGCCGTAGATCGGAACGGGATCGGAGATGAAAACATCGTTGTTTGGTACAAAGGAGTCGAAACGATCGGAATTGTAGCCTACATAGCTACCAGCATCGTCGTGGATGGTGTTGCTGCCGAAGTGGCTAGGTGAGTCTAACTCGTCAGGGACTCATGAGTCGTCGAACGAGTCAACGAACGTGGACATCGGTTTCTGTGATGAGGGGCGATTATTTTCCGGTGGAGGCCAGTGGCTTGAAGCCGGCGGCGGTAACGGTCGTCGCCGGAGTTACGAAGCTGGGAGGGGCAGGTGAGAAGGAGATGGTAAGGAAAGGGTTTTTTGTTGAAAGGACGAAACTGCCCTCCGGTTAAATGGGTTGGATCGGTCCAACCTTCATTTGGTTGGACGCAGATCGCGTGCCCTGTGAATACAATTAGATGATGAGAGGTGACCGACCGAGGGTAGGTTAGTAGTTAGGATTAAAAGTTGAGTTAAATAGGATGATTTTTTAAATAATATGTATTTAATGAAAAGTAAATGAGGTGAGAGAAAGAAGGTAAAAATAGTAAGGAGATAATAATTAATTAATACAATTAACTACCTTATAAGCTTAAAAAAAATTGAACTAAGCCTTTTGATTGGTTTATGTAACCTTAAACATAAAAAATTTTGTATATGACGATATTGAATATTGATCCAATGCTGATTAAATGTTAATAGGCATTTAATGTAACGCAATTCCAAATGATATCTGTAGCTTTGCATTATGTGGAAGCTTAAATTGTGGGCAACAACAAGGAGCTTACTTAGCTGACTGACAAGTGACAGAAACCACGTGTAGTGGTAGCTATTGGTCCAGCCTCATGACGTCAAAGTACATATTGTGTTCATTTGAAGCGAAATGTCCCTAAAGCAACACAACACAAATTATGTAACCCAAAGAATAATGTATAAAAAACAAAAACAACGATGAAACAACCAACAACCACCATCTCCGGCATATGAATATGATATGAAACTCTCTCAGTTATTGTCGAGTAAGAAGCATCCCCCACTATCTTCCGCACTTTCTATGTGAGAGTTAAGTAGGTATTTAATAGAGTAGAGTTTAGATGATGATGATGAAGAGCAAAGTATTCAACAAAGGGTGCGGCGGGATGATGAATGGAGACAACGTAATGACGACTACTGGGTGTAGTGATCAAAAGGGTGTTGCAGAAGAAGAAGAAGAAGCAGAGTGGGAGATGAGACCAGGTGGGATGTTGGTACAGAAACGGTTGCAGAAGAATGATGCCCCGCCGCCACCAAACTTATTGATTAGGGTTGCTTACGGTGCCCTCCGCTACCAAATCTCCGTCAACTCTCAGGCCACTTTTGGTAAGGACGACGTAACCTCCTTCATCCTTCCTTTTTCTTTTCATCCTCCTCCTCTGTAGTTTTAAAAATTGATAACATAAAATAGTTGTAAAACTTAAAAAACAGGGGAATTGAAGAAGATATTGAAAGAGGAGACAGGGCTAGAGGCAGGGGATCAGAGATTGGTGTTCAGAGGTAAAGAGAGGGAGAACAGAGAGTATCTTGACCTCTGCGGAGTTAAACACCGATCTAAGATACTCCTAACTGAGCACCCCATCAGTATAGAACGCAAGTATCTCCAGATGCGTAACAACGCTAGAATCAACAAGTCACTTCGTACCATATCTGACATCTCCATGGAGATTGATAAGCTCTATGACCAGGTTACTACCATGGAGGAATCTATATCACTAGGTAAAAAAGTGCCAGAAGTTCAAATCACAACTCTAATTGAGGTTTTGATGAGGCAAGCTATTAAGCTTGACGACATATCCACTGAAGGGGATGCTTCTTCTCAACAGATTATTCAGGTAAACGTTACTGTAATCATGTCCATCTTCCCGAATTAACCTGCAGATAAAAATAATGTAATTGATGCAGAGCAAGAGAGTGCAGAAATGCGTTGAGACATTGGATCTACTACTCAAGGTATCAAAATCGAATGCCAAAAAGCTGAGGAAATGGCGGCGGCGGCGGCGGTCACAAGTAAATGGGAGACATTTGATCCTCCTCTTCATCTACTCACTACTCCTTCCGCTGCTTCTGATCAATGGGAATTCTTCAATTGATATATTATATGGATAACACACCTACGTACCATATTCCTCTTCTTCAATTTCTTTTCACGTGACTGAAGATATGAAACTAATAATCATTCTACAATTATTTCTTTGATTGTTTTTTCTATGGCATTATGATTTATGAGCAATATCAATCATAAGAAATTTATATTTAGTTTTTACTAACCAGTAACTACACAATACACACGACACACCTTTGAGCAAGGAAGAGGTTTCTTTCAAATCGACAAGTTTAAGAACTTTGTGTTCTTTCTCTTACACTCCTTTGTGGAACTTAGGCATAAGAACTTTTACGTTTTGCCTTTACCCCATTGTGAGACTTCTTTTAAAGTACATAATAGCACCCTTCAATGCCTTCGCTTTCGGGTTTTTGGTAGGTGACATAAGTTCTTTTATATCATCCTAAAATAATCAATATCCACCATTGATGTCCTTGTTTTTATTATTTTTATTATTTTATGGTAATTTATTGTCATTATCCCCAACTCAATTCTCTATTATCTTTTACCTTACTTATCCTTTTTTAATGCAATTAGTTATTAATATTAACCTATTTATTTATCCCCTTAATACTAAACCCTACAACCGGTTGCTAAAATTAACCGTCGGGAATACTTCGGATCTCCATCAATTTTCTGGCCACTCTTTTTTCATGGAGCTTCCCGAAGATATCGACGAAGCTAACAATCCTTCATTCATTATTGATTTTGATCTTAATTTCATTCTAGATGATTTTGATCTTAATTTCATTCTAGATGATCAAATCGAAGAAAATCATTTCGCGCCCGATGAGAATACTACACAATCTTCTGCCAAACTTGAAATTATGGACGCCAATGGTTTTCCATTCAACATGTTTCCATAGTTATGTAATTTATTTTTAGTTTATGTATTGTTATGTATTTCGTAATCATGTTTAGATCACTTTCCATCAATGTTGTCAAGACCGGACCGGACATCGAACCGGTCCAACGAGAGGTTCAAGGGTTTAAGATTCGACCGTGATTAGACCGTAAAACCCGGTGTAATAAACGGTCACATGATTATTGTTCTTATTTATCACTTTTATAAACATATATGATTTTATTAGTCATTTTCTATTATTTAGGTATATCAAACTGTAAAATCCATTATATATATAGACTCTAAAACCCTAATGACATCTAGATTAGAACCACTCCCCTTGTGTTGTGCGGCGTCCTCTACCCCCTTAGTATTTTTCAATTTTTCCTCTTCTGTCTTGCTTTCATCTTCGTAGTTCATTTTTTCCCTTCTCTGATCTCCTCCTCTCTAGCATCCCCCACTCTGAAATTCAGTATTTCCTCTGCCGGCAGCGACAAGCTCACCGGAATAGCTTGAGAAGCCGCCGCGACAATCTCGCCGGAATGTTACCCTTGAGTGGACCTACTTCTGCCAGCGGCGACAAGCATGATATTTGAGATTGATTCGAGGATTGGTGGAGCCGTCGACTGTCGTTTCTAGCGGAGAAGAAGAAGTCGGAAAGAGAAGAAGAAGCGAATGACTCGGCTGAAACCGTTGTTCCCGTTCGAACGGTCATCCTGGGTTGTCCGAGTCGACCGGAAAAAAATCATACAATTGGACCGGTGGTGATTTCCACCCAAACCAGACCGGCTTGAGCTCTAGTTCCCGGTTTTACCGGTCGGGCCGGTCCGGTTCTGATTACACTGCTTTCCATACACTAGTAATATAGATATATAACTTATTCGTATCTTGTAAGAAAATGAAGCACTACCAGTGTTAGTATTTGTAAGTACTAGTATTGTGAATATATTAGTATCAGACCAAAAAAATAATTATAATATGATCGTGATAGCACAATAGTAAATGAACAAATAACAATTTTCAATACTAGTGTATTAATGAGGTTTATATATAGGCTTCCATTTTAAAAAATACTAGTATAAAATCCATGTCTCTTATACCGCTCCAGTTCTTGCTCTTGGAAGCTTTGGTTGAGTGGTTGCCGATTCACTTTTCTTCTTTAGTTGCCCATGTTTTGTAGGTGCATTAGTCATCCTGCATACAGTTATATTAAGCTTGTTACTTAAAACGTCAAGAACCAAGTTTATTGAAGATTGTCTATGCTACTAACATATAAACATTATTATTGAATAAAAAAAAATATAATGCACTCGGAAAGTGAGGACAATCTACTTATAACACTAGTATCTAAATTGACAACACCAAACAAACACTGAAATATGAAATAGATCATTCCAAATTCTAATACTAGTTTAATTATCATAGTTATTGGGTTGGTTATACTAGTATTGACATTCATTCATAGTATAGTTCATTCAAACTCAGAATACTAGTACACATCCTAGACACACTTTTTGAACCCAATTCATGGATAAATTAATCCAAAATCTAATAAACCCAGATTTATGTAACTCTAATTTCGAAGTCATTGTCATGAATACTAACTAGTATTGTCATGAAATTATAAACATTATTATGAAATCCAATGTTTCGAACCTATGCAATTTTTGGTTAAATGAATCCCAAATCTTCAACAACGAACCATAATCTAATACAGGCCAATGCAGGAACGGCAATCAATACAATCAAACAATCTAAATTCAAACAAAAGAGTCACTACCATAAAAAAAAACATAGGTACCATAAATAGGAGGGAGTAAATGCACATTTAAAATCATTTTTTCCCTCAACCATTGGATCTATCCAATTATAATCTAAGGGCTAATCTTAAAATATACTATGGTTGTTTGGGGGTTGGGTGTTGCCACATCAGCCATTCAAGCAAATCTGAGCTGCCACCTCACTTAAGTTAAAACGACAGTGTTTATTATGCCCACAACCAGCTCTCTTTCTCTAGGTTATCTATTCCGTGTCTCTCCGCTCTCTCTTTTCTCGATCGTGTTTTTTCCCCTCCCAGAAACAGAGCTTGCTTTAGATCCCATGGTACTAGCAACCTCAAAATCGGATGTGTCCTTCCTTCCATCTCATCTTTGATTTATTGCCTAGCTACTCGAAACTGAAGATTATTGCCTATATCGGCGGCGGGAATGAGCATCGCGTGGAGTGGAGAAGAAAGAAGAAGGGGACCTTTGACACTACAATTATCCTCTCAATCAATGTCTTTCCTTGACGAGTTTCAATCCAGTAAGGTCATTCATTCCTCCCTTCACTCTTCTTTGTTTCCCCACATCCCTATTCGCTGCTGTTCTATAACCCTAATTTCCTCCACGCTGTTTCTAGATGACTAACGGGGTAGTTGTCTGACCTCTCTTCTGAAAAATAATGAGGTATCTAAGTTTATGAAGTTTGAACATACTAGATGTCTGTTTGTGGTGAAATTTGTGAGACCAAATCTTCTGAATAATTGATCATTGGTTGGCTAAGAATTCAGAAGTAGAATTCAAGAACAGAGGCAACTGCCATTGGTTGGTAAATGCACCTGAAGTTTTGGTTAAGTCATGCATCTAGAATTTGGTTTGCATCAGTACAAGCATATGAGAAACTAATGGTTAATGCCGAAAGTTAACAGCAAATTCTATTTCATTCCTGGTTATTGCTGCAATTCACCCATGGTCATCCAAAGTTGTTCAAAAGTATATTTTTATCCGCCATAAGCTGTAGTTTGGACAATCAGAATGTTCCAGTTAATTTTTATTAGAGAAAGCCACTTGATATTACTTTATTGTATTCTGCTGACTGTTTTAGATGTTTGCTCCAGTGTTTTTGCTTCATTTTGTTTCTTTTTCCAGTCGTGGAATAGGCTCCAAGAAGAAGGTGAACAATCGATGTGTTGCTAGGGTTTCTATCCGTGGAGCGTAATCTCGAGGCGTTGATTTTAGGCATCCTCTCCACAAGAAGGTGATACTAGATGATGAAACCTGCAAATTGTGTTTCATTGGTTTTGTTGTTTATTATGTGATGGATTTCTAGAGGACTTGCTTCTACTTGCTAATAGAAATATTTTTGTTTGGTCCTCATAACACTCTTTTTATAAGGGCGATTCTAGGATTGAATGAAATCGGAAAGGCTGTATTAGGTAACTTGAACATATGATAGTATTGATTTTTCAATCAAGGACGTATCATACTCCAGTTCTGGTGCTATAATCTATTGATTGAACTCACGATGTTGTAGTTTCTAAAACTGTGATTGAACTCATACCTTCGTCGTCCCGGTGATTTCATATCCTCAGGCTAACCTTGAAGGCGATCAGTTTCAGTGTTGGTCTACACAAGAGTTAGTCATTCTTGCGAATTTCACAGGTATGACCTCTCTAGATCTTCAGCTTCAGATATACTGTTACAAAAATTACAGACCTTGAATGTAATCACTGTGATTGTCAATACAGTATGCCTATATGATTAACATGAACAGTTTGATTTACAGTATTTATTGGATTTTTCGATGATATCTCTGTGCCAGCTCATCAACTTCCCCAACCATGCCAATCACATTCTAGATCCAGGCAGCAGGTAAGGCAACTCCCCTTCACATTCTAAATCCAAACATGATTGGCAATGTAAAGAGGACAAGCAGGAACATATTCAGATCAATTTGTTTGATTTTGTATCTTAATAAGTCGTGGTCAAGGTTTTAGCAGTCCATTGTCTAGCAGGAAAGTTTACTAATTGTTATGTAGGCAACTGCAGCTGTTGGAAATTATTAAAAGGTATGTAGTCCGTAGAAATCACAAGTCATAAAGACTTAAGTCTTAACTCTTTTATTAATTAGAAATTATCAAGTTTCAGTTGTTGTATACTTTTCGTGTTCTCAGGTTGTTTGGAGAAGGGTACAACTATCATAGGTTTTGTAGTCTTATGTATTGTCAATACCTAACCAGAAACCATAGTTCCAGTTCCCGTTGATTGGCCATTTATCGAGCTTGCATCTGTTACATACCTCTAGGTCAATAGAGATTGCAGGAAGCTTAATTTGAAATAGTAGCGTCTCAAAATTGAAGCGCTCGGAGCAATGCTTGCCCTCCCTCGCATAAGAATCAGAAGCGATCTGGCTTTCAGTAATGGTCAGTTTATCTTCTTTTTGTCTTCTTAGGTGCTGGATCTCTTTGTGTGCGGAAACCCCCATTTTTTCGTGCAGTACTTTTCCCTGTTTCTGCTATGAAGTCATCTCTAATTTAGGTGCTTATTCATCTCACTTACCTAACTGCATTCTTCCCCAGCTCTTTAGATGATGGTCCTCCCTAAGTTGGCAACCAGATCATAAGTAAAGAGTTCAGAAAAAGAGAGCAAACAAGCTACTTTGAATATGTAGACATTGCATAACATTCGAAGAAGTATAAAGGCTGCTAAAAGTCATTAGAGACATGCTAAGCTAACTTTTTGAACGGAAGCAACATCAACTCCTGTACTTTCGGTTCTGCTGTTTTTTGGCAGACTTCTGTTTGGCAGACTTATTCATTTCCATGTTTTGTTTGGGTTATGGTTGGGTGCAACATTTTTTTCGGGTTGGGTTTTTGGGTGGATTGTACGGCCAATTCTTTTTTTGTTGTGCTCTCTTCTATTGCGGCTGGGAGATGGGTGCTTTGTGCAACCATGTATATGTTTTGGTTACTGTGTTATAATAGAAGTATCATCATCATTCTTCAAAAACCCATGTACTTTAACTTGAAGTTCTAAGTTGTAACTAGCTGAGCTTCATGTAATTTTATGGATAATATTGCTCATCACCTAACAAGTATTGATTGAGTTGAGAGTCCAAATAATATATCTACGCTACTGAGTCGTCTATCTTATTCTTTCACAGAAAGGGTGTTCATACATAAGAATAATGGCTGCATTATGTAATCTCATAAAACCATTCACCAATATAATAGGCAATATCATTGTTGTATTTACACTTAACATTCCTCCTCCAATTTTCATAATAATAGCATGCAGAAACGTTGCACTAAACACATCCACCAATTTACTGACTCTGACTACAAAGTGTATATGTCGTGGTTACTAAAGCATGAACATATCATAATAAATAAAACCATGAACAATGATCATAAGAACGTAATATAATAAGTATACAACACCTTCAATTGGTTGTAAGATAGAAACTAGCAAGCATTAGACAAGGAATGAAGAAATTTCTAGGTGTTTCAAAATTATTAAAGTGTGTATTTTATCTTTAGAATTAAATATTTTTTGGTTATGATTATAACCGTAAACCAAGAGGTATGAGTACATATGAATTTTGCTACCCGAACGGCTATTTAGGGTAGTTATTACCCGAACCCCAACCTACAACAGATGAATATCGGGTATCACCAATCCGATCTTGAACCAAATCGTTGCAAAGCCCAACTTTAAATATATATTTTATTCAACTGAATAGCTAAATTATTCTTAAAAAATCAGTATAACATCGGGTAATGACGATCAAAATGATTATTACGTACACCTAAACATAAAAGAATTAAATAAATACAAACCAAACGGTACAATACCAAAACAATCAAACATCAATCACCATATAATTATGATTATTAACATCTTGAGAAGATGAACCACATATAATTAAACTAACATAATAACTCTAAACATATCTTAAAGAATAATAATGTTGTCCTTAAAATAAATAATTAACTCTAATCATAATGACCCACTATTAATAGGGTGTTATATATATCCATTCATTTCCAAATCCCAACAACACATATACGAAAATGACAAAGCACACAATTGATAAACTCAACTTAACTCGAAGAATGAGAACACAAGCGTAACTGACAGAGTGTCTAGAAAGTGAAGAGCAAGAAACACAAAATTAGTCACAATCATGCCTCTAGACCTCATTCTAATTGATGAAAAGGTAAACAACTATTTAATTTTCAAAAAATCTACTAACCAAACATATATAACAATAATTAGTTTTCTTTAACAATACAGGGATACGAAATTCCTATTCAGATACCCCGAAAACATGAAGACAAATATAATCAAAATAAAAGAACATGAGGAAAACAACATGAAGGAGACAACATTGGAAATGGAGATAGGTATCAAATTACATATTCCATACCACATGCATGTTTAGTAAAATTAGTTTTACTACCATTAAAACAAAATAGATCACTTAACAACACAATCTATTACAATTTTATAACAATCAAACCTCCCAAAGGGCGGGTAAGAAAAACTAGTAATAAATTATGTCTAGAGGACATAAGCTCACCTTATTTCACTATTCCCCATCCGCTCATTTTCCCCTTCTAAACCTTTCCCTTTCCTTCATCTCTTTCTATTTTTCCTTTTTTTCTTGTATCTCTTAACATGGTTCACAATCTATAGTATGCTCCTGCTCAAAAGTTGTTATGGTAAATAAATTAAGAAATACATAATACATGCCAATTTTACTTTGTTAACCTTATATATATACAAGGTGAAGAACACTTTACGACGATGAACAACATTCTATCATAATCAAATTTAAGTAATACTCTATGATATTTTCAAGCTCCAACCCTCCAAAAGACAAACTTTACCACTAGATTAGTCTATCTCCAACCTTCGAAACAAATTGAATGACAAACTAAAATAAGACTCTAATCCTTAAAATCATCTTCATTCAAGTGGAAAGCCAAGTCTTAAAATAGTAATGGGATCTTAAAAGTGTATATGGGGGTGGATTTTGGCTGCTTGGCAAATCAAATGCTAAAAAACTAGACCTATCAGAGGATCCACATCAACGGGGAATGGGGGCGTCCAAATGAGTCCTACCTTCACGAGAAGCGTGGAAGATTAGTAAAAGGAGGCGAAGAGGGAAGCGAGCCCATAACTCCCACACTACAAAAAAATGGGGTTTAGCGTCGCTTGAAGGGGAAGAATTTAGCGTCGGTCGGTTAGGAACCGATGCTAAACCCTTGACTCGCGTTTGACCAAGGGGTTAGCGTCGGTCAATATACGACCGACGCTAAATTCACCCAAAAAGTGACGCTAAACCCGGTTTTGGGTCAGAAACGTAGCCCTTACCCAAACCCAGCTTTAGCGTCGCTTTTTGGGTGAATTTAGCGTCTTAAACCATTGGACGAACCTCTCTCAACTAAAACCCTAAACTCTTTCCCCTCTCAGCCGCCACCCTCAACTATTTCCCTCTCAACTCTCTTTCCCCCTCAAGTCTTTCCACCATCTCAAACCTTCCTCCTCATCTCTTTCCACAGCCGCCATCCGCCTTCACTTCCACCCCCAACCGCCGCTCTCAACTCTTTCCACCCCCTCAACTCCTTCCCCCTCATCTCTTTCCACCACCGCCAGCCGCCTTCACTACCCACCCCGAACGCCGCATCCCAGCCACATCCCATCACCAGAGCCACTTGCTCGAACCACACCAGATCTAGTTCCGGACGCGAACCCAAAACCAGAGCCTCTAGCAAAACCACCACCAGGTGCACAAGCGGATCCAAAGCCGTATCCCCAACCCCAGTTGTCCACAATATCATCACGGTCAGGTTTACCATCGTGAGATCTAGAACAAGGAAGAGGATGAAAATGAAAGAGATGAGGACGAAACGACTTGGTTCCCAAACGAGATTTGGAAAAAACCCAGATCTGGAAAAAATAAAAATAAAAAAATAAAAATGAAAAATGAATATTAAAAACCGAAATTAAAAATGAATATATAAAACGAATATAAAAAACAAAAATTAAAAACGAAAACAAAAAATGATAAGTTGGGTTGGTCAGCCAGCCATTCGGTCAACCCATTATTAGCGTCGGTCGTGGTTTATTTAGCGTCGGTCACGTAGGAAACGACGCTAAAAGTTAGCGTCGCTACAATTCACGTCGCTTTTTTTAACCGACGCTAAGGCGTGGTATCGACCGACGCTTAATGCTCGGTTTTTTGTAGTGCCACCGTAGCTGAATCGCAGTAACCGTCAAGAAACATGATTTCTCAAATGGTTGAAGAAAAGAGGGCGAGAAGGGGTCGAAGCAAGCGGAGAAGACCCACTAGTCCATGAGCAGAGGTACGCTTCGACCTAAAGGGCGTATCCCTCAAGCGCGGCGAAAAAGAGAAAGAACCACCCTCCGAAAAAAGCAAGACAAACAGAGGCACAAATAAAAAATGAGGAGAACGCTGAGAAGAACTTACTTGAACTATCAGACATGATGGCAGAAAAGAAATGTCGACATGGGCTCCAAAAACCAGGAATAATGAACACTAGCATGGGTAGAGGAAGGCGAAGACAAGAGTTTTTGGTAGGAGGAAAGAGTAGGCAAAAGTGAAAGTGAAAGAAACATGGTAAACATTAAGTATTTATGGGGGCAGATAAGAATGGAGAAACGTCGTCTATTACTGCCCAACAACCATGTGACGGTGATCAAGGGAGAAGATCAACCTAAGATACGCCAAAACTGTCTAGGAAAGGCACGTGGCAGTCATGCAACGGGAGAAGCCCGCCAAAATAAGCCTTTCCCCTTTTCAAACGGGCGTGTTAAGCACGCCACGGTAATGAATCCCGTCGAAAGAGGGAAATCCACCCCAAGGCGACGCGTGGCACACAGAGAAATTAACTGCTGCCAAAAAAGTAGGGATTGTCTGCTGGCATGATAATGGAGGGAAAAGGAAGAGACTCTCCCCAAGAAAGAAACGTTTCATAGAAGCCAATAGAAACAAAACATGTCATGAGGATGATGTCATCAAGCAACCACATCTTTAGGATTCCGCGACAAGGCGTACAGGGACGACGAACAGGTTGCACACTCATCTTGAGCACGATTTAGAAGCCCTCCATGCTTCAGGGCGGCATTGATGGGCCCAAGCCACGTTGCTAGTCCCCTCGCTTAGCGTACTCGCCGCCAACATACGATTATGACATGACAGAACCCTAAAGCCAACAACCACTTAGGATTTCCTTGAAGATTGCATGGGTCGCATGCATCACGAGGCCCAGATGAGCAAGTCAGAAATCCTACCCGCCTACGGTTTCCCCCATAAACTCTTAGAATAGTGCTAACACATGAAAGGATTTACTAATCACAACGGACTCAGACTCTGGGGTATTATAAATAAGAGGTCAGCCCTCGACACGAGAAACACACACGCGATCCTAAGGATACGCCTTAAGCTATAGACTCTGGTTCGTACACTTGAGTCTATCTCCTCCACAAAACCCTAAGGGGTACCCCCTGGTACTTCTCTGTCTCTCTCTCATACGACCTTACCCCTCACATACATATATCATTGTTCATCCTCTTACTACGGTTTCCTGTACTCCTTGCGAGGTACATCCTGAACACTGATCGACGACCAGGAATCGAACGAGCAATCATACACTCATCAGCTCTGCAGGTTGAACCTCATTGTACTCCACGACCCTCGTGGGTGGAACAAGAATCAATGGTCAATGACGATTTTGATCCAACATTTATGCCTGCCTTATGTGTTTATTACCATATCATAAAATATTGTTATCTAGATAAGTGGAATATTGTAAGATATATGTTAAATACATCAAATACATCTTTTTTTTACTTATGTGGCTTAGAATAACTTAACTTGATATGGTTAGGAAAATTGTAGGATAAAGTGTTTTCGTTTATGTGTTTAAATAGAAGTTAATCCTTATTAATAACTCAAACCTTGATAGACGGTTGAGATAAAAAAGATTATTTGGGTTTGACCCCTCTCAACCTGTAAATATAATTCTAACCATCACAAGGGTTAACCGCACGAAAAACAATAAATATTTATAGGAAAGAGAAAGAATGAAAAATTCATCCAGTATGAGATTAAGAATAGCAGTTATGCTCCTTTTCTTATGTGATTTTTAGAATATCAACGTCATTCCTCTTCTACTCATTAACCTCTGTCGATCACCATGCTTATGGGTGTGATGATTTATTTTTATGTAACTAGATCGCATCATCAAAATCTTTAATATTGATTTTCTTAATAACCACGGTGGTTATTATACAATAAATGGTATGGTTAATTTTGGGCTAACTAGGATATGGTTAACTTTTTAAACAGTATGATTTACCTTACCTCATGTTAGCCTTACATGAAACCATGTGTTTATGTACAATAAGAAAACTATATAAGGAATGATTTCCCCTATGTGATCAACTATTCTCACTTCTCCTCTTCCCACTCTTGTCTTCCAATACCTTGACCATAAATTGCTCAAAAATCTCCTCCAATGCACAAATCTCACCATCAATATTCACACATCCATTTACCTTATCCACCATCCTAACTTTCAAGCTACGAATCTTTGCAAGACCTGTTGCAGCTTCTTCTCCAACAGTTTCTCGAAGTCGTGAGCTCTCCTCCTTTGCACTTTTAAACTTCCTTTTTAAAGCCTTGTAACTCTCTAGAGACTTAAGAAGCTGGTCGGACAACACCTTGTTCCTATCCTGAAGAGCAACATTGTTACCATCATGAGATTTAATAATGTTGCTATGAATTTCACTGTTGCTCTGATCGGATGTTTGTAGCTTGGACAACAAGGTATCATTTTGTGCCTTGAGGAGGTTAACCATTTCCTCCATCTCACTTAACTCACTAACTCGCCTAGCCAATTCAGCACCCATGATGACCTTCTCCTTCCCTAAACTAGAACAAAGCAACTCAAGGCTTTTCCTTGCTGCCAAGCTCAAGCTCAATTGCTTCTTCAGCTTCTCCTTGTCATCAATCATATTCATTGACTGATCAGGTTTCTTCTCAACCTGCTTTTGTCCAGCACGGTTTGGTCTAAGATCTGTGTTGCATCTTCGGAGCTGTGCTACCCTCTTTTTGGAGGTTGATTGTGATTTTTCAAGACGACCCTTTATGTCATCTAGAATGGTGATCATTCCTGCAACCCTTTGCGGTTTTCGTTCATCATAGTCTCTACTACTTGCCTCATTGTGATCCTGAATTACCTTCAATAGTAGCTTCACGTTTGCGGATATCCCTGCCACAAGCCAACCCATATTATATATATTCAACATCTTTTTTGATGGTTTCAAATCTAAACATTTTATTCCCATGTCAATTTCTTAAGAATTTAATGGCTATTAAGATTGATTGTTTAAGATACTTGTATAATAAATTTAATAACACTTAAATTAGAATTGAAATATAAGATTGAGCATTGGAAACACACAAAATAAATGAAGTTTTACTAGATTTAATTGTATTTTAAAGTATTTTAGATCCTAGATCGAATTATTATTCATGAAAAAATATTATATATCTATACTAAACTAAATGATGATGTATGAATCAATGTAAAAACCTGAGGTGGATTAGTCTATGCTACCATCTAAGGTCTTTCCATCCTATAGCAATAAAATATTATGTGTAAATTATTGCAATTGAAATTTTTACCCTATAAATTGATGATATTTAAACTTGAAAACTAACGAAAAGTGTCTCCGACCATCCTAATTCCATAATTAAAATGAATTCTCACCTTCTAAGTTATAATCCTGCAATACTTGAGGTTGGCTTGTGGAAGGAGGATTGCTATTTACAACATTGGGCAAGTCAGGTGACGAAAATGCTCTCAATCGACTATCCATAGAAATATCAAAATGAGAAATTGGTAAGAATAATGAAACTCAACACTCTAATGGAGAAGAGAAATTGAATATTTTGAACAATTGACAATGTTGATTAGGAAAAAAAAAAGGAAGAGATGAAGGAGAAGGGAACTCAAAAATTAGTTGTTCATTATGCGTTCATTTCTTCGTGTTGTTGTTTTGGTAATAGGCCTTTTTTTGTTGTTGTCTTTTGGATTTATGTGGTTGTTAATATTGTTAATAATTGGGTATGACTAGTCAATTTTTTTTTAAGATTTGATACTAAGAAATGTTCGGTTGTACTAATTTTGTGAATGTTGCTTTCATTGTTTGACTCTTTCACAATTTTTTTTGAAGGTAACGTACGTAATTTTATTACGACTCGTGGTCAATCAAACAAAAATATGAGAGTACATCGTGTAACCAAATCAGAGACTCCTCCCTAGTAATCGGTTCAGACAAGGTTATGGAGTGCTGAGCTAGAGCGTGTGCAACCCCATTCCCTCCTCTCCTAACAAACCTCACAGTAAACTCTGGATGCCGCATCTCAAGATGGTTGTACATCCTTCTACAATGTCCCCCAAATTCGGTTACGTCTTCATTATTATTGTCAATAGCATTGACCACAGTTTGCGCATCCGATTCAAATATCATCTTCCCATACCCTTCTTGTTTGGTCCAATTTAGAGCTTCCAACAGTGCTCTACCCTATGTCTTTCTACTTCGCCAACTGCCCCCCCCCCACGCGGTCATACAGAACTTGACTAGCCTCCCCCTATCATTATGAATAACCATTCCATCCCCCGACCTTGCCCTCTCCTCGAATATGGAAACACATTACATTTTAGCTCTCCTAGTTCGGTGGATGCCATCTCCTACATTCAATCCTAGCTCGTTGTTCATCTGCTTGGTCTCCGTTGTTACGTACCTTGAGCCATTCGTACAACAACGAGTTACCCAATCTGACCACCCAACTCACATTAGAGACCTTATTTGTCCAAACTCTTGTGTTTCTTTCTTGCCAAATGCTCCACAGTACCATGCAAAAATTATGGGCCACTGTTTCTTCTTGAGTACCAAAAATATGAAGCATCTAGTCGGCCAAATCTGCTCTGCCAATCACAACATGGTTGACAACGTTCACCATGCCTAGTACACTCCAACATGCTCTTGCCATCGGGCATGGGAGAAAAAGGTGCCAACTAGTCTCAAAGAAGTTGTTGCAACAACCACACTCACCTGCCACATAAATATGTCTCTGATGCAACGATTCCTTAGTTCGCAACACGTCCCTCCCGAGATTCCATATACAATGTTTCACCTTCGGTGGGACCTTCATCTTCCATAAAAGCGACCAATCTCCTGAAACGCAGGCGTGCCCTCCTCACAACCCTTTCCATGTACACACGATAAGCTGACCGAACTAAGTAATGTCCATCTTTACCAAAATGCCAAATCAGTGTATCACGTCTCGTATTGCGAGATAGCGGTGTGCTGAGTATACATGTTTTATCTCTACCATTAAATAACATAGAGGCATGCTCCTCATCTCAATCCATGCATAATGGGATCATTATATCACTAACCACCACATCTTCGAGCTCTGCCGTTTTCATAGTAGTGAATATAAAATTTTCATTATAACGTATCCACGGCTGCTCCCAAATGTTGATCTCACTCCCATTCCCGATTTTCCATCATGCTCTATGTTCAATGACAACTTGAGAAGACTAGATGCTTTTCCAAACAAGGCTAGGGTTTGAACCCTCTTTTGCCATTAAGAAATTCCCCTTGGAAAATATTTAGCTTTGAACACTCTAGAAACCAAAGCATCAGGGTTAGAAATAAATTTTCAACCTTCTTTCCCCCAGCATCGCCATATTGAACGCTCGCATGTCCCGAAAACTAAGCCCTCCATCTTCCTTCTTTGTATACATCCTCTTCCACCTCATCCAAGCCACACTACCTCCACCATTTCCTTTCGCTCCCCACCAGAAACTGTTCATCATCCTCTCTAATTCCTCAGTTAGCGTCAAGGGAAGCAGGAAAGCATTCATACCGTACGTAGGGATAGACTGCAGGACTGCTTTCACTAAGACTTCCTTACCTCCCTTGGAAATAAATTTCCCACGCCAACTTTAAATCTTACTCTAAATATGATTTTTAATGTAGCTGAACACTTGTTTCTTTTTTCTACCAACCACCGAAGGAAGGCCGAGATACTATCCCGTATCTAGCACACCTGTTATCCCCAAAATTGCCGTCACACTACCCTACCACATCTGGTCAGTATTTTTGCTACAGAAAATGCCCGATTTGGCGAAGTTGATAGCCTTCCCTAACGCTCGCTCATAAGTAACAAGGATACGGTTAAGCTCTCTCACCTCCAGAATACTTGCTCTGCAAAAGAAAAAATTGTCATCAGCAAAAAGCAGGTGCGAGACACAAGGCGCGCCTCGACACACTTGAACCCCATGGAGCTTTCCCATCCTCTCCGCCTTCTTCATCATTGACGATAACCCCTCAACACAAATTAAGAATAGAAAAAGGGATAAAGAAAACCCTTGACGGAGTCCTCTACCCGGCGTAATCTTCCCAACTCGCTCAGAATTAACCACCACCTAATAATCCATCGACCTCACACACATCATCATCCAACCGATCCACTTCTCCTCAAACCCCAACTTCCTCATGCTTTCCTCCAGATACTCCCACGCCACATGATCATAAGCTTTAGAAATATCAATTTTGACCGCAACTTCACCCTCCTTCGCCTTATACAACCGTTTCACGTGATGGAGCGACTCAAAGGCCACCATGACATTATCGATAATTAAGCGTCCCTTAATAAAAGCATACTGCTCCGTGGCAATTATCTTAGGCATTACTCCTCGTAAATGATTCGCGGGTACCTTAGCAATTATTCGATAAATCACGTTATAAAGGGAGATCAGCCTTAAGTCATTCATACATACATGATTATCAACTTTGGGCAGTAAAATAATATGCATTAATTGCATGCTATCTGGCAGACATTCCTCCTCCATCCATCTACTGCACGTGCGGAAAAGTTCTTCACCAATAGTCAGCCAAAACACCTGATAAAATTTCGGATTAACCCCATCTAGGCCGGGTGACTTGTTTGCGTCCATGGAAAAAATCGCATCTGTGAATTCTTGCAATGAAAAAGGCTGTAATAGCCGATTATTATCTTCCGTATTGACACTCCCCTCCATCGTATCTAACACTTCTTCCACTATAACTTCCTCACGTCGGAAGAGATTATTAAAATAACTAAACGCCACCTTCCCCATATCAACATCTGACGTGTACCATTGATTATCATCATCTCTAAGCTTTTGGATCTTCTTCCTTTTCCTCCTGCCATTTTCCATTGAATGAAAGTATCAGGTATTCGGATTGCCATCCTTATACCAGTACTTTTTTGCTCATTGCTTCCAATGAGCTTTTTCCTGCTTCATCAATCTCAACAACTCCACTCTTCATTGATCATACTCATCACCCTATGTACTTCTATCTATCAGAGAAGCCAACCAGCTCCTGCACTACTAGAGAAGAAAAGGGGAAGATGGTATATACAGAGTGCAGCAATGAAGAGTGGAAAAGGAAGAGCTGGGACTCGAACCCTGGTTCAAGAAGAGCCACACGGAGAGTTATACGGGGCGTTTAGATTAGTCAGTGTATAGCAGAATTAGTTATTACGTGTTAATATTTGATAGGTTGTATAGATTTCTGTTTTGCTGTTTTGTCATTTTCTGCTGTACACACTACAAATAGCAACTGCAGTAGCAATGAGAAAGCTGAACAATTCAGCTGAAATTTCCTAAAATTCTTTTCTCCTAAAACCTTAAAACCTTCATATGGTATCAGAGCAATAGCTCATCATCTCTTCTAGGGTTTCACAATGACCGACGACGGCAGCAACACCCACAAAGTCACCAGAGTTGGCAGTGATGTCAACAGTCCTTACTATGTTAACCCGAATGAAAACCTGTCTCAGGGGCTCATTACGGTTAAGCTTGATGGCAACAATTATCACCTCTGGAGCAGATCCATGAGGATAGCCTTGAAGACGAAGAAGAAGCTGGGTTTCATCAATGGCTCCCTACCCATGCCAGATGAAACTGATGTTGATTATGATGCTTGGGACCAGAGCAACAACACTGTTGTAGGCTGGATCATCAACTCCTTGACAAGTGAGATCTCATAACTTGTTATTGATAATGAATCTGCTTATGACTTATGGAAAGAGCTACAAGAAAAATTTGGAGAAGCCGACTCAGTTCGCATAGCACATCTCAAATCTGCTATTGCAAGCTGTACCCAAGGTAACTCCACTATGACAGAATATTTCAATCGCTTGAAAGATCTATGGACAGAGTATATTTCTTTTAGGCCCATTCCTCCTTGTGAATGTGGTGGAGAGGGACACACTGGTGTCTACAATACAGTGATTGCTGTTAAGAAACTTCAGGAGAATGACCATGTCATCGATTTTATAATCGGGTTAAATGCTGATCATGAAAACACTAAGAACCAGCTGCTGCTAATGGATCCACCACCAGATTTGAAAGTAGCCTCCAGATTTGCTTTGAAGATGGAGAGGCAGGTGAAAGGCGTTTGCAACAAAGATGCCAAGCAAGTCGAGTCTGTTGCTCTTGCAGCTCCTGCTAACAAGGATAACAGATTCAAGAACCATTATGGGAACTCTAGTACCAATCCTGGTGTGGATCAGAAGAAGGAACTGTTCTGTCGATATTGCAAGAAGGACAATCACATGATTGAAGATTGCCTTCGATTGAAATGGAAGAGAAAAAATGAAAGAAACAATGCTGGTTCTGGTGGTAATTTTGCAGGTTCTGCCATAACAAGGCAGGGTGAAAGTTATGCAGGTGACAATACTCAAGCAGAGAACATGGGAGGTGACAATTCTACCAATCTGAAGTTGTCAGCTGAGGACTGCACAAGGCTGATGGCTCTTCTTCAGCAATCAACTCACGCAGCTTCATCATCCAACCTACATCAACCATCATCCAACTCAGTAACCAAACTCCAATCACCTAGCTTTGCAGGTAAAATCAGCTTATCTTCTTATAACAATCCCTCTAAATTACCTGTTATGAATGCCTGGATTGTGGACACTGGTGCATCAGATCATATGTGTTGCTCATTAGAATCATTCATGTCATATAGGGTAGCTAATGAAATTATGGTTACTCTCCCTAATGGAACCCAAGTTTCTGTCTGTCACATTGGCACAGCCAAAACCCCTTCAGGGATCATTCTCCATAATGCCTTACACATACCCTCATTCACTTTTAACCTAATATCTGTCAGTCAGTTAACCAAGACCTTACCAGTTTCCTTACACTTTGAGTCCAATGCTTGTCTGATCCAGGACCTTCATACAATGAAGAGGATTGGTTCTGCAAGAGAAGCTAGAGGACTCTATCAACTTGATTTTCCCAGTCACCTCCATACATCCCTTGCAACTTCATCCTATAACTTTCAGCCACAAGACATCAATATTTGGCACTTCAGACTTGGCCACCCTTCCAATTCTAGAATTCAACTTTTGAATAAATGTAATTCTGAGTTTGTTTTGGACAAAGTTTCACACTGTGAGCACTGTCATTTTTCTAGACAGAAGAAACTTCCTTTCCCTTTGAGTAGTAATAGAGCAGCTGCTCCTTTTGACTTGATTCATACTGATATATGGGGTCCTGTTAATCAATCTACCTATGATGGTAATTCCTACTTCTTAACAATAGTTGATGACCATTCTAGAGCCGTTTGGGCATTTCTCATGAAACACAAGAGTGAAACCAGGTCTATTCTGCAGAATTTCTGCATTATGATTCAAAGACAATTTGATAAAAAGGTTAAGATCATTAGGAGTGATCAGGGTCAGGAGTTCCATATGAGAGATTTCTATGCCGAGCAAGGCATTTATCATCAAACTTCATGTGTTGAAAGACAGCAACAAAATGGAAGGGTAGAAAGAAAGCACCAAGATATTCTAAACACAGCTAGAGCGCTTAAGTTCCAATCAGGTCTACCCCTGTCATTCTTGGGGGACTGTGTCCTTCACTCAGTTCACATTCTAAACAGACTTCCTACAACCATTCTTTCTAACAAAACCCCTTTTGAAATCCTATATGGCACCAAGCCAGATTATAGTCATCTAAGGGTTTTTGGCTGCCTAGTCTATGCTTCTTCTCTTGATAGAGGAAGGACCAAATTCCATTCCAGGGCTAGACAAGGCGTTCATATTGGATTAGCTCCAGGAATCAAAGGATTCAAAATCTATGACCTTCATACCAAACACATTTTCATATCTCGAGATGTAATGTTTCATGAGACCATATTCCCTTTCAAAAACACCAATGAACCTATTCCTGAAACTTTTAATGAGCATCTGCATTTCATGCATAATGATCTGTGTGCACCAGGCCTAAATGTTCATAATTCAGGTGAAAGCAACACTCAGACCTATCACAACACTCCTCCTGAACCAAGCTCACTAAACCAAAAAGAAACCAACCATGTAGATTTCGATTACATGGACAACCAAGACCATAACCAAGACCAAGACTTATATGACAATGAACCAGAAGAGGAATATAACCAAGATCAAACAGAAGAACAAGATTTGGTGGATATTCCAGTTAGGAGATCCACTAGACAAACCAAACCTCCTAGCTACCTTGATGACTATGTAACAGGACAAGCCTCCTCATCAAAATACCCCATATCAGCCTATACCTCCTATAACCAGATCACACCAAATCACAAAACTTATGCCATGAAACTAACCCGTTTACAAGAACCAAAAACCTATGATGAAGCTGTAAAGGATGAGAACTGGAGAAGTGCTATGAAAGCTGAACTGCAGGCTTTGAAAGACAACTGCACTTGGGAGATTGTCGACTGTCCAAGAGGTAAGAAACCTGTGGTTGTAAATGGGTTTATAAAATTAAATTACATGCAGATGGAAGGATTGAAAGGTACAAGGCCAGGTTGGTAGCCAAAGGGTTCACTCAAGTGTATGGCATTGACTTTCTGGACACGTTTTCACCAGTGGTGAAGATGAATACTGTAAAACTGCTACTTGCAGTAGCAGCAGTAAAGGGGTGGCATCTGGAACAATTAGACATTAGTAATGCATTCTTACACGGAGATTTAGATGAAGAAGTGTACATGGAGCTTCCACCAGGCATGAGAGAAGAAATGGTAGGAAAGGCCTGCAAATTGAAGAAGTCTTTATATGGCTTGAAACAAGCCAGCAGACAATGGTTCTCAAAACTCACTGAAGCTCTTGTCAGGTATGGATTCACTCAATCTATTTCAGACTACTCCCTGTTTACTAAGAAGACTGAAAAGGGAATTGTAACAATGTTGGTTTATGTTGACGATTTAATCCTGGCTGGAGATGATGAGCTAATCATAAATGAGGTAAAACAGTTTCTTGCTACTGAGTTCAAAGTAAGGGATCTAGGAAAACTGAAGTATTTCCTAGGCCTCGAGATTGCAAGGAATGCAGCTGGCATTTCAGTTTGTCAAAGGAAGTACAGCTTAGAACTACTACAAGATACAGGATACATTGGCTCTAAACCTATCAATGCCCCAACAGATATGAAGACAATGTTGTCACAATTTGATGGTGAAGAGCTTGAGGACATTACTAGCTACAGAAGACTCCTAGGGAGATTAAACTACCTGGTCTCAACAAGACCATACATAGCTTTTGCAGTTCAACAATTATGTCAATTTCAACAAAATCCAAGAGACACACATGTGAAGGTAGCACATCGAATTTTGAGATATGTTAAAAAGGCTCCCAGTCAAGGTTTGTTTTTCTCATCTGCTAACAAACTGGTCATCACAGGATACTGCGATGCAGATTGGGGAGCATGTCCTGACACTAGAAGATCGATCACTGGATATTGCACCTTCCTAGGTGAATCACTGATAACTTGGAAGGCAAAGAAACAACAAACAGTATCCAAGTCGTCTTCAGAGGCAGAGTACAGGTCAATGGCACAGTTAGCTTGTGAGCTGCAATGGCTGAAACAGGTTCTAATGGACTTACAGATCGCTCACACAGATTCTATAAAGCTACACTGTGATAACAAATCGGCAATTCATATGGCAGAGAACCCTGTATTTCACGAGAGGATGAAACACATTGAGATCGACTGCCATGTCATTCGGGAAAGGGTGAAATCAGGTCTAGTTAGTTTACACTATGTTCCTTCTGATGAAAACCTGGCATACATCTTCACCAAGGGACTTAGTGTGCAGAGATTCGAGTGGATATTGCTCAAGCTGGGAGTATATGATATTTACTCGCCAGCTTGTGGGGGGATATCAGAGAAGCCAACCAGCTCCTGCACTACTAGAGAAGAAAAGGGGAAGATGGTATATACAGAGTGCAGCAATGAAGAGTGGAAAAGGAAGAGCTGGGACTCGAACCCTGGTTGAAGAAGAGCCACACAGAGAGTTATACGGGGTGTTTAGATTAGTTACTGTATAGCAGAATTAGTTATTACGTGTTAATATTTGATAGGTTGTATAGATTTCTGTTTTGCTGTTTTGTCATTTTCAGCTGTACACACTACAAATAGCAACTGCAGTAGCAATGAGAAAGCTGAACAATTCAGCTGAAATTTCCTAAAATTCTTTTCTCCTAAAACCTTAAAACCTTCATAGGCTCTCAATCGAACCAACGTTTTTCCCTTATCAGTGATGTCTTGCTGAAATTGTTTATTTAAGTCTCGTCCCCACCCATCCAACTCCAAAGCACAATTCTTCAGTCGCGCCTCTAATCCAGCTTTTGAACTTCTTCTCCACAATTTAATCACCTTTTCTTTAATCCCATCTTCCTGAAGCCATTTATTTTCAAATCTAAACATCCTTCCTCCTCTCCTTCCTATGCTAACCTTCGTCTCCAAGAGTAGTGGTGAGTGATCTGATATGGGTGTTATAAGATTACTTAATCTCACGTCCGGATAACTTTCTAGCCACTCATGAATCGACTTACCACGAAAGCGCTCCCACGTGAATTGATGACCATGCAAAGGTAGGTCAATCAACTCGCAATCACTAACTGCTTCTCTGAACCCGTCCATTAACGCCTGAGGGTGGGGTGCACCCCCCTCTTATCTGCCGCACTCAAAAGATCATTAAAATCCCCAATACAAACCCACGGGTCATCAAATTTCACATACTGAAGTAAATCCCATGAAGCTGCCCTTCTCGACCTCTCTCGGAACCCGTAGAACCCCGTCAATCGAAATGAACGACCATCCTCATCACACACATCCAAGTTGACACAATTTCGTGTCAAACTCACTAGATTGGCTTACATTTCTTCCTTCCACATGACTCCAATTCCCCCACTATGTCCGCCCGCCTCCATCGAGAAGCAACCTTCAAACTTCACCATTATACTTACCTCCTCCATCCTCTGCTTAGAATATACTACAACAAGAAGATCATATAGGGGGAAAACTGAAAATAGAGGGGGCAATGCCCCCCCCCCCCCCAAATTAATTTGGTCGGGGGCATTGCCCCCCTTATTTTTTGTCTAGCCATATGTATATATAACTTATATATTGTACATAGTATTTAAATTATTTTATTTTAATAATTATGAAATATGAAATAATTAAAATGGAATAATTATTTTAAATTATTTTATTTTATTTATATATAATTATAAATATATACATTTATAATTTTTGCTTTTACATTTATAATAAATATTACATATATATCTAATGGTCTTCGTGGTAGGCGGCGGTCGTGGACGTCGGCGGCGGTGATGGTGGTGGTAGTGACGGTGGTGATGGCAGCGACGATGGTGGCGGCGGGGGTGGAAGGCAACGATGACATTGGCGGCTGTGGTGGACGGAGGCGTCGGCTATGGTGAGTTGGGAAATTGAGAGAGTTGAGGGAGAGGGGAAATGAAGAGAATGGGGAGGAGTTGGGAGATGAGAAAATTTAAGGAGGGCTTTAAATTTTAGTCGGGGGTCGTGCCCCCGACTAAACCAACCATTAGTCGAGGGCGTGGCCCTCGACAATAAGGGCCCCAACTAAAATAGTCGGGGGCATTATTGTCGGGGGCCACGCCCCCGAGTGAATGAGTGGTTTAGTCAGGGGCGTGGCCCCCAACAATAAAGTCCCCAACAAAAATAGTCAAGGGCATTATTGTCGGGGGCCACACCCCTGACTAAATGAGTGGTTTAGTGGGCGGCGTGGCCCCCGACAATAATGCCCCAGATTAAACCACTCATTAGTCAGGGGTGTGGCCCCCGACAAAATAGACAATAATGCACCCGACTAAAATAAGGGTTTATCCCCATGAACCAAATTTAGTCGGGGGAATTTTTTGTAGGGGGCCAGACCCTCGACAAAATTGCCCCTGACTATTCTGAATCCGCTGATCAGGAAGAGAGAAAGCTTTCAGTGCAGGGGTTTTACAGGGGCTATACGCCCCCGACCATTGTTGGCTAGCCCCCAACTATAATTGTCGGGGGCATTTGGCCCCCGACTATAGACTAACGTTCAATAAGGATCACCACATCTGCCAATGAGTTTTGATTAACTCATCCACAACACGAACCGCCCGAATCTAGCAAGTCCTCCGCAGTTCCAACATAGGATAATCATTACGGTGGGCAGGTCCCGGATCCCGAGCCTGCCTTCTCCATGTTTTTTGGGACGTTAACCCTGTCAACATTATCCACGTTACTTCCACCTCTCTCTCCTCTCTGACTGCCTTCACTCCCCCCTCATATCCTCTCTCTATCCTCCAATAGCTCCACTCCTTCCATCTCCATCGCCTCTACTCCTCCGCCTCTACTCCTTCGCCATTTACGCCATCTTCCTGCCATCCTGTAGCCCTAGCACCCAAATTACCCAAAAGAGCTGCTACATTAGGGGCGGACGACCCATCATTGAAACATAGGCTTGCAGCGCTCCCAAAGGTTTCCATTCATTGTCCTCAACATCTCCATCTGTTGCCTTTTTATTAGGAACTAGGTATTGCTCGCGGCCCAACAACGACTGCTTCTTATATTCGGCTTGTAGCGTAGCGTCCCGATTCCTCACCAGGTCAGTTTCCGAGGACCGGTAGAAAATTTCACAGTGTCGCTCAATATGGCCTATGCGTCCACAAACTTAGCAAAACGTAAGCAACTTTTCGTACCAAAATTTTTGTATCAGCCACTCCCCCCCGGTCGACTAACTTTCCTCTCCTTCTTCAGCGCCATTGTAACATCCATACACGCACGAATGCGCATATACGAAGTAGCCGCTGAGTATGTCAGCTTCTCATCGAATCGAAGGAAATTCCCCACATAGTCGCCCAATATTTTGCCTACTTTCTCCATGCAAAACATCGACGACAACTCGTGCACCTGTACCCAGAATTTAATTTTGTTAAGTGGTACAGACGTTGGAGATTTTCCTGGCTAGATAGCTCGGAGCAGTAAGATAGTGTTATCAAACGTCCAACGGCCTCGCTCCAAAACCCACCGCATATCAGCTTCATGATAAAATTAAAATAGCACCAGTTTCTGACCAATATCCTCCACCGACATCCCCTTTCCAGGCCTCCACAAGCCTGCTATCATGTGCTGGAATATAATGAAATTATATTGTTTAGTAGTCATCACACTACAAGAAACTGGTCATTTAGCGTCGGATGTTTAACAGCGGCCACACTTTTGCCGCTGTTAAAATATATTTACAGCGGACATTTAACAGTGGCCACTTGGCCGCTGTTAAATGAACTAATTTAACAGCGGCCTTTTGGCCGCTGTTAAATGTACCAATTTAACAGCGGCTTAGTGGCCGCTGTTAAACGTTTCGTATAAATACCTGTAGCAGCTTCTTCTTCCTCATTCCGCGAGACAGCAACTATCTCTCTCTAATTTTTCTCTGTTCGTCCCTCATCTCTTCACGCCGCCGCTGCCACTAATCCATTTGCACGCCGCTGCCACGAATCCATCATCACCGCCAGCCCGTCGTCGCCGTCAACCCCTGTTCACCCCACCGCCACGCCTAGCTCTTTCCCTCTCCCCTTTAACAGAAGCTAAGGTAAACCCTAATTTCAAAAATTGGGGATTTTGTTACATCTTCGTCTGGTAGTGTTTAGATGTTAGGTTGTGAGTTCTTACCAATTTCCAGACGGTATTTCAGCTTATTAGGGAGATGTTTTGAGCTTTATTGGATGTTTTAGAGCTAATTTGGTATTTCAGCTTCTTTGGATGTTCCTCCTCATTGAGTTGTGCAGATGGCATAGAAAGCTTTGTTAGTTTCATTGTTAATGAATAAAATAAATACATTTTTGTCACTGTGTTGTTCTCAAGTCGGACATAGAACCCTAATTTGCTTATGTTATAGTCATGAAATCCTCTTAATTGAACATATATTTCATGGTCTTAGGCTGTTTAATTGAACATATATTTACAGATTTCCTATTAGGCCTTACTTAGAGTTAATGTTGAGGTTTTAATTTGAAATGATGTTTTGGGGGTTTTGAATTTCTTTCGCTTATGCGAAATTAGGGTTGTTTTGGTGTGTAATTTTGTTGGTGTGATGATAGATGGCAGATGTGATGACTGGTGGAGCTGGTGTGATGGGTGGTGGCACTGGTGGAGATGGCGGTGATGAAAATCGTCGCCCAAAGAAGCCCCCGCCGGAGGATTACAAACTCCATATGATTGGTGAGTTTCAATAAGATTAAAAAAATTTAGACATTTAGGGTTGTAACTATTATTTAATACTCTCACATTATTTCTTTTTTAATTCAATATAGAGTTTAATAGTGGTCGACGTTGGGTGGAGAAGGCGAAGATAAAAGATTGGGCTACTGTAGTAGAGGAGGGGGTGTACATCGAGGTTAAATTGGATAGAGATGGTGTGCCCTGTGGTGATGAGGGGAGGTACTTGCGCCAATATCTTGGCAAAATTATTGGACAACCCAACATTGTTCCTATTGGTGTTGATGATTGGACAACAGTCCCAGAGTGTGACAAGAATCATTTATGGGGTACCTACATCCGGGTAAGTATTTCTAAAATCTTGTTAAATTTGAGGATCATTTCATTGCATTAATTGTTTGTTATATTATGTCGTGACAGCGCACATTCACTTGGGATGATGCTGATGATAAGAAAATGGAGACTTTTATCATGAAGAACCTTGGCGTCAAGTGGAGGGAACGAAGGGGTCGAATATGGAAAAAAGCAGGTTGTGATGCTTCTCAAGGCGTGGATCATAACTTGTCCCTGAGGCCATAGGGACTTGATGAACGAGACTGGGATATGTTTTGTAGGTACAGGTTGAAGACTGAAACCTTGGTAAGGACAATGATCAATAATACATATTTTATATCTCACTAATCAAAATGCATGTTTATTGGCATCTTTTGTTTACATTTTGTTTACAGCTAGCATGTGCAAGGAACAAAGCCAACCGAGCAAATCAAAACATCTATCATACGAAGGGATCAAGGCCATTCAATGTGGAGCGTGAAGTAATGGTAAGTAAACCAACTCATCTATAGAATTTTAAGTGTTTTTGTTTGCAATTAAATCTTTACAAAACACCGTTTCTTTATTTTGTAGGAAAAAGAGAAGGGGAGAGAAGTTAGTAGAACTGAACTCTTTATTAGATGCTATGAGAAAGAACCCGGACGGTCTGCTAACGCTGCCACAGAAGCGTTTGTTGTACGTGTTGTAGTTTATTACCATGCATTAAACTTAATTATGCAAGTTATTTTTATTTACTGATACATGTATAAAACTGAATGCAGGATTCTGTTAGAGGCTTCCAGGCTGATCCTACCACTGACTCGGGGAGTAGCCGAAATGATGCTGTGTCGAGGGCGTATCGAGCACGCGAGAAGAAGGAAAAATCAGGACGAGTACGTCATCTTGGCTTTGGGGCGAAGGCCAAACGGGTGAGTAGTAGTTAATATTGATATGAATTGGTTAGATGATTAATTAATTTGTGTGTAATGTGAACTCGTTAGTTTGTTAGGAGTTAGGTTTGTGAAGATGTGGATTAGATAATAAGTTAGTTTGTGTACTTGTGAATTAGTAAGTACGTTAGTTTCTCAAAGTTTGTGAATCCCAAGTAGTGTTTGTTCATTTTGTAGGTTGAAGAGTATGAGATTAGTATTAGATACGAATAGGTCATGGTGATTTTTTTTCCTGATCAAATTGTTTATTGCAGGTGTATCGTGGGTCCTCTTCTTCTTCTGGGTCCCAGGGATCATTCAACCCAACCCTCCCCAGTTGGGCGACATTTGGCGCGAAGGTCTTGGAGCACTTGGACAGATCTATTGTTTATCTCCGGACTTAGAGGAAATGCGAAGAATGTTTGCAAGTCAAGGAGGATGCAGTGGAAGCACTCCTACCCCCTGCTACCGATGATGTCGTATGTCCGGATGATGAAGATCAAATTGGTGACAATTAGGTATAACATGTTAGGGTATAATGTGTTTAGTAACTTTGAACAATGTGTTATGTATTAAACAATGATGTTTAGTTGTGTGCAATGAAGAAGTTGTTTCTTTTGTTTAAAATTGTTCTCAATTATAAATTTTCAATGTTCGTCAAATGTAGAAACGAGCGGAATTAAAAAAAATAAATGAAGAAAAAATATATAGCTGGACAGAATTTTCTGTCCAGTAAAAAACAATTTAACAGCGGCTTAACCCCGCTGTTAAACTATTTCAATTTAACAGCGGCCAAAGCCCGCTGTTAAACTTTTTCTATTTAACTGCGGCCAAAGCCCGCTATTTCAATTTAACAGCGGCCAAAGCCCGCTGTTAAACTTTTTCTATTTAACAGCGGCAGTGCCGCTGTTAATTTTTTAGGTTTAACTGCGGCCACTTTTTGCCGCTGTTAAACTGGTTTAGCATTGGCCAGTTTAGCAGCGACCAGCGGCCTCAGCTAAGTGCTTATTTTGCCGCTGTTAAATCTTCCGTTTTTTGTAGTGTCAGCATACCAACCACACACAAATGATAAGCATCCACCTCTTCGTTCAGATCCAACTCGTCCAACTCTATTCCAAGGTCCTCTTCCTCGCCAATCACTAGCTATTGTAAGTCTCGCTCCATGATTATCTTTTGTTGCCTCGATCCTCTCATTGTGCCAACGTTTGAAACCCTAGTGCCGTTTTCATAAAACTCTAAATGCCAGAAAAATCTCTCAGAAGGAGAAAACCTCTCATACAGAGGACTCTTTCACAATTCATTTTAAGAAAAGTCAATACTTGATATTTGTGCTAAATAGAACCTTAATAAAATTGAATGTACGGTATATGATGTATTAAGATTGTGATGATTGAATGATGAATTGGGATTGTATTTACATTGTGGGGATTAACGATTGAATGATGACTTTATTATTGTCGATGTTGATTGATTTTAAAGCCAGTAAAATCTTTCGAATGTCACTTATGTTTAACATTTTAGACAAAGTAATAATTTAGTTTTTCTGAGCATCGAATGCCAGTTATGTTTGTCTTTAATAGCATCGATCAACTATTTCTGCAGTATATTAAGCAAAGATAATTTTGTAAGTTATTTATTGTCAAGTCAGGTGATATTTGATTTCTTCATATAAGGATGATAACGTGACGACTAATTAGAACGAAAATATATCATGTACACAACACAATTATTATTCTAAAAGGGTAATTGCTATAAAATCATGTTGCCCATGTAATAATTTTTTAAGTTCAATCATCCACCACACTATCAATTTAAAGATAATTAGACACAAACTTTCACATGTCATTTTTTATGAAAAAAAGGTTTCATATCATCAAAAAATGGCGTTAAGTTCTATACAGGAAATTACACAACTCTTCTAATATGTACACCAAAACAACCTAGATGTAACTTAACAAAATTTGCTCATTACTTTGCTCAATAATATATGCCGCCATGACTTTCTTGCTTCCAAACACCCTTGCACAATTTTCTCTCCAAATGCAGTTAAGGATCATAACCAACTTCCGGCCAAAGGATGGTGACATAATTTAAATTATGTCACCTCAACAATATTCATTCCTAGCCATAGGATGAGATACGATAATTAAACTAACTGATTAATTATGGAATGAGTGAATTAATTGCATTGATTATATTTGAGTCAATTTGGGGCTGCATTTATATTATGATATTATTCTTATTTTTTGCAATCAATCATTTATATCAGTTACCATATTATTACTAATATTATTCTTGCTCAAATCCAAAAATATCTTACTTCTTTTTTTTTTTCAATCGAAGTAAATCATTCAGAGACGACTGAGAATATTGCACCATCTCTGCCAATCTTGAATTTTTGCAAGGCCACAGTATGGAGAGAATACTATTATCCAGCCAATACTATTATTTCTAAACCTTCATTTTTTACTTACTCATTATGAACTCGATTTTCAATAAGATAATAAATGATTTATTTTTTATGTTTTTTTTATAATCGTCTTCAGTCGGATCTTCAGTGTATATTTCGTTCATTTTTCAATTTTTTTTAGTTTCCAAATAACCGACACTATTATCTAGCTAGTAATAGTATTATATGAATCTTGATGTTTCGTTATTCGCACAGTACTGATATTTATCTATTTTAGTGTGTGTTTATACGTGTTTTACATATAATACTATTATTTACCATTAGTTTCTGTTCAATTTCTTAGATGTGCCTGAGGTAGCTTTTGATTGGGAGGCGTTGGAGTTCAAAACTGTCAAGGATGCCGAATCATTTTATAGAGACTATGCTCATAGGAGTTTTAGTACCGATCTTTGCTTTGTTGTGTATTCATTTGAGATTCACCAACAGTAGGTTGATCCGGCCTATTCACCGGTTCATTCCTGTCTACTGGACGTTTTGGTACAACAGGTTTCATCGGCTTCGGCTTTTTGGATACAACCAACTTAATCCTTTTCCCACTTTTCTGAATAGGAGTTTTAGTCATCCTGATCCAAGATTAATTGTATCTGCATGAGGCAAAGGCATCCTGATCAAAGAATAATAGTATTCCTAATATACAATTATTGGAACAACCAAACTACACCCCAAACAACACAGTATAGCTCAATCAATAATAGTAAAACTACAATACTATTATATGCATACTATTGTGTTCGGAGACAAGTAAATGTTCAAAATCAATCATAATAGCGGCAATTATCTGGAACAAATAGTAATCATAACATACTATTATTAGCAGGAACAAATCACACACACAAATCACAGTTGCAGTCACCATTTACAATACAGATTCAAAACAGGTCCGCACGAGATTCAAAACTCTTAAACCACAAATCAGACTCTTCGAACACTAATCTTGTTTGATAATAGTTTAACCTAATAATAGTATTTGCCATTCCAAAATCAGAGCAGAAAACATATATCTGAGATGAATGCTGGTTCACAAACCTAACCCAACACAATCGACAAATAAAACTAGGTCTGATCGAACATGCAGAGTAAGAAATCAAAACCTGATTATAGGTCGAACGAGATTCAAGGAAACGACGGCGGCTACACCACACACCAGAAATCGAATCGAAAACACAAAACGAGCACTGAAGAATTGGCAGTGGAATGACGTCCGGTAGTGGTTCGCTGAATGTAGAGATTGAATCGGCGGGTTCGGCGACTGAATGCAGAGAAGATTTGGGAGAGAATGGTGTGCGGTTTTTTTTTGTGGCAACGGTTAAAAGAGGAATGAAAATGGAAAAGGTAAGTAATAGGGTTATTATTTCTAAGAACCCTGAACTTTGCCGATTTATAATAAAAATGCACTAAGTTTAAAAAACCCCATATCTATCCCGGACTTAACGCCGTCAGGACATGTCTGCAAATTTTTTGACGGGAGTGACTGAAACGCTAATGACCACGCCACGTAGGCTGCCAACTATTTCCACGTGCTGCCACGTGGACGAGTGACGCATTAACAATTTAGGGGTTTTTGAATTAAAAAAAAAATTAACCCACGGATATGTTTTTACCCTCTCTCTCATCTTCTTCGTTTCCTTCGAAACATAATCGATTCTTCTGAAATTTTTTCTTCTTCCGTTCAACAGAGGCTGGAACATCTTCAGTAAGTTGTCCTCTATTTCCCCTTCTTCTCGATTCTCATCTTCTTCATCTTCTTCCTCTTCTTCCTCTTCTTCAAAATCTTCCCATTCGCCAACTTGGTTCTGATTTCATTTTCAGAAACTCTAAATCAGGGCCGAGAGACAGGAAAAATCGTGCACACCAACGTTCTTAGGTAAACAACACTCCCCCTTATTCCCCTTATTCCCCTTCTTCCCCTTCGATTATTCGATTTGTTTTTCGGGTTTCATTTTCAGAAACCCTAAATCGGGTATTTCAGAGGACAGAATCGTGGTGCCTTCCAACGCTATGTTTGATATCGGGCCTTTGAGTCCGTCTGGTTAGTTGTTGGAAACTATTCGACGTAGGTAACACAAGTTCATATAGGTTCGTTCAATTTTGACGAGTTCAACATTTTGGTGCAACAGGTGTTGAAGCACTGATGGCGAGGTTCGTTCGTAAGCCCGTAGATTGAGACGAGTTCCAATATGAGGACCACGATGTTCTTTGCCACTGTGGTCTGAAGGCTTCTCGGCGAATTTCACACACAGCTGCCAACCCGGGAAGGAAATTTTTTGGTTGCCGAAACTACAAATCAAAGGTAGTTCTCTAATACCGTTGATTACCCAGTGTAATTATGCTTGGTCAGTTTACAAGTTCAACAATGGTTGTTTCGTAGGCTCATAACGGGTGTGGGTATTTCGATTGGCTTGACGATAAAGTTGTTGCTTTGAATGAGAAAATTGTTCTCGTGAATGCCTTGAACGATAGAATCGCCCTTGTGAGTATTGTCCAAGAACTAGAGAGCAAGGTGGAGCAACTTCAAAGCGAGAATAAAGATTTGCAATCAACCCTTACTCAAGCGATGAGAAATCCTATCGGGATGTCGTCGAATGAAGAATGCAGCAGCTCAAACACGTGCGAGTACAACGTACAATCTGAGATTGAAGCGCTGAAGAAACGGGTTGCATTGCTGGAGAATGTAATTGGTGGCTCGAAGTGATTAACGTGTTAGGTTGATCTTGTTATCATTGTATCCTGTGTACTGAATTATTGTACCTTGTGTACTGAAGTACTTATGTTACTATTGTTCCGTTGAACTAAATGCTGCTTAGTTTGTTGTCGTAATGAAGTTGCTCTTTATCCCACATCACCGGTTTATATCGAATGTTAGTGCACATAAATATGATTCATAACACTAATTCAGTATCGCGTACAACCAGCAAGATAATATGTACTTCAGTACGAACATACGGTTAAAAGAGTACCAACATAACTCCTACCTCCGCCAAAACATTACCAAAAGATCATACAACCACTGCTTATGGAAAACACTACCATTCAGAAGTCATAAAACCACTAACTCATACTCGGAAGTTGTTGTCTAAAAGTTCCCCATAAGCTCCCCAAAAGATCCCCAAAAGCCATCCCCAAAAAACTACCCAACAGTTCAGTAGTATCAGTCACACTTTCATCCTGAGCTACGAGGCTGTGTATTTGGAGGTTGTGTGCCCGGTTGCTGTGATTGGTTGATGACGTCTGGGTTCATCTCCACTTCTTCGAGCCTAACTCCAGCTCCACTCTGCAACAAGATTCCATTCATATTTAGTGAACGATCAATATTTCAAAATTTCCATTACACCAAGGGGGGCATCCCTTACCGCAAAATATTGGTTCCCCGTCTCCGGCGATATATGGACACCCACTCCTCTCATTGCATGTCTGATCTCACGCTTGACGATGGTTCGGGGTGTGTTTCTCCCAACGACTCCTGGTGTAACCCTCTTCGAACAAATTAGGTCGAACGTGATCACTCCCGGATGACTGTCTATACTCTGTCGATGATGAATTAGGTGGCAAATTCATGTCGGACATGCTACGTTCAACAGCATCTTCTGATAAGTGGGAGGGTTACCTAAATTTCCAGCCGGAGACAACACAGAGTTGCTGCACTGTTGGACCTCCTCTCCTCCTGAGCTATAGTACACCGTTCTGATTCTCCTGTTTCTCCCTCGGACATCGTCACCTTCACCAGACTGTCCTGATTGATCCGACACAACAATAAATGGTGGATTTGGAGGCTGAACTGAATTTTCTGCCCCATCTTCGTCATCCGAATTAAGCCACTCATCATCTGCCAAATTACCGTCTTCATTGTCCCAACCCCAAGATACTTCCTTCTCAGCCTCAAAGAACATAACAACCTGTCCGTCTTCTACCTTCTTCACATCTATCATTAGTCCGTAAAGAATCTCCATATCACCGAACAGTTCCCGTAAACCAGTTGCCATCGACTTCTTCGGAGGGAGCCACCACATACGATGAACAATAGTATAACCCAGATCCTCCTTCGCACATGCAATGAGGGTGCGATACGACAAGTAGTCGGTGTCGAACCCAACCACATTTTCTTCACCCCTACGTATCTCGGTTCACTACCGCTGAAATCCATACGTCCTCCATGCCGTATCACAATGTCGATTAACTCATCACCCATCCTAAAACAAAAAAGTACTTCAAATAATCAGTAAAAAGTGCAGGTTTGTCCCTGCTCGTGTGGTCCAGGGTCCAACAACATAAACTATTTCAACTTTTATAGTAAAGAACAAATGGAGGATTCAATCACAGATACTGACAAAAGAACATGTATTCTATTCAATTCATTGTTGTTTATGATCAGCATAAACAATTGCAGGTGGTCCCAAACTGTACAATAAAAACAAAATAAAAAGATTCCAGCACATATATTGACAAAACCCTAAGCAGCATATGAAAAGAATCCGGGACAAACTCATATTGCTCGAATAAGTAGAAGTCGATGTAGGGTTTACCTAATACAGATGCTAGTAGGAGTTACCCCTCAACTCCGCTCAGTATCGGACCACCGTTCTTCAATCCTTCAACGAAGAAGTTACCCCTGAACACCGCTCCAACGTGAAGAAGCTATCGGTCCTCCGTTCGTCGCTCGAACGCGAAGAAGCTATCGGAGCACCGTTCGTCGCTCCAACTCGAATAAGCTATCAGACCTCCATTCGTCGCTACAACTCGAAGCAGCTACCGGACCTCCGTTCGCCGCTAGAACACGAAGCAGCTGTCAAGAACCCAGACTCCCGTGCTTTCAATCCAACCAAAACTCCATCCGTTCGTCGTTATCACAACTCAGTCGATGTCGGAAAACCGTCTCTCTCACTCACAGTCGAAGACCGACGAGGATTGCCGATTTCGTTTGAGGATAAGGTTGAGGATAAGATGTGTGGGTGAAAATCCGATAAAGTAAAAATATATCCGTGGGTTAAATTTTTTTTTTTAATTCAAAAACCCCTAAATTGTTAATGCGTCACTCGTCCACGTGGCAACAGGTGGCAGCCTACGTGGCGTGGTCAGTAGCGTTTCAGTCACTCCCGTCAAAAAATTTGCAGACATGTCCTGACGGCGTTAAGTCCGGGATAGATATGGGGTTTTTTAAACTTAGTGCATTTTTATTATAAATCGGCAAAGTTCAGGGTTTTTAGAAATAATAACCCTAAGTAATATAATGCAATTTGGGGTAATAAAAATATTTAATATGGCACAATAAATAGTGGGATCCCATTATTTTATTAATATAATCCCTCCACCATTGGATCTAATATATGGAGATCTAATGGCTCTTATGGATTATGTCTTATAGACATAATCCAACTTTTATCACCACTCCTAATCCACCACACACCCATCCCTTGGAACTCTTGGAGAAGTTCCTGCACTATCAGTTGAGAAAAAACCCACATTCAAAGAATAAATGTGCACGAGTTTCAGGTACAGAAGATAACACACTTAATTAGTATCAACTTCAGGATCCCACTTGAGAACTTTGTCTTTTGTTGTTATCCTATCAATCATTATATGCCACACAACGAAGCTTAAACGAGGAACTGTGAACCCCTTCCAAATAAGATGAAGCCACTCCCACCTTCGGTCTCTTCTCTCTAACAACATCCCAAATAAGCTTAGGTTTAAAATTAATCATTAGTTTACCATTCAAACTTTTAATTTTCGTGTCAAATCTTTCCAGTCGACCAAATTTACTATTAAATTTTTAACACCGTTAGTGATGTGGAAAATGAAGCTAACATGGTCAAGTGTATGCAACATCACCTGCCACATCTTAATAGTAATTATAAAATTATTGAAATAAGAATCTTAATAATCTTAATGGTAGTATGGTATAATTGGTTTTGACACATAGGATAGAACCCTTCTCACAAATTTTCACATCATCACTAAATTTTTAAATCTAAATTCAATTATTTCTCTTTTTTTTCATTCAATGTGAATGTAATTAAACACTCTATGAATGAAATTATAAGTACTTTGATGTTCAACTATATTATCTTAATATAACTAATATATGAAAAATTAATTTTAAATTATAATATTTAAAAAAAATTATTACATTTTTTCTAAATACATAAATTTTATTAAAACACTTTCTTAATTTCTTCAACAATAATATTCATTTTATTATAGTTATATACATATATTTATAAATTATAGGCATGAAAAATAATAAACATAATATTGTATAAATCTTGAAAATTTAAATAGAAATAATTATTCAATAAAATGTAAATCAAATATGGTTAAATGATGATAATATGAATAAATCAATATTAAATAATTGATAATAAATCATCATAGACACTTCTGGAGATATCAGTGGTGCATACTTTCCCAGTTTTAAATTATTTAAATAAATCTATGGATCTCTAATTATCTAGTCGGTAAATATTTCATTTGTTTATATTATGGGTTTAGGGATTTTGATCATGAATCAAGTTCGATCATGTTGCATATTAGTAAGAATTATTTTTGAAAATTATGAAAGGAGTATATTTATAGTATTGGAGTATTTTGATTTATGAGAAGTAGGGTCTAATAGATAACGAGTTAATAAGATAATACGAGTTATATTCATAAAAAAGATTATATGAGCTATACATGTTGTGGGTTCAACTGAATTATCAATAGGTTGGACGGTGATTATCATGTACTTAAATAATTGTTTACTTTTGTCATGGTTTTGGTTGGATATTGAGGAGTTAGACAAGCTAATTAGTCTCGGGTTGAGTTGAGTTTAATAGCGGACATGTTAGTCATGTCACATGTAATTTAAATTATGAATTCATCCCATGGCAAGCTTATAAGGGTCGATTGGCAGTAAATTTTAATCACCTCGAGTAAGATTTGAGTAAAGATGGATATATTTAAGAAATAATATTAAAATTATAGAAAATTAGAGTTAATAAGGGTCAAGACACTTGTTACACCCCGAATCTTTGAACCAAAATTTTTTTTTTTGAATTTTATTCCATATGTTTGAGAAATGACCACAAATTGACGTTTAAATGATTTCGAGGCAAGTTAAGTTCACTCATGGAAGGCGGAGCGAGAGGTTAAGCGACCGACTCAACTCTTGCGGACCTGGGTACGACTCGGATTGGACGCACGACCTTCCTGTTAAAATTTTGGTCATCTATGCCCGAATTTATTTAACCACGGTATAGCCTGAGGTGTTCAATGCGGTAATCCTCGTTAATCAAATGGTTTTATAATTTGGTTAAGTCGGATTCCAAAGGAAGGCGGGTAAGGGTTAATGGAACACGGTTGCATGGAACACAAGAATTTTGCTTGGCCGAGTTGGTTGAGGAACTGAACCAACAACCTAAAAGTCACAGGTTCAAGTCCCTACTCCAACAAATCCTTTATTTTTATTAGTTTTCAGTCTTTCTTCAAAACGACGTAGTTTTGATAGATGATGACATCATAGTGACGTCACCACTAGGTCAGCATCATCTTCCATGAACCAAGGCCGCCGTCGCATCTTTGTTTTCCTCTACAGTTCCGGTGAGGGCCCAATCCTCCACATTATTGATGTTTGTCGGGTTTTGATGATTGTAAATCATCACCACGTGAATTCGGACCCCTCCAGCTCCATTATTAGCCTGAATATCGCCAAAACGAAACTACCTCACAAATAAACGACCTTTCACTCCTTTCCTTTTCGTGACCTTTATTTTGGGGGTACTCCAGAGGGCATCGAGAGGCTTCTGAGTCGGCTATAAAAGCCAACAAGCCTTCGACTTTGAGTCACGGAACCTCACCGTCGTAGCTCCGACGAGAGTTACGGCGGAGCGTTCCAAGCATGCCCAACCCTTGGAAAATACAAACCCGACATCGTCTTAAGCATGAAAATCTTTTCCAACCTTCAAAAGGTAGTTTCGTGCGAGAATTAGGGGAATCCGAGCTTCACCGGAGTTTTACCAAAAGGAGGGTGTAGTCTCCTGCAAATTGGAGAAGATGATGGCAGAGTAGCATTTTGGTCATCCAAATTCTATAGGTGACAGTCAGTCCTCCAATTTAATTTAATTACTATCGTGGTCCAAGCCTATTAGTCTTTGACAGTTTGGCCCCTCAGATATTCTATTCTCTTAGTTTAATCCTAAACTCTAAATGGTGACAGATTTGGCCCAACTAACTTTTCAGTTAGTACAATTTGGCCCGGGAGTTACGACGGTTCGTTAACTCCTTATTTCCATCTGATTCAAGCTACGGAACTGATTTCCAAGTCAACCAACTCGATTTATAGGTGGGTTGGTTTAAGGGGGTAAATTCTTGGATTAATTAATTTCTCAATTTAGATAGCTATTTGGTTAAACTTTGTCATTAACCAAATATTGTGATTATTCCGAACTAATTGTTTGACGGGAGCCGGATCAACGAGTGAGGTACTCGGGCCTTATTTTGGACTCGTGCCTGCTTAAATTAAGGTCCTTTCAATTTTCGTGGTGATTTTACTGCTAACCGAGTACTAATCCATCTGAGTTGGTTTCCCGATAGGTTAGATTATTCAGAGTAATGAGTGACGCGGATCCTCATTAATTCCAGTTTATAAAATTATGATGCCTAAGGTTAGAGGGACTTAAGTAGTCCGAGTGACTCCCCTACTTACCTGGAAATTAAGACGGAAAGTCTTGGTTTTGACAACAAGGTGTCCTTTCTACGGAAAGTTCTATCTTTTCGGAACCGTTGGTTTTATACCTAATTATGTTTGATTCGACTATGGTTAAATCGTGATGTTATCTGATAATGTTTGGCACCTTGTGTATACAGGTGGAAAGTAAAGCCTCGCTAGCTAGTCCTCCGCCGGGAACATCGATGGATACGGGTTCCTACCGGGTGATGGGAGTTGGGTATTGTTAGCCCCAATCGATTCATGGTAGATGGGTACGGATAGCCCCAACCAGATGATAAGAGTTGGGAGGAATAAGCCTCGACCGGATGATGGGAGTTGGGTATTGATAGCCCCAATCGATTCATGGTAGTCGGGAAGAATAGCGACTCTTGTGAAGTCCCTATTACAGGCTCAGAAGTAAGCCTTATCGATGATGGCGTAGAGGTTAGCTAGGCGGGAAGAGGGGACGCCCTGTTGATTGGTGAAAGTTGTTCGAGTTTGATCTCGATATTGTATGGTACTATTAGAATAGTTCATGGGATGTCTTATTGACTTGTGATTATGTGTGTTAATGTTTCACATATAGTTCATGATTGGAATGTTGGATTAATATTCCTTGTGACAGGTCATTTGATAAACGGTAACGGTAATCTCCGTTACGGGAGGATGATTATGGAATTACTGGTTTGCGTTGTTAATTCCATTAAATGTGTTTATTCCTGTTTATACGGATTAATCATGATAACAGACTGACCCCGAGCCACCCACCAGTTTTGCAGGAATTTCCTGGACAAGCAACGGACCACCGGAGTTTCTTAAGGCGTGCCGGAGCAGTGGATCATGAGATGGTGTAATGACGACTTGGAGGATTGCTCTCAAGTCGTTGGGCCCAATTCTGCTGTAAATGTTTTGACGGTTAATACCCTAGTTTTATGGTTGGTTTGAAAGGAGTTGGTCAAAGTTGTATTTTTTTAACCTTTGAGTCATCGTCTGTCTCGGGACACGTTGTCGTTTTACATTTCATAAAATTTGGGGTGTTACATTTTGGTATCAAAGCCGGCTTTCACCTGTTTCATGGGTTTCCAGGAAACACTGGAAGATCGATCTGGTGCGGGAGTTGTTCTGGTGATTTTAAAGGGAAAAGGGGTATTAAGTTTTAACGGATTTTAACCAAGGTTTGAAAGTGAAAAGTTTTTCACAGGCACCGGTCTCAGATCCCTGCATCACGGCACCGGCACGGAAACCTCCACGGTGAGACGTTCTTGGGTTCTATAACTAACGTGGTTGAAATAATTCATTGTTATGACAAATGGTGGGTGTGGCTAATATAGATGTGACAGGATAAAAGCAAGAATTTATTTGCTTATCACGCGAACGATAAGGGTTCCGACAATTACACAAACAACGGCAAGGACCGCTAAGGAAGTTTTTTAGGTAACTTCTATGTTTCTATTACGGAAACCTCTATTAGCCGTGTTTTGGACGGAAGATGCAGATGATGCAGTAGTATCGGGAATAGTCTCCCCTGAAATTGCCTGTCTTTCACTTTCGAAGGTACGCTCATAGATGTTTAACTTCCGTAATAGGCCGTTGATCACGACATTGGCTCGATGTTGCATCGGGGGATCTAACCATACAAAGTAACTACAATAGTTGTTCATCCTCTGCCATAAACCAAGGGGATAGATGAGTTTCTCTCTGGTTAGTTTTAAATGATAGTTGAAACTGATAAATCGTTTTTGACTTACCGAGTGACGTCTTTTGCAGCTAAAGAATATTCGCCCTGGATTTTCTTCCGTCCAGGATGTTGTTATAATCGTGGCTTCCCCGCACTGGCAAATGGGAATCGTAGCCATTTCTTTGATATAAAAGCGATGAATGAGGTATTTTTTTTTCCGACCTCTACTCTGTTATCCAAAGCGTTTCGATACCGTCTAATTAAAGGGACGAACCCTATCCTCCTAGCCCTTGACTTATTTGACCCCTTTTCTTTGTCCATGCGTGCCGACATGAAATGAGTGGTGTCACCATTATTGTGACCACTCCCTTCTCGAATTTGGCTCCCAAAAAACCAGGTTTCGAAAACTTGACCACCATCACCATCTCTTTCGCTTTCCCTCCCTTGCTTAGTAAACTCTCTCAATTCCGGGAATGTGCTATCGAGAGGATGGCAGTGTGCGTGACTGGTGAAACCTCAGATTGTTATGCTGGTTCAACCAAATAACTAACAAAGCTAACAAAAGCTAGGGTAGATCGTATTCCACGGGCCTTCTAATGATTGACTACTCAAATAAACTAGCAAATTACTCAGGTTTAAACACTTCGTGTGTGTTGTGAGTTCCATGACTTCTAATTCTAAGAAAGGCAGAAAAATTAAAAATTGAAACTAAGAACAGAATGGAAATTGGTTGATTAAAACAGAGATGACAGACGAACTTAGACTTTGAATCCCCCTTCGTTCCCCAGAGCATTGGCAATCAACAGATCAACGGATTTCGATTCTCATTCAATCAATTCTAAGACACCACCATAACTCCTTACCCTTAGGTTTAAGACCGGCGAACGACTTAACTTAACTGGTGGAATTACTAACGAGTTATGAGTTACTCTTGCAGTGGATTAACCCTAACCGGTTCCTACGAAAGGCACGCTCCAATTATAAGGTTAATTGTTCGATTTGATGTTTTAAAGTAAGGCGAGCGTTCGCTTCTATCCTTAGCTTAACAAGAATCTAATCTAGGTGATCAATCCAGACAAGAAATATGAACAATGAAGAACAAATCAAACATGAAAGAGAAACTGATTGAACTTCGAATCTAATCACCACCGATCCGTGACCGCTTTAAAGCCCTGGGTCACTTAGGGTTCATCTAGTCTAAGCTCTAAGAGTTTAGCTACTCATGTTTATCACAAAAGAATCAAAGATAGAGAAAGAGTTCATCATCCAGAGGAAGAACAGAAAAGAATCTGGAACCTAATTAAGACGACTCTGGCAGACTTCGATCTTCGGTAAACTGCAATCCTAGCTCCGAGTCCTCGAGATGGAAGGGATGGCGTCACGATCTCTTTCCGGCTCTTCCGACTCTAAACTCTCTGCTCCAGAACTTGAGAGAATTCTGAAGTCCGGTATTAGTTGGTAATTATGATGTATATCTCTCCCCCTTTAATTTGGGCCGCCGGTTAAGTATTTATACTTAACCCTAATACCGCCGGATTTAGCCTGATATTTTCGCCAATAATATTGAAGGATTTTCGCCGAAAATCTTAGTGTAAATGGATGGTCCGCCGGCTGCTTTTCTCCTGTGATTTTCGGATTAATTGTTCTCGGCGAAAACTTATGGTTTTCGCCGAAAACTTCCTTTGATGAGCATCAGTCGATTTGTGCTGGGATTTTCGGCGAAAACTTTAGTGTAAACCGGGGCAGACTTTTGTTCTACTCGATTGACTCCTCGGATCGATTCCGGTGCAATTCCTCGAGGTTCCAACGCCTTAGACACGTCCTTGGCTACTTTATTTGACGGCAAAAACCTGTGCTAACATAAAAACACTAGAAAACCATCAAATAGACCCGAAACAAGCCAAAGTAACACAAATGGCACGAGATAGGGCAATTGATTGAATATTCGCTATTCTACCCTAAAAACCATGTCTTAAGCAAGGAAATGTCGCTCAAATGAGGCTGATAATCACGTCAAATCGAGTGTCATCAAAATACCCCACACTTAAGCTTTTGCTTGTCCTCAAGCAAACTGAATAGAAACGCTCATGTTCACAAATGATAAGATCGATTAAATTAGAGTTCAATCAAACACAATGAATTATTAGACAGATAGATCCTAGAACAAGAAACCTATCATGCATACAGATCAGCCAGACTACCTGGTCTCACTAATAAACTGCACACGACAAGTAGTAGCAACCAATTATGCACGAATTTGACCTGACCGACCAGACTCCTCTCACAGGAAATATTTAGTACAATGGGGAACTCTCACTCTCTGTGTTTAAGGACGTGTTTCTGCTCTCAATCATTTTCTGTTACTGAATTCTGTCATAAGTTTGCAATTCAACCACATCTCCACCACTGTGATAACACGAGTAACCAGTCAAGAAGGACTTCCCTGCTAGGACTGTAACGAATTCTACACTACTTGGGTTTATGATGCGATGGATGATGGGAATGTATGATGATCGCTTTGTGCGGCATAGCTTTCGACTAACTTCCCTCGAATCTAATCTGCGGCTTCCTACCGTCTAACCAGACACGGGTGGAATAATGAACGCTCGTCCTATGATACCCTCAAGCAACCTAGCACTTTTATTGTTTTTCTTTACACAAAATCTTTCTGACTTTTCTTTTGACTTCGTTCTTCCATTTGTAGGGAGAAGAACGTTTTATTGAACTTGAAACTTTTTGGCTTTTCTGATTTTTCTTCTTTTCATTTTTTTTTCGAAACTTGCTTCTTTTTTTTCTTTTGTGCCGATTCTTTTCTTTTAGTTGCTAGAGGGGTTTACACGTCTGGACATAATAGCTAAGACCACCTGTTTAATGGCTATAGGTAGGTTACCACAAACCGACTTCCGGTAGGTCAATCTAGAACTACAACCACAGGGGATCAACGGGGAATGAAAGAATGGAAAATGGCTGTAATGTATATCGAACCGAAAGAACAGGCCAAGCTCAAGGGTCTACACCTAATGGATTTTATCGTTAGGTAGGCTATCTGGCTTAGTAGCTGAATCTAGGTGCCCCTATCATTCTAGAACTCGTGTCATCGTGTGTTCTCGAGTAGGTCTCATGCAAATTCTAACTCATTCAAGCAAATAGAAAATCACTCAAAAAGAATTAAAATTGCAAGTTACGTGCAATGGATCAAAAGCTCACAGTTGGTTTGCTAGTCAGATTCGGTCATTTTCATGCAATCAAGGCTACAAACTACAAGTGTGATTTTAAAAAATTTTGTTCTGACCAGGCAATTTAGCATCAAAGTATACAAGTTGGTTCTCAAGTTCTAGGTTAAGCAGTCTAAGCATCATTATGAAAGTTTGAACAACAACTTAACATCAAAAATCAAGAACTGAGCCATTCTAATGCTAGAGAGACTGGAATGAAATCACGAGGCACACAGAAAACACAATCAAGGGCAATCAAGTTCATGCAAGGTTCTCTAGCATCCTACCCCACACTTAAATCGATTGTGTCCTCACAAGACTAATTCTAGAGTTCAGAGTGAAGTAGAAGAACCTGGACCGAGATGGTTGGCGTAGGGGATGAGCACGGGTCCTCGGAGCGGAGGGAATCTACCAAAGCGAAGCAAAGGGAATCTCCTTACTGCCTACAAAACAAAAACAAATGAAACATAAAAAAAAAACGGGACAAGTGTCCCGGATCCACACAGAAAAAAGTTGGATTGAAATCCGAAAAGAATAAATAAAAAGAAAGGACCAGAAAAGGAATACAACCCGATCACTGCTGGTCAGGTGGACCGAGAGGTGGAAAGTGAAGGAAATCGCTGAGCTGACGTTGCCACGCCATCTGTGCCTCATACCGCCTATCAGCGCGGTGCATATGTTGCTGCATAATAGTCCATCTCGCCTCTTGAGTGGTGTTGTCGGTGATGCGCCACTCCTGCAGTCGCTCAAACAGCTCTTCAACATCCGCGAGATGCTGGTGGTGCTGCGGGTGCGGCGCCTGATATGGCTCTGGAATGGGCGGTGGCGGCTGGCGTGCATACCCTGCCTGACGGTGTGGCGAGGGAGTATGGTCATGAAACTCTTGTTCGTACTGAGGCTGAGACTCCTCAGAATCATCTTCTTCCTCCAATTCATCCTCGTTCTGGAGGGGAGGATCTGCTGCTACCTGGGGACTGAGGTCCAGCTCGAGGTCGTACTCGACCGCCAAATCTCCTCCAATGGTGCGTACTCTGCGGCGTGGGATGTTCGGGCCATATTCGTGGTTGAGGCCGAAGGAGATGATGAGTCAGCCGATGAAGTTGCCTCTCATGAGTGAGCGAGGTGGCATCCTCCTCTTGGTCTTCTGACGGAAGATGCGAGCAAGCACCCATTCGGGGTGAAGAGGGTAGCTCTCCCGGATGGCGCGAAGAAGCAGAAGTTCCTCCTTGCTGATATGGTGGCGGTCCTTCTCTGGAGCATATAATAGCGATCTACGCCAAACCATATGAATGTACTTATAGAGAGGGTGAGAGAGAGACTTAACTGAATTATGGTCCGTGAGACGATCGCCGGGCACTCCAGTCATGTGGCTTCAGAGTGCATGGTATGCCTCTCCGTCGTCCTCGTCGTTCGCCCAGCCGAGGTGATGACCGTGGTAATGCTCGTAGGGGATGCCTAGATGAGCTGCAAACTCATCATAGGTGAAGGTCCTGTACACCCCGCCCAGATAGAAGGAAACGACCTTCTTGCTCTGCCTCCTCTTGTGCTCGTCCAGATCAAAAGTGGCCCAGAACTCCTGGAGAGCGACGTCTGGGAAGTCGGAAGCTATGGTGGTCAGCTCTAGGAGGCCGGTCGGTGTCAGGGCATCGTGCACGTTCTGGTGGTAGTCCTCATCGTGATCGAAGAGAGACTCCATGGAAAGTGGTCGAACATTAGCTCCCGGAACATGCTCGAGCTTCTTGTAGCACTCAAAGTAATAGTCGGGTAGATGAGCAACAGTGCGATGGGACCCAGCACGGCCAGGGAATGCTGGTGAAGGGCCCTGGACGGCGGGTGTGACGGGAGCGGGGGCTCTGGAGCTCGAGGCGGCGTCAACTCTCTGCTTGGTCCTGCGCTCATAAGTGGTGTTCCCAAACAAGAAAACAAACCAGATTAGTCAAACTAAAACCCTACCCCACACTTAGTCGAAAAACCCAATTTCACAAAGAAATGAGGAAAACCGAGTGGGGGTAAGCAAAGCAGATTAACCGGTAATCACAAACAATAAAATACATTCCCAGGAACAGCCAGAATGGAATTAGAACAATCAGAGTTCAGAAGTCAAACCGACATTCAAAAAGTCAACATAATAGAACATTGAACCCTAATCATGGCAAGACTATCACAAAGAGGAGAATGACGGTATAATATGATCTCAGATGGCAAACACAATAATCGGAATGAGTATGAGCACATAAGGCAGCCAAATGATCAAAAATAGTTCATGGTCAAACCGACATTTCTCAAAAGTCAACCTCACAAGGAATAGGACTTAGGCATAGCAACACATGATCAAACGATATGAAAATTAAGCACAACACTCCCTAAGCATGCTAGATCAGTCCAACAAGTTCAGCTAACCTAGTTCACACGAAATCAGTCGGCACGTAAATCAAGGCAAACTGAAAAGTCAACCCCGGCGAAATTCAGCAATCAACATGTCAAAAGATTCGCAATGAAAAGTTCTACAACTTACCTTGAAGCCATGGATGCTAAAAATGAACGGATTGGGAGGAATCGGTGAAAAATCGAAAATTTTTCGGCTGTTCTAGGGCTTGGATTGATCGGAAAGGGAAGGGGAAGGGAGCGGCGGCGGCGACAGTCGGTTTTGGTCGGCGGCGGCGAGTGTAAGGTGGCGGTCGGCGGATTTGATTGAAACAGGGGAAAGTTTTGACAAAGTTTTCGAAAATGAAGTGAGGAGAGAGAGGGTGAATCCGGATTTTAAAACAAAAATTTGGTTGATTTTCAAAGGAATTTTCGGCGAAAATAAGTGCAAGTTTTCGCCGAAAATGTTAGTTAAAAAGTACTGCCGGTTTTCAAAATAATTTTCGCTGAAAACATTAATACATTTTCGCCGAAAATGTAAAGCAAAAAACGTCTGGAAAACTCAGTGGGATTTCAAAGAGAATTTTCGCCGAAAACATGGGTTATTTTCGCCGAAAATATTGAACTCTACGATTGAAAATATTTTCGCAATCCCGGCAAACTTCAGAAAATCACAGTTAAATCAAAAAAATCGGAAAGAGCTCAAACGACTTGAAATTGACACTATGACACACAGACTACACACGAAAAATAAGAAATTAAACAAACTGACTTTAAAATACTAAGGTTGACACAAATGAAAAACTGACTCCAGCCGTGGGTTGCCTCCCACGAAGCGCTCTTTTATTAACGTCCTTGAGCTGGACGATACCTAGACGGTATTAGGAGACATCCCAACTCAGATTCTCCTTAATGCTAGCATCGGAGTTCATAAGGTAGAGCTTTGGGGTTTCTCCGGTGAGCATGAATTTCTTCCCGTTCGCGTGTAAGAGTTTGGTACGTCCGTCGGGCAGGTGGTCAGTGATCGTGAATGGTCCGAACAGTTCTTTCAAGGGATCATCTTTCACAAGGAAGACAGTGGACGGAATGAGAACGATCGGCTCCTTCTTTTCTGTAACCTCCGGCTTGATATCACCAGGATCGTTGATCGTAGGTATTTCCTTAGGAGATGCTTTTGGCTTCTCCTTCCATACTTGTTCCGCGCCGGTAGCTTGGAACGAGTTGGTGGTGCAGCTGGCTCGGTAGAAGGTGGCGGCACAACTGGTCTCTAGACCATGTGAGTCTTCGTCTTCTTATTCTTTCCCCGAGGTCTGCTAGGTTTTGTGCTCGGTGGCTTAGAAGAGGCTTTCAGTTCCTTCTTCTTTGGCGTCTGAAGAACAGATTTTGGTTTCTGCTTGGTAATCTGTCTAGCACCTGCAACAGTAATTGATCTAGGTACACTAGAAGAGATATCAGTAACGGAGTTGACCGGAGTCAACTCCACAGTTTCAACAGCTAAACAATGAAATTCTTCATTCTTAGGATTATATTTCATTCCATCTTAAGGCGGAACGTGACCGTTTCTTTACCAACTCTCAAAGTTAAAGAACCATTTGGAACGTTAATTTGCATTCCAGTAGTAGCCATGAAAGGTCGTCCTATGAGAATGGTAGAATCATCTTTACTAGTATCAATGATAACAAAGTCAGCTAAAAACGTGAAAGGACCACATTTAGTAACAACGTCTTTGATTTCTCCCCTAGGAGTTTTAAGTGATCTATCAGCAAAGACAAGTTGCATGCTAGGCGGTTCAAGTCCTCCTAGGTTCAATTTTTCATATAGACTCATAGGCATAACATTAACAGACGCGCCAAGATCAACCAAACAATGTTCTATCTCAACATCATTAATGACAAGAGGTAGAGTGAAAGAACCAGGATCAGAACACTTAGCTGGATATGGAGAGGAAGGTTTCTTGCTACGAGCATCAGGATATCCTTCTTTATTCCCCTTCATGCCAGTCTCGATCCTTGCATTCGGCAGCAATGCTCTTGGAAAAGGAGGCTTCACGACGTACGGTGCAAGAGGAGGATCATCCTCCTTAGGCGCCACTTCCAGTGCTTCCTTCTTCTCCGGAGTTTCAGCGATCCTGCGTAAAACAGAACAAGCATCAACAGATAAGCTTGTAAATTTTTTAACAGTTACCATTTTGGCTTGCTCCTTTCTCGGATTCGGTTCTGTCTGGCTCGGAAGTTGGCGAAATGGTCGACCAGATGCTAGCATGCTCGAGATATTGTTCACAGCTTGCTCAATTCTTTGACCGGCTGCTATCTGTTCTTGATTGAGAAAAGCTTGAGCTTTAAACTGACTGTCATGATCATCAAGTCTGGTGATGATCTGACTAAGCTTCTTGTCCAGGTCACTGACATTGTTTTCCTTCTAGTACTGCTACCCTGGATAGGTGTTATTCAAATATTGATTCTGGCGATTGCCAGGAGCAGTTCCATAATTACCCGGATTACGGTGCGGTGGCTGATAGACACCTGCCGGCAGATGGTTAGGCTTCTGATCCTGAGCTGGACCAGTTGGGCGGTTATTCTGGTTCTGGTTTTGGTTGGCGCCAGCATTGTAGGGAGGTATGTCTTAATAGTTCCCTTGCTGCCTGAAGTTGCGGTAGCCAGCATAACCATTCTGATTATTAACGAAGCCTTGTTGAACAAAATTTACCTCTTCGGCGGACCAGACTTCTGTCTTACCAAAATTCTGGCAACGGCCTCCGTTATGTGCGCAAGCTCCACACCACTCGCAATCAGCAACATAGACAGAAGCTACCGGCGGTTTGATTGGTGTGGAAGACTTCTTCAAATGCTTCTCTACTTCGGCCTTGATAGCTGCTTTGAGGTCGAGCTTGCTCCTTGATCCTTCAGATTGTCGTTTCCAGTTCCTTGACTTGGAAGCACAGTTTGCGAAGTGAAGAAGAGCAGCTTCGGGTGTGAGTGTAGTGCAATCCCCTTCAGCTAGAGAATTGACCCACTTGGCGGATTCATCTCGAAGACCTCGAGCAAAGATTTTAGCTAACTGCCTCTGCTCGAATCCATGATGAGGACAGTTGTAGAGAAGTTCTTGGAATCGATTCCAAGTATCGTATAAGCTTTCTCCTTCTTTTTGGGAGAATCTGGCAATGCTGTCCTTGATGGCTGTTGTTCTGGCAGGAGGAAAGTATTCTTCAACGAAGTCCTGAGCCAGAGTATCCCAATCAGTGTACACTACAAAAAACAGGGGAGTTGGCGTCGGTTGAAACGAAAGTGGATAGCGTCAGTCGGTCAAAGACCGACGCCAAATACAATGTGCGTGTTGACCCGTGTATTTGGCGTCGGTTGTTAAAGGCCCGACGCTAAATGTGCAACCCTAGTCCGACGCTAAATACACATTCTGACCAGATTTGATGGTCGAACCAACGAGTAAGATTGCGTCGGTCGGGAGAAAGTAATTTGCGTTGGTTATGGACCGACGCTATTTACACGGGTATATAGCGTCGGTTGATGCCCGACGCCAATTACAGTTTATATAAAAGGCCCTAATCGACGAAACCAAGTCATTTGTGCATAACTTTCACTGGTGCCTCTCTCCGTAGACGCAACCCTCGCCACCGCCTTGCCTCTCGTCTCGCCACCGGTCAGACGCCGCTGGTCAGAAGCAACTGCTCACACGCCGCCGCCGCTCTTCTCTCTCCGGTCAGTATGTGTGTTTTGTTTGGGTTGGGTTGATTTCAGGTCTTAGATTCGAATTTAGGGTGTTTGTGGATCTTGGGGTTTGCTGGTGGGTTTTGGACAATTCGGGATATAGGGTGTGTTTTCGAGTTGTTAATGTTTGGATGAATGATTTTGGATATGATATATGAATGTTTGCGGTTTGTGTCGATTTTGCTCATTGTTCATATTGAATTTAAAATTCTTCCCTAGGTTTTTGTTGTTTGTCTGGTCAGATGGTTTGTCGAATTAATGACATTGTGGTTTGTCTGGTCAGATGTTGTACAATCTCCATTACTAGGAGCTCCCACTCAAGCATCAGTTCTCGTACTTAGAAGTCTACAGTCAGTGATCTGAATGAATTTGATTGAATTTATGATTGAACTCTCTCCGACTCGATGCTCTGATTGAATCTGATTGAATTTCTGATGTTCTAATTGAATTTATGTTTAACTGATGTTTGCTAATGAAATTTTTATGTTCTGCTTGAAGGTAGACACACAATCAGAAGCTTTGAAAGCCTACTGCTCTCTTCTTCTTCTTCTGACAAGGTATGTTGTCTTCATAGTGAATTAATATTTTTATGATTGTGTACCTTCAAAGGAATGTCGTATTCATAGTTTTATTCAGAATGTCGTTTAATGTGGATGAGAAAGTTTATGAATAATCTTGGTGGTGTTGAATGCGATTTTCTTGCGGACTATAATTGGTGCGGACTATAATTGGTGTTTAATTGTGTGTTCAATGGGATTTTCTAATTGGTGTATAATGCCTGTTCATATCCATGGATCTAATATTTTCTTATAACCGGTTAAGATTAGTTTCTTATAACCTGTTAAGATTAATTTCTACTAATGTTAGTTTGTTAGTAGTTCATCATTAGCTGTAATTATGATTAGTGTGATTCAACCTGTTAAGATTAGTTTATAAATTTTGAGTAATTTTAATTATAGCTAATTTGTAGGAAAATGTATGCTTGCCTCTGCCTATGCCTCTAATAATTGATAATTTCTTAGCTTAGCTACTTATTAAGGACTTTATGTTATATCCTACAACATATTATCTTTTTGATTACGTTAATTAATGTAGATTAGGATTTCCACCGCTGAACTCTTCTGCTATAAACTAAATCAGGTAGATCCCAATGGACAAATCTTGGATATACAAACCGAGATTGTCACTGGAGTATATGGCTGGCTTAGAAAGCTTCTTGAATTTTGCTTTCTCCAATAACAATGGAGGGGAACAAATTCTCTGTCCATGTCCAAAATGTGGATTTAAGAAATGGCTATGTAGGGATGATGTTTACGAACATTTACTTCGAAAGCCATTTCCTCAAGGCTATAGTATTTGGGATCGACATGGAGAACGTGATTTCGCATCGTCTTCTGGGATTAATCCACCTACAAGGATTCATAACTATGATCCTACAGGATCCCTCCGTGCAATGATTAATGATGCTTTTGGTGTCGTTACTGAGGAGGTGCCCGAGACTACTGATGCTTTAGGTGTCGTTACTGAAGGTATAAACGAGGAGGATCAGATGAATGAAGATAATGGTCCCATGCTCGAATACAGTAACATGAACATCCCTAATGACATGGAGGAGCCAGTTGATGAGCCGGTAGAGGAGAATATTAATTTGAGGGATTTACTAAAAGATGGGGAAACAGCATTATACGAAGGATGTACAAAGTTCTCAAAACTATCCTTCATTTTAAGGCTTTATCATATCAAGGGGATGCATAACATCAGTGACAAAGCAATGTCGATGATTATTGAGTTGTTGCACGAAGCTTTTGGGTTTGCCAACATACCACCAACAGGATACAGTGCGAAGAAAATGATAAAAAATCTTGGTCTGGGGTACACTAAGATTGATGCCTGTGCGAATGACTGTATGTTGTATTGGGGGAATTCCTTGAAAGAGACTGTTTGCAGAATTTGTAAGCAGTCTAGATACAAGGATGATGGTGGTGATGGTGGTGATGACGTAGTTGCTGGAAGTAAGAAGACACGAAAGGCGATGAAAATATATCGCTACTTTCCTCTAATTCCAAGGCTGAAAAGATTGTTCATGTGCCCTACAACAGCTGAGAGCATGGTGTGGCATTCTACAGAGAGAAGTACTGATGGAATGTCACGACATCCACGAGACGGTCAAGCGTGGATTAACTTTGACACTAGGTATCCTGAGTTCGCTTCAGATCCTAGAAATATTAGATTTGGTCTGGCTACTGATGGTTTCAATCCTTTTGGGAATATGAGCCTTAGTCACAGCACTTGGCCAATTATACTTATGTCGTACAACACGCCTCCTTGGGAATGTATGAAATCAACAGGTATGATGTTATCTAGTATTATTCCAGGAAAGAAAGCTCCTGGAAATGATATCGATGTCTACCTGCAACCTTTAATTGATGAGCTAAGAATGTTGTGGGAAGGCGTAGAAGCATATGATGCAGTGAAGAAAGAACCATTTCTGTTGAGGGCAGCTTTAATGTGGACAATAAGCGATTTTCCTGAACTTAGTTTATTATCTGGGTGGAACACTTATACAGGTCAGGCTTGCCCCACTTGTAATTTTGATCAAGAACCGTTACGTTTGGCGGGAAGTGGGAAAAATTGTTTCATAGGAAGTCGGCGTTTCTTACCTGCAGAACACCCTTTTCGTTTGCAGAAAACCAAATTCAATGGTGACATTGAGTTAAGGGAGCCGACCAAACTATTATCTGGCACTGAAATTTTGAGCCAAGTTGAGAACATCAATGTCACTTTTGGAAAGACGAATGAGAGTGACAAAGGTGGACCAGCTAAGAAGAAGTCAAAAAGTGATGGAGGAAAGAAAAAGAAGGCAGAACAGTGGAAGAAAAAGAGTTGTTTCTTCCAGTTACCTTATTGGGAGTTCAATAAGTTGCGACACAATCTTGATGTTATGCACATAGAGAAGAATGTGTGCGATAATCTTTTATACACTTTAATAAACGAGAAAGATCGAAGTAAGGATAACCTGAAAGCAAGGATGGATTTGAAGATAATGAAAATTAGAAGGGACCTCTGGCCAAGACAAGATGGGAAAACTTGTCCAGCGGCTATATACACAATGGGCAAACGAGAAATCCAAACAATGCTCGAGACCTTGAAGGACCTTACAGTACCAGATGGATACTCGAGCAATATATCTCGTTGTGTTGATGTGGAAAACCGCAAGATATTAGGGTTGAAAACACATGACTGTCATATCTTAATCCATGAACTGCTACCATTGTCCATTCGGAACGTATTGCCATTGCAAGTATCCTCAGTAATAGTTGAATTCAGCTCATGCTTCAAGCAAGTATGCTCGAAAGTGGTTCATATTGATGGGTTAGATGCACTCGAAAAACGGATTGTCGTAGCTTTGTGTCGTTTGGAGATGTTATTCCCCCCATCCTTTTTTACAGTAATGGTTCATCTAGTGATTCATTTGGTTGAAGAAGTTAGACTAGGAGGACCAGTCTATTACCGTTGGATGTATCCTATAGAAAGGTATGATTACAATCAGTTACTCTGTTATGCAATCATTGACAGTGATTGTTACTAATTATACTCTTTGTCATATTCAGATTCCTTGGCAAGTTGAAATCTTTTGTGCGAAATTGATCCCAGCCTGAAGGTTCAATTGCTGAAGTATGGGTTTCCGAGGAGATCTTTACTTTCACCTCCTTATATTATGAAGCTGGGATTGAAACTCGCTTCAACCGTGGTTCTCGGCTCCATGAACAAGTGGAAGATGAAACACGTGACACGTGTATGTTCCCTTCCATTGGGCGTCATGTCGGTGGTGAACACCCATTCAAGTTATCAGATACGGAGTGGCTACAAACACACCGACATGTTCTTATAGGTGCCACTGAAGTTGGGCCATTTCTCCAGTAAGTACAAAACTGAATTGTATGAAATCTTACCGTGTCTAGTATCTTCTTTTAATTTCATACTATGAAATCTTACTAGGGAGTTCCAAGAAATCACTAGACAACGACTTCGTGGTAGACCATTAGCGGAAGTTGAAAAGGCTGTTCATAGGGACTTCGTGCAATGGTTTAGGACTCGAGTAAGTATTCTCCATTCCTCATTTATGACCAAGTACGTAGGATGTTATTATGTTATTATTTTTATATCATCTACTTAGGATGTTATTATTTCATTCTCAACAGATTCTACATGACGACCAAGTAGTCCATTCTAAAAATCTAAGATTGTTGGCTCGAGGTCCTCTTCGGAATGCTTTCAGATTTAATGGTTATGATGTTAATGGTTATCGGTTTCGAACCAGTGCTTGTGATAAGGGTCTCAACACTCAGAATAGTGGTGTGTACGGCAGTTATGAAACTCACAGTTACGCAAGTTCTGTGGACAATCGACCTCATACAAGCGAACTAGCTTATTATGGCAAATTAGAAGACATAGTTGAGTTGAATTACTATGGCGAATTTCGTGTGGTATTATTCAAGTGCAAATGGGCTAATACACACAATCCTAGGTATGTGAAGACAGATAAGTTGGGGTTCACACTGCTTAATTTCTCACACTTGTTGTATACTGGAAGTCGTTTAGACGACGAGCCATATATTGAAGCAAAGGATGCTCGAATGGTCTACTATGTCAAAGATAAAGTGGAGAAGGGATGGTGTGTTCCTATACATATCAAACCTAGAGAAGTGTATGACATGGGCGAGCACGAAGGAAGCTCCGTTCATGAATCTGATATGCTTGTGAATCCAGAGTTTTCGGATTTTGATAATGCCACTGTTGTACCCCTAACCAGGCCTGGAACTGCAGAGTTTGATGATTAATTAGGGTTCGTTAATTACATTGTTTACAAAGTTATTGAACTCTAACTAATGATTGCATGTTTGACCTAATTCGGTTTGTTTTTTTTATGAAGACATGGCTTCTGCACATAGAGATAAGTGGGAGGTTGAGCTAGTTGATCCTGCTGGAGTTAAGACTGTAGATGAGGTATCCGGGAGCCAGTTGTTGAGCCGCCTTCGAGATGGTAAGAAGGTTGTCATCCCTTTTAGCCGCCTAGGACCTTAGGGTATTGGTCTAGCTTCGTTGTTGGGCGGGTTCTTAGGCGCGCTGGCTAAGGATCACAACTACATTCCGATTACCTATGAGTCGTCGGAGGAAAGTAACAGATCAAGAGAAGAATGATTTGATGGAGATCGTATGGGTAAGTGATGAACTCTAAAATTGTTCACCTTTAGTCAATTAGTTTTAGTTGAATACTATTAATGAATTGAAAATGAATTTGATGCAGCGATGTATTGTGATTGAGCCGCCAGAGATGAAGTCATTGGCCAGTTCTTACATCTTGACAGATTTAAACAAGAAGTGGCGGGACTTCAAAACCAAATTGTGGACCGGACATGCGGTTAACACTCTTAAGGCAAAGATGAAGAAGGATGTTGAAGCGGTTGGCGAGGAGTTCGACCAGAGCGAGTTTGTGGTGCCTACGAGGGCGTGGGCACTAGAGCACAAGCCGTCTAGGATCCCTCCTCCTATGTGGGCACAGTTCGTGGATCTGAGACTGCGGCCGGATATGGTGGTAAGTAGAGTTGAAATTGGAAATAAGTTTATTTTATGACTTTGATTCTGTTGCAATACTGATATGGATTGAATGTTCAAATTGCAGGAGTTGGCTTGCAAGAACTGTGCCGCTAAGAGGAACCATAAGTCACCCCACACTGGAGGTTCGAAGAAGCTGCGGGTTAGAGGGTTTGAGTTGGTAATAATCCAGATTTAATTCCTAGTTATTTATGTCTTTATGTTTATAGAAAGTTACTAAACATGTTTAGTTCGTGCACAAGTAGGCTAAAGAACGGGGGAGGGTGCCATCTAGAGGTGAGCTGTATGCTATCACTCACACGAGGAAGGACAACACTTACACCGATCCTAACGTGGTAAGTCCTGTTTCATCTATATGAAGTGGTGTGTATCTAATCAGATTAGGGGTTTTTAATTTTTTTCTTTTCATTTCAATGTGTAGCCTCAAATTCTAGAGTACACACGTGATCCCTCCGTCCCAATAGAGCCTTTAGTGAACGATGCACTAGGCCTGGTCTATCCGAAAGAGCATAGTGGTCGGGTTCGCGGGCTCGGATCTGGTGTCACCCCCTCTATGGTATGTATTGTGGTATATACTTGGAAATTATTGTAAACTAACATTTAAATAGTAATTTTCTGATTATCTGTACTTTCCATGTAGGTTAATATGACGAGGAAGCGTGGTGGAGCCAGTCAGAGTAGTAGTTCAGCTACTACTACTCACGTCTTCGGTCTTTGTCCTGCTGAGGATCGTATGAGGATGCTGGAGGCTGAGGTTCAGCGACTGAGCGGGCTCGAGGCTGAGGTTCTACGCCTCAGCCAGTTGGTTGCAGATGGAGGTTCATCATCCACGAGGACTGGGAAGGGGAAGGAGAAGATGAGACCAGATGATTATGCAGATGAGGATGAAGGGTTGTATGAGACCGATGATGATGAGGATGCGACCGATGATGAGGAGGATGACACCGATGATGAGTAGATAGGACTAAACACTTTGATTTAGTTGTGTTGTTTATTTAGTTTTGAATGATGTTATTTACACATGTTGGATGTCTTATCGGTATATTAGTTGTTTTAGTAACATTTAGTTTTAGATTTCTCGTTTGTGATGGGTTGTCGTGAAAATGGGATGGCGAAAAATGTGTTTTGTATGCAGGTTTTTATATGCAGGATTTGGCACTAGAAGAGTATGAGAATGATAAGAAAGCAGGGAATTAGGTGCACTGTAATTTGTAAATGGCGTCGGTCAATAACATTTAGCGTCGGTCATGACCGACGCTAAATGGACCCATAATTTGCGTTGGGCTTTAAATTTTATCGTCGGTTATGCCCGACGCCAAATAAGCCCAAAATTTCACGTCGGCTAGCAGAATTTTGCGTCGGGCACGACCGACGCCAAAAAAAACCCTGAACCAACCCGACCGGTTAACCGATACGTGGGTTGTTGGCCGATACGGCGTCGGTTGGATTTTATTTTGCGTCGGGTTAGGTTTCGACCGACGCTATCATTTAGCGTCGCGGTTATTCGCGTCGGGTCGACCGACCGACGCAAGGTGTATTTGGCGTCGGCTATGCCCGATGCTAAAAACCCGGTCTAACCGACGCCAAATGTATTTTTTTTTTTTAGTGGTAATATCCAAGTGTTTGCCAGTAAGCCACCTCTTAGCAGCGCCTTTCAGAGAGAACGGGAAAGCTCTCAAACAAAGAGTATTCTTGTCGAGGTTTCCATTCTTGAAAGTGCTGCAGAGATCAAGGAAGTCTGCAAGATGAGTGCACGGATTGTCTAGGGGCCTACCTTCAAACTGTAGATCCCTAGAGATCATAGTCAAAAATGGAATCTTGATCTCATAGTTTTTTTTTGGGTAAGAATCTTCATCTCATAGTCAGGATCTCCTTCAATGCGCGGTACGGCAATGGCAGATCGAACGCTAGTCGCGCTCGACTTGTTGTAATCAGCTAGACTTTTCTGTGCAGGTGACGGTGGTGGATTTCCGCCTGGTGGTGGTGGTGGTAATTGATCAGTCATGGTAGGAGATGGAGGAGGTGAAAGTGACTCGGTGTATGAAACGGATGTAGGTGACGGTACAGGTGAAGATGGAGATGAGGAACTCTCCTTCAGTTCCTGATTCTTAATCGGAGTGATGGATGGAGGTGGATTGATTCTGCTTCTCCTTGGAATCTGTGATTGTCGAGGTGGAGCAGAACTGCTTGGTCTCTCTATACTCTTAGCCTTATCGGTTTGAGAGCGAGTCCAAGGGCGGCGATGCATACACCTGGGAATAACCTACAAATAACAAAAACAACAAAACCAGTGTAAAATCAAAGTGGGTGGAAAATGAAAGATGGAAAGTAGAAGAATAAATTGCCAGTTCTTCTTTCAAACAATCAAAAGAAGTCCCCGACAACGGCGCCAATTTGGTGAAACCTCAGATCGTTGTGCTGGTTCAACCAAATAACTAACAAAGCTAACAAAAGCTAGGGTAGATCGTATTCCACGGCCTTCTAATGATTGACTACTCAAATAAACTAGCAAATTACTCAGGTTTAAACACTTCGTGCGAGGGTGTGAGTTCCACGACTTCTAATTCTAAGAAGGCAGAAAAATTAAAAATTGAAACTAAGAACAGAATGGAAATTGGTTGATTAAAACAGAGATGACAGACGAACTTAGACTTTGAATCCCCCTTCGTTCCCCAGAGCATTGGCAATCAACAGATCAGCGGATTTCGATTCTTATTCAATCAATTCTAAGACACCACCATAACTCCTTACCCTTAGGTTTAAGACCAGCGAACGTTCGCTCTATCCGTTCTAGCTACCAAGATTAATTAGTCGCCCGGGTACGGTCGCCTCTTGCAACGACTTAACTTAACTGGTGGAATTACTAACGAGTTATGAGTTACTCTTGCAGTGGATTAACCCTAACCGGTTCCTACGAAAGGCACGCTCCAATTATAAGGTTAATTGTTCGATTTGATGTTTTAAAGTAAGGCGAGCGTTCGCTTCTATCCTTAGCTTAACAAGAATCTAATCTAGATGATCAATCCAGACAAGAAACATGAACAATGAAGAACAAATCAAACATGAAAAAGAAACTGATTGAACTTCGAATCTAATCACCGCCGATCTGTGACCGCTTTAAAGCCTGGGTCACTTAGGGTTCATCTAGTCTAAGCTCTAAGAGTTTAGCTACTCATGTTTATCACAAAAGAATCAAAGATAGAGAAAGAGTTCATCATCCAGAGGAAGAACAGAAAAGAATCTGAAAAACCTAATTAAGACGACTCTGGCACACTTCGATCTTCGGTAAACTGCAATCCTAGCTCCGAGTCTTCGAAATGGAAGGGATGGCGTCACGATCTCTTTCCAGCTCTTCCGACTCTAAACTCTCTGCTCCAGAACTTGAGAGAATTCTGAAGTCCGGTATTAGTTGGTAATTATGATGTATATCTCTCCCCCCTTTAATTTGGGCCGCCGGTTAAGTATTTATACTTAACCCTAATACCGCCGGATTTAGCCTGATATTTTCGCCAAAAATATTGAAGGATTTTTGCCAAAAATCTTAGTGTAAATGGATGGTCCGCCGGCTGCTTTTCTCCTGTGATTTTCGGATTAATTGTTCTCGGCGAAAACTTAGGGTTTTCGCCGAAAACTTCCTTTGATGAGCATCAGTCGATTTGTGCTGGGATTTTCGCCGAAAACACTAAGGTATTTTCGGCGAAAACTTTAGTGTAAATCGGGGCAGACTTTGGTTCGACTCGATTGACTCCTCGGATCGATTCTGGTGCAATTCCTCGAGGTTCCAACGCCTTAGACACGTCCTTGACTACTTTATTTGACGGCAAAAACCTATGCTAACATAAAAACACTAGAAAACCATCAAATAGACCCGAAACGGGCCAAAGTAACACAAATGGCACGAGATAGGGCAATTGATTGAATATTCGCTATTCTACCCTAAAAACCATGTCTTAAGAAAGGAAATGTCGCTCAAATGAGGCTGATAATCACGTCAAATCGAGTGTCATCAGTGACGTGGGATTTGTAATCTTTGCCTTGATCATCCTGTGTGGTCAAATTTTCGTTATCTGGAAGTTGATGTCAGAGACAGCTGAGGAACGACGTCGGGAACTCGATCGCAAGAACTTGCATAATGAGTAGACCACTTTAATTTCGCACTAACTGTTGTTGTGGTAACTCATGTTTTAAGTTGTGATCTTGCGTTTTGAGTTAGTTTTTTGGAATAACTGGTTTGAATGTCTAAAGGTGGAAGAGAAGTATAAAATTATTATTATTAAGAAGGAACTGGGTACATGAACTGGTAGTATGATAAAAGCGATTTTACCAAGGTCGTATTCCACGGGGTCCTCTCATAAACCAATACTCACACTTCTCATAGACGGTCTAGACATTTGAAATTGGTTTGGTTTGATCGAGAAAATCAGAAACAAAGGCAAAGAAATGCAATACTAACAAAGATTAAGCAAGAAGAAAGGTGGCTCAAATCAAAGACAAAGGGGTTCTCTTGGTGGGTAGTTTCATCATGCTCAAGATGACTAATTGAACAAACAAGCTAATCAAGATCGAGTTTGCATTCGGATGACCATGCATTTCACTTCTATAGACTCAATGCACTCTCGTAGCACCAAATCCCTATCCTAATACCACTCAACTTAGGCTCTCGCTCTCAAGCTAAGTGAAAAAGGATGCATTCTAAGTGTTTGATGAAATGCCAAGACACAAGACCCTCTCTTAAGACTCTATGACCACAAGGCTAGGCACAACACTCTCATATCAATGCCCTAACACTAAGAGATTCACCAAAAAGCATTTTCAAACTCAATTGAATGAAAATCCACATGCACACCAAGTGTTCGATAAAATGCCCAAGAGAGAAATCAAGTGAAAATGGTTGAAATAAGATGATATAATCTCTTAGAACACACTCACTTCAATCCCTAGACCTACAATCTATGCAATCCAAGCACTCTCATGCATCAAATCACATTGAATGGACCAAATTAAGCAAACATGACATAAAATGGCATTAAGAACAAGTCTAGGAATCATCCTCATACAACCAAGATCAATCATGGCAAGTTCTATACAATCATCTCTCTATCATAGCACAACTAATCTACCCATCCAAGATGAACCCTAGAAACTCAGCCACACATGGCCAAGGGAGTAAAGAGAAAAGAAGGAAGAATGGTCACCAAGAACACCATGGATGAATCCTTGAGATGATCTTCACTTCTCCACTTGTAAGCACTTCTCCCAAGGGTTGTTGGCTTCAATCCTAGCTCCAATGGCTTCAAATTGCTCCAAAAATGTGTTCTAGGGTTTGAGGGTTCGTGGGTATGTGTTTGGGGTTCAAGAGAGATCCAAAGAATCCCTAAAATGGCCAAAAACAAGAATATTTATAGTGCAGGGGACAGTGCACGGCGTGCACCCCTGCACGGCGTGCACATCTGCACGGCGTGCACCCCTGCACTCTGCAGAAAGCTCGATCTTGTAATGCTCATATCTCCCTCGTCCGGCCTCCAAATGACCTCCCGTTTGCTCCTATGCGCTCCTTGTCATCCGTACTTTGATGCCATAACCTGAAAATGCACAGAGGCAACTCCAATAGACCACGAATTTGGCTCCAAAGTGGCAACCGGACAACAAAATGACACTTTGCACAAAACTTCAATAAAAGCATATAAGTCATGTCATTTCACGAATAAACACGGGCATTTCAAAGGTCATTCATAAGCTTAAAATGCACTAATTAAAGTCACATCAAATTCCCCTACGACTAAGCTTTGCTTGTCCTCAAGCAAATGAATTAGAAAACATCCAAGTTCACAAATGACAAGTTCGGTCCATTGAGATTCAAGCAATCACAATTTAGCTTAAACTGTTCCACGAACAAACTAAACCTACACATGCAAGAACATCAACCAAACAACTCTAAACCTCACTAATTTCTGCACACTTCAAGTAGTGGTTGATTGGGACACAGCAAAACCGACCACGACAACACCAACTCTAATCAAAAGGACTTGAAATCGGGACATGGATCGTAAGTGGTGAGTGATTATGATGTGGCTATCGACTCGACTTCATCCGCTTCTAGATCCGCACTTTACAAAACTCTGGCTAGGATCAAGGGCTACATTTGAGAACTCTTTTTCTTTCTTCTTTCTTTTTTTTTTCTTACTGCATACTAGTGCTCGATTCAACACTTCACTTAGGTGTTGAACCTGCCTAGCTCACAGCCTTTGCCCTTTTGCTTAGTGCTCAACCCGACACTTCACTTAGGTGCCGAGCTTGCCTAGCTTTTCTTTTGAGCATTTTTTTTTTCACAATTTAGCCACTTGATCCTTAGCCCCTTACAACTTCCACACAAGATTTCGAATTGGATTCCGTCTAATCTCAAGCCACAATCACGAAGGATCAAAAAGGGTAAAGAAAGACATGGAAAAGGGTGAAAATTCTGATTGCCTTCATCATCTTAGACCGGTGTTATCGAGCGGTACAAAAACACGTATCAAACCAATCAACCAACATGCAAGAGTGAAAAAAATCTCAGTTCTGGCCCAGACTCATTTGATATTAGTGCTAACATGCTGGTTATAGGTTCTAAGCAGGACAGTCTAAACGTCATTGTGAAAACTTGAAGTCAATTAAACACCAAAAGTCAAGAACCGAACGATTCTACAATAGAGGAATTCGACATTCAATTAAGATCATGCAACACATCAAAACATAGCTTTAGACTTCTACCGACAAATAATCACACCAAACCTCAAACTCCCCTACGACTAACATGAGCATTGTCCTCAATGATCAAGAGAGAGAGAGGGTAAGGTGGAACGAATATACCGCGCGGTAAAGAAGAGAAGCCGGAGATGGAATCGCGGTTCAAGTAACCTGTTCAGGACGAGGACCTGAATCAGGGGTACCTGTAGAAAACAAGGGAGGGCACACCACCCAAACACAACCCATAGTCGACAAGATGAGAGTACGGATGAGAAGTGTGATCCAACAACATGACAAGTGCAAAGCCACAAATGAAAAGAGAAAATCAGAAGTCAAACACAACAAAACATGCAGTCATAAACAGAAATAAAAGAAAGGAAAAATCCAAAGTCCTGAGAAGTGGTGAGTGATCCTGTGGCTCTCAGTGGGGTGGTGGTCGTGGGTGCCCATGCCACTGTGACCATGGATGGTAGCCGTCAAACGGGGGAGGCGGTGGAAAGACTGCCCAAGTGCTGGAGGGGCCGGACTCAGAGTGGAAGAGCAGAAGACTCCCCAGTCTGTCCCTTCCTCTTCTTGGAAGCTGGTGCCTTGGATCGCTTGGGGGCGGAGGATGAAGAAGCTGCTTTACCCTTAGGAGGCATCCTGCAAAAGAAGTGCAAACAAAGAATCAACAAGACGGGCACACTCCTAACACAAACCCTATCAAGGCGCCTAGTCATAACACATGATCAAAACATTGAGCACAACATTGAGCACGATTCAAGATCATCAAGTTCAAGTGCAACAACCTATGCTAGCAAAAATCAAATCACAGAGATCCACAGTTAAGCAAAAGGCATGCATAATGGATCAAAAACACGAATCAAGAACATATAAGCCTAAGTCCACACAATGTAAGGAGGAATGCACAAAGTTTAAACCAATGAGTGGTGATTAACCACACCCCTCCTCACACAAAGAATGGAAAATCAGCCCCTGAATTCATCACCTGCAACACCCAACAAAATGACATACACCATACAAACAACCAATCAAGCTCATCAAAATCGACACACAGCAATCCAGAACCAAACATCACACAACCAACTCTCATGAACAAGCCACAAACCCAAACTCAAACAATCAGTACCACCAATCCTACTCAACTAAAGAATCCCAGTTAAACACTTCATGATCAACCACCCATGTCCCAAAATTTGTTAAGCAATGAACTCAAACAGCAAACCACAATTGAAGACGCCAATGGCACAACAATCAAACCACTTAGCCAAACTCAACAAGCCAAATTTTCATGAGCAAACCGTCATGAACAAACACCACAAGAAATACCAATGAAAAACCAAATCATAATCACCCCAATACCTCATTAACACCCCCCAAACGAATCAAACAGTGAAAAAAATTGTGGAAAAAAAATGCAGGGGGGGTGCACGACGTGCAGGGGTGCACGGCGTGCAGGGTGCACGGCGTGCATGGGTGCACGGCGTGCACCTTGGAGCTGAAAATTTTTTCGAATCCTCCTGGACAGCACGTGCACGGTGCACGGCGTGCATCATGCACGGCGTGCAGTGGTGCACGGCGTGCACCTCCTCAGCCTAAAATCAAATTTTCATCTCGACGAAAAATGACCAAAACACCGTCAAATCAACCCAAAACGGACCCCGAACTTCAGAATTTCAACGCCTACGAGACCACAAAGGACACCACAACAACTCAAGGACCTTGAGTACCACAAAAACACACAATCATGCAATCAAATCAAGAAGAAAAGACATGAAAAACACTCGGGTTGCCTCCCGAGAAGCGCTTGGTTAACGTCTTAAGCTCGACGAAGCACACGGACCAGCTAAGTAAAACCATCCCAACTCATTACCTCTTTGAAATCGAAGTCATTATCTTCGCATGGCACACGGAACTTGAATTGAACCTTACCGACTTCGGGAGGTGTGAGCTCGGATTTCCCGGATGATGAATTGTGAGCAATGGAGAAGGGGCCAAACCACTTGGAGTGAATTCTCTCATCGGGTGGCTTCTTAGTCTTGCTAGTCTCACCCATCGGTGCGGCTTCCTTGCCCTTCTCGGGTGGCTTCTCCACACCTTTTTTCTTAGCCTTAGGTGGAGTCTTTTGAAGCACAAAAGGTGGAGCCTCCTTTACTTCATCCTTTTTCTCCTGCACATCACTAAGAGCAAACAACTCCGCAAGACTATGACGGACAAGGTTAGTGCTATTAGTAGCCGAAGTAAGCTCATGCGGATTCTTAGGATCATGATGACTAGCATAAGACAAAGTAAACTCCATGCCATTTGAACGGTCAAAGATCATGCATTCATTATCAACCCTAAGTGTAAGTTTACCACCGTAGACATCAATCAAAGCACGAGAGGTTGCTAAGAAAGGTCGTCCTAGAATCAAAGGCACATCGGTACCACCCATAGCATCTAGAATAACAAAATCCACAAGGAATTCAAAAGCACCAACCTTAACCAACACATCTTCGACAATACCACGAGGGGATGTCACAGATTTATCCGCTAATTGAACATTCATTTGAGTTGGTTTTAGTTTCCCTAGGCCTAACTTCTTAAGCATGCAATATGGCATAACATTGATACTAGCACCCAAATCGGCTAAGCCTCTACTTATTGCATGTTCACCAATAGTGCAAGGAATAGTAAAGCTACCTGGATCCTTAAGCTTTTCCGGTGGCCTCTTAGAGAGAATGGCGGAGCATTGTTCGTTGAGCTTTGCCGAAGTCACATCCGTAAGCTTGCGTTTGTTGGTGAAGATCTCTTTCATGAACTTTGCATATTGAGGCATCTTTGTAATTGCTTCCCCAAAAGGCATTGTAAATTGCACCTTGTCAAGAATCTCAACAAACCTTTTGAAGTCCTTTTCCATGGAATCCGGCTTCAAGCGAGAAGGATAAGGTGGTTTAGGCTTGTACGGAGGCACAACCGGTGCGGGAGGAGAGACCGGAGTGGCACTCGTCGTAGCCTCTTGAAACCAACCGTATTGGTCATCTTAGAAGCTTCTTTAGCCTTGGCTCTTCTATCTTTAACCTCAATCTTATCCGTGTCATCATCGGAAACAACGTCTTCAACCAAAACATAGTCATCATCTTGAGTTCTTACCGCTTTAGGCGTTGGGTCTTGGACTTGCTTACCACTCCTCAAAGTTACCATCATAAGCTCCTCGGGAGCCTTGGGGTTGACCTCGGTGTTGGAGGGTAGGCTACCCTTTGGTCTCTCCGAGAGTGCCTTAGAAATTTGGCCCAATTGAGTATTCAAATTGGTAATTGACGCTTGTTGATTCATGATAAGTTGAAGCATTGCCGCATTGGTGTCTTCTTGGGAGATTGAAGATCCACCTTCTTTGTTTGGAGGGGGTTTGTTGAAACCGGGTGGTCCACTACCCTTATGGTTATACATCCCCGGTGGATTAGAACCTTGCTCACCACCTTGGTTACCTTGATTTTGGTTAGCACCTTGGTTCCATTGGTTTCCTCCTTGGTGGCCTTGACTTTGATTTCCACCTTGATTCCATGTGGAGCCTTGATTGTACCCCTTGTATCCTTGGAATCCACCTTGATTAGGCTTGTTGTAATTACCTCCTTGGTTCCAAGGACGGTTGTAGTTACCACCTTGATAGTTCCCTTGAGGGTTGAAGTTTCCATAGAACCCTTGGCCTTGCACAAAGCTTACTTCCTCAATGTTTTCATCTTGGTTAGGCTCAGAATTGGAAGAAGGGCATACATTTACATCGTGGCCTTGGCCTCCACAACACTCACAACACAACACCGTAGCAACCGGTGGATTACCCACTTTAGATGGCTTAGAAGGAGGCTTAGGCATACTAAGATTGCTTACTTGAGAGGCCATGGCATCAATCTTGGACATAAGGAGAGCAATCATGGGATCATCTTCATCTCGGTGCCCCGGTAACTTAGGCTTCTTCCCATAGCTAGACGAATCCTTTGGTGCATCAACACTTACGGACCGAGAATCATAGTGCGTGTCACTTCCATACTTAGACTTAGGAGGTTGTTGTCGAGACCAACTCCTTGTCTTGTTGGCCATCTCCGCGAAGAGTTCTAGAGCATCTTCGGGAGTGAGCATCCTTAAGTCACCTCCGGCGGCTTGGTTGATCATCCTTGTATTCTCAAAATCAAGGGACCTAGCAAAGATGTCCGCCAAGCTCCATTCGGCGAAGTTGTGATGAGGACAAGACCGAAGAATGGCTTGGAACCTATTCCAAGTCTCATGGAAGAGCTCTCCCTTGTGTTGTGTGAAGTGGTTGATGCGGTCTCGGATTGCATCCGTCATATAGGGAGGAAAGAACTCTTCAAGGAAAGCTTCGGCTAGGCCCTCCCATGTGGTGAAAGCTCTACTCGGTTGATTCTCCAACCATGACTTAGCTCTACCTTTGAGTGAGAAAGGAAAGAGCCGGAGTCTCACACAATCCGGGTGAACTTGGTCATTCTTAACCGTGTCACATATCTCCAAGAAGTCCTTGAGATGCCTAGATGAACATTCACCATCAATGCCATTGAACACCACTCCATTTTGAACCATTTGGATCATATTAGGCTTGAGCTCAAAGTTCCTAGCATTGACGGGTCTTCGAACAATGCTAGAGGCTGCCCCTTCAAGAGTAGGACGAGCATAATCCGCCAAGGTACGTCTTGCACCCCTTTGTGAGTGATCATCATCATTGGTATGGTGAGAATGTTCCGAATGGTTATCTTCATCCTCGTGATGAGACATGTTGTTGCGTGTGGCGCTATGAACCAAATGAGAGGGAGAGAAGGTTGGTGGCTCAATCACTTGCGCAAGACCTTGAAGTCGTGCTTGAAGACGAGTGAGTCGCCTCATGCACTAGTACAAGATACCTACAAACAAGCACAACAAATACACCCAAGTAATACGACAATGCGGAATAACAAAACCAAACAACAAGTAAAAGGAAGCAAAAACTAAATTGGAAGGAAGTGAATAGATCGGTCTACTACTAAATGCTTTCAAAGGAATGAGAGAGTCCCCGGCAACGGCGCCAAAAACTTGATAAAAGCGATTTTACCAAGGTCGTATTCCACGGGGTCCTCTCATAAACCAATACTCACACTTCTCATAGACGGTCTAGACATTTGAAATTGGTTTGGTTTGATCGAGAAAATCATAAACAAAGGCAAAGAAATGCAATACTAACAAAGATTAAGCAAGAAGAAAGGTGGCTCAAATCAAAGACAAAGGGGTTCTCTTGGTGGGTAGTTTCATCATGCTCAAGATGACTAATTGAACAAACAAGCTAATCAAGATCGAGTTTGCATTCGGATGACCATGCATTTCACTTCTATAGACTCAATGCACTCTCGTAGCACCAAATCCCTATCCTAATACCACTCAACTTAGGCTCTCGCTCTCAAGCTAAGTGAAAAAGGATGCATTCTAAGTGTTTGATGAAATGCCAAGACACAAGACCCTCTCTTAAGACTCTATGACCACAAGGCTAGGCACAACACTCTCATATCAATGCCCTAACACTAAGAGATTCACCAAAAAGCATTTTCAAACTCAATTGAATGAAAATCCACATGCACACCAAGTGTTCGATAAAATGCCCAAGAGAGAAATCAAGTGAAAATGGTTGAAATAAGATGATCTAATCTCTTAGAACACACTCACTTCAATCCCTAGACCTACAATCTATGCAATCCAAGCACTCTCATGCATCAAATCACATTGAATGGACCAAATTAAGCAAACATGGCATAAAATGGCATTAAGAACAAGTCTAGGAATCATCCTCATACAACCAAGATCAATCATGGCAAGTTCTATACAATCATCTCTCTATCATAGCACAACTAATCTACCCATCCAAGATGAACCCTAGAAACTCAGCCACACATGGCCAAGGGAGTAAAGAGAAAAGAAGGAAGAATGGTCACCAAGAACACCATGGATGAATCCTTGAGATGATCTTCACTTCTCCACTTGTAAGCACTTCTCCCAAGGGTTGTTGGCTTCAATCCTAGCTCCAATGGCTTCAAATTGCTCCAAAAATGTGTTCTAGGGTTTGAGGGTTCGTGGGTATGTGTTTGGGGTTCAAGAGAGATCCAAAGAATCCCTAAAATGGCCAAAAACAAGAATATTTATAGTGCAGGGGACAGTGCACGGCGTGCACCCCTGCACGGCGTGCACATCTGCACGGCGTGCACCCCTGCACGGCGTGCACATCTGCACGATCTTGTAATGCTCATATCTCCCTCGTCCGGCCTCCAAATGACCTCCCGTTTGCTCCTATGCGCTCCTTGTCATCCGTACTTTGATTCCATAACCTGAAAATGCACAGAGGCAACTCCAATAGACCACGAATTTGGCTCCAAAGTGGCAACCGGACAACAAAATGACACTTTGCACAAAACTTCAATAAAAGCATATAAGTCATGTCATTTCACGAATAAACACGGGCATTTCAAAGGTCATTCATAAGCTTAAAATGCACTAATTAAAGTCACATCATAGTACAAAATGACTATTCGGGTCGCGTTTTTTTAACTAACTCCATGAAAGATCCACGAACTCGATCGGACGCTCTCGCTTCTTTCCCTTGTCAACCTCCAGTATCTTACTTGCCGTTTCTTGAATCCTGTCCCTAAACCGTTTCTTGCCACAGCAAATCTTGACTGTTCCCGCTTGGTCTGGTCTGCCCCTGATGGCAACTCCTGTCTGCGCAACATGAGCCATGTTAAGCGGAAATCACCTGCCTACTTCTGGTACAGAGAGGAAAGGGTTTCCAAAATGGTCAAAAATTGTACACCATCCTCCCTTAAAATGAAAGGAAATATTCAGTTCCATAAGCTGGCTCATGCTGATGAAACTACCGGCAATGTTAGAGATCAGTAACACGTCCGGTATGATCAAGGGACCCAACCTGACGGAACCCTTCCCTTTGGACTTTGCCTTGGAACCCCTTCCAAAGGAAACGAGTTGGTTAAAGCTACGATCTAGAGAAATGAAGGAGTTTTCATTTGGAGTCATGTGATTAGGGCAGCTGCTATCTAGTGTCCATTCCATTTTAATAGAATCGCAAAAGGGACAAAAATCGGTCAAGTAAGGATTACCAGGAGGGACTGGCAGACTCTCAGCGGTGGGAAAAAAGTTGAGGAATGGAGTCACTCCTGCATTTTTCCTTCCTTCACCAAAAACTTCCATCCGAAACTCCCGTAAGTATTGACGGAATCCCCTCAGAGCACCATGCCGGTGACACTTGGAACCGAGCTTCATCTGGGTTAAATACCCAAGTGAAGGAAACGTTGATCTCCGACACAAGATCTACGTAAATCTCTCGCTTTCTGCGAAAACACGTGAACGGCTGAGAATTGTCCACCGCATCAGCTCTACTTGTGAGGCTCCGTTAAAGCCTAAACCTGTGTTGTCATGTTGTTCTTTTTGCTTTTGACTTTCGAGTCCGAACGGCGGCTTCTTGGGCAAGCTAACTGTAACCTCTTCTTCTTTAAATTGACACCCTCCTTCTAAGTCATTCTCTAAAGAAAAATGACTTGCTCTGATGAAACAGAAACCTTGAGTGGGATAAATTTCATCCTTCTGATAGTCATTCTTCTCTTCGTGTCTATCACCTTCATCCTAAAATTATGCAAACACATAGACCGACGAAGGCGTCAAGAAAATCCTCTGGAAGGACCAGTTCGGCGGAGTCGAACAGAAGTCCCATCCCGCATGCCTTAGTATTTCTTCAAATTCATGTTGTAACCTTATTCTATTTCTTATGGTTTTTGCCTGGGACATAAGAATGTATTGTCTTAGACGGTGCATACGTTCTTTAATCACTGGCTAGCTGGTGAGAATTCTCCTTCTCAGAATCCCTACGGATGGCAGATGAACCAAGAGATGCCAATAGTTTGTATCGATTCTTTAACTAGTGAATTTAAAAAGACGATCTCGTAATCCGCGTCTGTTTAACCATACTTGCCGACACTCGCAAGTGGGCGAGGCTCAATGATGGCACCTCCCCTTCCCCTTCTCTTTAAGAACCCCCCTCTCTTCTCTTCTTTCTCTCGACAGCCGAATCACCGGTGGGAATCTTGAAGTCCTCCATCGCAGTCGCTTCAAGAATGGAAAGGGTTTACGACGAGGACTACGCCATGAAGAAGGCTATCATCCTCGGGACATGATGCCTCCTTCTCATCGTCTCTTTCTTTTACTTTATATGTATAGGTTATCGTAGAGGCGTCTTCAATGGACCTGTGGAAGCATTCGAGAAAATGGCGATCATCATCTGTTTAGTGATCTTGTTTCTGGCTTACCTACCTTTTAGTTTTCTCGAATGAAAAATTAAGTTCTCTCACGTTTGTGACTTGCTCCGGTTTGGCACCGTTAAAGTTAACTGTCGTATGATTTCGAAGAAGAAATCTTTTTAAGGAGGGGAGAAATGTTACACCCCGAATCTCTGAACCAAAATTTTTTTTTGAATTTTATTCCATACGTTTGAGAAATGACCGCAAATTGACGTTTAAATGATTTTGAGGCAAGTTAAGTTCACTCATGGAAGGCGGAGCGAGAGGTTAAGCGACTGACTCGACTTTTGCGGACTTGGGTACGACTCAGATTGGACGCACCTTCCTGTTAAAATTTTGGTCATCTATGCCCAAATTTATTTAACCATGGTATAGTGTGAGGTGTTCAATGCGGTAGTCCTCGTTAATTAAATGGTTTTATAATTTGGTTAAGTCGGATTCCAAAGGAAGGCGGGTAAGGGTTAATGGAACACGGTTGCATGGAAGTCAAGAATTCTGCTTGGTTGAGTTGGTTGAGGAACTGAACCAACAACCTAACGGTCACAGGTTCAAGTCCTTGCTCCAACAAATCCTTTATTTTTATTAGTTTTCAGTCTTTCTTCAAAACGACGTAGTTTTGATAGATGATGATATCATAGTGACGTCACCAATAGGTCAACATCATCTTCCATGAACCAAGGCCACCGTCGCATCTTTGTTTTCCTCTATAGTTCCGGTGAGGGCCCAATCCTCCACATTATTGATGTTTGTCGGGTTTTGATGATTGTAAATCATCACCACGTGAATTCGGACACCTCCAGCTCCATTATTGGCTTGAATATCGCCAAAACGAAGCTACCTCACAAATAAACGACCTTTCACTCCTTTCCTTTTCGTGACCTTGACTTTGGGGGGTACTCCAGAGGGCATCGAGAGGCTTCTGAGCCGGCTATAAAAGGCAACAAACCTTCGACTTTGAGTCACGGAACCTCACCATCGTAGCTCCGACGAGAGTTGCGGCGGAGCGTTCCAAGCATGCCCAACCCTTGGAAAATACAAACCCGACATCGTCTTAAGCATGGAAATCTTTTCCAACCTTCAAAAGGTAGTTTCGTGCGAGAATTAGGGGAATCCGAGCTTCACCGGAGTTTTACCAAAAGGAGGGTGTAGTCTCCTGCAAATTGGAGAAGATGATGGCAGAGTTGCATTTCGGTCATCCAAATTCTATAGGTGACAGTCAGTCCTCCAATTTAATTTAATTACTATCGTTGTCCAAGCCTATTAGTCTTTGACAGTTTGGCCGCTCAGATATTCTATTCTCTTAGTTTAATCCTAAACTCTAAATGGTGACAGATTTGGCCCAACTAACTTTTCAGTTAGTACAATTTGGCCCGGGAGTTACGACGGTTCGTTAACTCTTTATTTCCATCTGATTCAAGCTACGGAACTGATTTCCAAGTCAACCGACTCGATTTATAGGTGGGTTGGTTTAAGGGGGTAAATTCCTTGGATTAATTAATTTCTCAATTTAAATAGCTATTTGGTTAAACTTTGTCATTAACCAAATATTGTGATTATTCCGAACTAATCGTTTGACGGGAGCCGGATCAACGAGTGAGGTACTCGGGCCTTATTTAGGACTCGTGCCTGCTTAAATTAAGGTCATTTTAATTTTCGTGGTGATTTTACTGCTAACCGAGTACTAATCCATCTGATTTGGTTTCCCGATAGGTTAGATTATTCAGAGTAATGAGTGACGCGGATCCTCATTAATTCCGGTTTATAAAGTTATGATGCCTAAGGTTAGAGGGACTTAAGTAGTCCGAGTGACTCCCCTACTTACCTGGAAATTAAGACGGAAAGTCTTGGTTTCGACAACAAGGTGTCGTTTCTACGGAAAGTTCTATCTTTCCAAAACCGTTGGTTTTATATCTAATTATGTTTGATTCGACTATGGTTAAATCGTGATGTTATCTGATGATGTTTGGCACCTTGTGTATATAGGTGGAAAGTAAAGCCCCGCTAGCTAGTCCTCCGCCGGGAACAATGGATACGGGTTCCTACCGGGTAATGGGAGTCTGGTATTGTTAGCCCCAATCGATTCACGGTAGATGGGTACGGATAGCCCCAACCAGATGATAAGAGTTGGGAGGAATAAGCCTCGACCGGATGATGGGAGTTGGGTATTGATAGCCCCAATCGATTCATTGTAGTCGGGAAGAATAGCGACTCTTGTGAAGTCCCTATTACAGGCTCAGAAATAAGCCTTTTCGATGATGGCGTAGAGGTTAGCTAGGCGGGAAGAGGGGACGCCCTGTTGATTGGTGAAAGTTGTTCGAGTTTGATCTCGATATTGTGTGGTACTATTAGAATAGTTCATGGGATGTCTTCTTGACTTGTGATTATGTGTGTTAATGTTTCACATATAGGTCATGATTGGAATGTTGGATTAATATTCCTTGTGACATGTCATTTGATAAACGGTAACGGTAATCTCCGTTACGGGAGGATGATTATGGAATTACTGGTTTGCGTTGTTAATTCCATTAAATGTGTTTATTCCTGTTTATACGGATTAATCATGATAACAGACTGACCCCGAGCCACCAACCAGTTTTGCAGGAATTTCCTGGACAAGCAACGGACCACCAGAGTTTCTTAAGGCGTGCCGGAGCAGTGGATCATGAGACGGTGTAATGGCGACTTGGAGGATTGCTCTCAAGTCGTTGGGCCCAATCCCGCTGTAAATGTTTTGACGGTTAATACCCTAGTTTTATGGTTGGTTTGAAAGGAGTTGGTCAAAGTTGTATTTTTTTTTTAATCTTTGAGTCATCGTCTGTCCCGGGACACGTTGTCGTTTTACATTTCATAAAATTTGGGGTGTTACAACACTTAATTGGGTTGAAGGCCTTGAGTAACCTGTAATACTTGGGGTAACAAGTATAGTATCAATTTGGTCGTGCTTGATGTTCCAACCTATGATTTTGATGACATTTGTATTGATTGCCTAAAGCGATCGATGGTGTCTAACAAAGGAGAAGGAATGTGACTAGAAAAATGTTGGAGATTTTCATGGCATGGCGATTAGAAGCTATGTGGTTTAAGACTAGGATAGGATTTTGAATATGGATATATGATTCTCATCCAACACTAATTTTTGGATTCAGGATACAGATGTGATTATTTATTTAAATAGGTATAGTTTTCTTTCCGATTAAATTTAAATAAGTATTCTTACCATTCTTCACACCTAAATCTAATAGCTTACAAGAAATAAAAATATTATATGACTACCATTGTTACATAAAATTTCCGAACAACAGGACGTGTTTAAGACTAGTTAAATTAATAGTAAGCTTAAAACAAAATAAAATAAAGGGAAATGGTACTTTGTCCCCCTCTACTTTGCCAAGTTAACAAACAGCCCCCTATACTATATGAAATGATCAATTTACCCCCTCCTACTATGCTAACATAACAATCAGCCCCTTCCATCCAAAAGTCTATCCAAAATGTCGTTAAGTGATGACTCACTAATATGACTCATCCACAATTAATGACAGTAAATTACCACATCATCGACTTTCATCCATCTCGACTAAACTAAAAAGAGAAAAACAAAAATTATAAAAAGAATTAAATTTAATTCATAAATAAAATATAAAACATATTTTTTAAATTATTTCTTTTATGGGTTTTAATATTAAAAAAAATTCTCAAATAAATATAAATTTTTTTAAAAAAATTACTTTGAACTTTTTAAATACAAAATGTTTATTAAATTTAATTGAAAATTTTAAAAAAATAAAAATACATAAAAATAAAAAATAAATATTTTTTTTAATTTATAAATTTTAAATTTTTTTTTATTTAGTTTTAAAAATTTTATTTTAGTTGAGTCACTAACAAATATGGATGAAAGTCGATGATGTGGCAGTGTACTGTTATTAATTATGGATGAGTCATATTGGTAAGTCATCACTTAACAGAATTTTGGATGGAAAGGGCTGTTTGTTAGGTTGTCATATTAGGAGGGGATAAATTGATCATTTCATAGTATAGGGGGTTGTTTGTTAACTTGGCAAATTAGAGGGGGGGCAAAGTACCATTTTCCCTAAAATAAATAATCAAGGAAGTTTCCTAGGAGGTAGACATTTTCCAATGTTGTCAGGACCGAACCGGTCTTCGAACCGGTATAGCAAGAGGTTCGAGGGTCAAAGGTTCAACCAGGATCAAACCGTAAAACCCGGTGGGTCAACACTATTTTATAAACTTATGTATTATTAGTCATTACCTATAACTTTTTAGTACCAAAATGTAATATTACATGATATATAAACACATTTACAAACCCTAAAATCTATCTGTGAAATGTGAGCCGCCACTAGAGCTGGCAAAAAGCTGACCCGACTGAGCCCGACTCAATTTAACCAAAAAATTAAATAGGCTTAAAGCCAACATTTCAAAGCTAGCCCAATTTTAATAACTAAAAAACCTTCAAACTAAGCAAACTGTCAAATAATTTACCCATAATATAATGAATAAATGCCCCGATAAACCCCCAACCCGATGAGCCCGCCCGCCCAACCCGACCCGTGGCCCGCCACCCTCGTTAGTCCTTCCTCTTTTATCTTCTCTCCCTTCCTCTTTTCTCTCTTCTCTTACCTTTACCAAATCCAATTTCTTAATCAATGAAATAACAATACTGATGGTGCCGTTTTCTCTTCTTAATCCAAATCCTCTTTCTCTTCCGCTTCCATTGCCCTACATGATTTCTACAATGGAGGGTTTGATAACTCTCTTTTATTTAAACCAAAAATCATCATATTCAAGTGAAGAAGAAGGCTCCGATGGTGTTTGTTCTCTTGGACCCGGCCGAAACCGCAGTTGCCGGTCCGAACGAGTTTCTGCGGTTTTCCAGTTCGACCCATTTTTTCGCCCCAATCAAAACGTTGTTGTTTTGTTCTCAGACGGAAAATTAGGGAAGCCACCAGCGTACTTTTCGCCTCTCTCGAGTACAATTACTCAAGCTTTGGATCGCTGAAGAACGCAATTGACTAGGGATCTATTAGGAAAAGGGAACTTTTCGCAAACCCGAGTATCGAACCTGGGGCTCGTTGAAGGAAGGAAGAGGACTTAAAGCAAACAATGTTGTTGCGGCTCAGCTAGGAGACCGTTTGACCGTTTGATCGAGACACGATATTTCCTTCTTTTCTGCATTTTATTATTTTCTGGAAAACTGTAATGACAGAGAATATCTTCTCTGCTCTTGTCCTGTATTGCTACTATATATTCAGAACAATCAATGAGAAGGCCATGCCAACCCTAAACCTTTGTTATGGTATCAGAGCACAAGCATTGATCCATGGCAGAAAAGCAAGTCGACGGCGGTGGAGATTATCCACTTTCAGACCCTTACTACTTGCACGGCAGTGAGCAACCTGAGCAGCCCCTTGTTGCTGAAAAACTCACCACAAACAATTACACAGATTGGAGCAGATCTATGAACAATGCGTTAGGAGCGAAGAACAAACTTGGTTTCATAAACGGAACCATCGAAGAACCAGAGGCCACAGATTCACGATTCTGGCCTTGGACCAGATGCAACATAATGGTCCTCAGCTGGATTCAGCAGTCTGTGGAGGCAGAGATAAAGAAGACAATCATGGGATACGAGAAAGCAGCAGATGCCTGGAGCAGCCTGAAGGGAAGATATGGCCAGGGAGATGTTGTACGCATAGCAGAGTTGCAGGAGGAGTTTGCAAAATTGAAACAGGGAAATCAATCCATCACAAAATATCACGGTAACATCATAACTTTGAGAGATGAGTTGAGCAACTATTAACCCTTTGTGGAATGTGATTGCACAGCCACCAGTCATTTAGATTGTAATGCCATGAAGGTGGTTCACAAGTATGAAGAAACTAATGTTGTTATACACTTCTTGAGAGGACTAAATGAGAACTTTAATGGACCACGCTCCCCAAGTTTTATTTGATGATGATTTACCTGATCTTGATAAAGTAGTGCAGCGAATGGTACAGCACGAACGTCAGTTATATGGCACATAGGGCAAACAAACAACTGGAGAAACCATGGCCATGGCAGCCCAGCAGCCAGGTTATACACAAGATGCACACATGGTGAACTATGCAGGAGGCTTCAATCGCCCCTTCAGACCCAACATGAACAACAAGCCAAGGCAATACTGCACCTTCTCCAAAATGACAAACCACACAGAGGAAACATGCTACTTTAAGAATGGATGGCCGCCTAATATGCAGCCAAGAAACCCCACTTCAGCTGCAGGCACGTACAGACCTAGGGCAGCAAACATGAACAACAGATTCAGACCTCAGGCTAATGCAGCTCAAGCAGCAGAAGGTCAAGGAGTGCACATGACACAGGCACAATTTAACCAGCTTATGATGCAATTGAAGAAGCCAGATGAAACCAACAGCCACACAGGTGCACACTCTGCAGCTGCATTCACACATGAACCAGGCAAGTTATTACCATGGGTTGGGGCTGTAGCCACCCCAATGAATTATAACAGAAAATTCAATTGGATTCTAGACACAGGTGCTTCTGATCATGTTACTTGTTCTGTTGAGATTTTTGAGTCTTGCAAACCTATAGAAAATGTCATGATCACTCTTCCCACAAGACACCAAGTGAAAGCTACACACATTGACAGTGTGCAGTTCTCTCCACATTTAACCTTGACTGAAGTTTTATGTGTGCCAGAGTTCAATTTTAATTTGATCTCAGTAAGCAAATTAGTAGCTAATTAAGCCCTGTGTCTCACTTTTGCCTCTGATTCTTGTGTTATTCAGGACAAACATCTGAGGACGACTATTGGTTCTGCTAAGCTGCATCGTGGACTCTATCACATGGCTCCATGCATCCTAGTTAGTCAAGCTACCTCTACTGTCCTTTTCCTAATAGGATCTACAGCTCCAAACTGCTGAGGAGGTAAAGTCGTCGAGATAGTGAGCGATGGAGGAGAATTCGGGGGTGGAAGAGCTCAGTACCATTTACGACAGATAGGGGTTTACCTTGACCTCCACTTCTTCTTGTGAAATTCGACAGCAATGGTACCTTGATCGATACAGAGGCTAAAGAGAGTCTGAAGAAGAACTTTGGACTGAGTTTAAAAATAGAGTCTACTTCACAGTGACAGAGAGCAAGTAGAATAAGAAAAAGTGGAACGCGAGAGATTTACCGGAGAGAGTCTTCCAAGGAGGAGTAGATCCCTGCAGAGCAGAGACTGAAGTTGTAAAGGAGTGAAGCACTACAAAAATCCGGCTCCTTAGCGTCGGTCAGAACCGGAGTTTAGCGTCGGTTGCTGACCGACGCTAAGGCTTTTGGCGTCGCTCAGAAAAGCGACGCCAATTCCACCGACGCTAAAATTTAGCGTCGGTTGTTTAATGACCGACGCTAAACCCTTTTCACAAGCGACGCTAAATGATGGTCCGACCAGTCCGGGCGAGAACCAAACCAATTTTTAGCGTCGGTCATTAGGCGACGCTAAATTTAACAATCGACGCTAAAGTGGTCAACCAATGACCAAACACGCGTTGACTGCGTCCTATTTAGCGTCGGTTATAAACCGACGCTAAATGACCAATGACCGACGCTAAACCGACGCTAAATCAGTATGACCGACGCTAAATATGTTGTACAGGTCAAAAATTTTCTGGCCATTTCAGCTCCTTATCTCATACTCTTCTAGTGCCAACCTGTAAACCGCAATTTCATTCATGGAATGCAATACTAATTATACCACACATTACTAACCAACGACATAGATAACTAATATGCATAACATACCCTATAATTCTAACAATATTAATAACTACATATGTCCACGTGTAATATTTCAGCATAAATATTCACTCTCCCTCTCATCACTCATCCTCCGCATCCTCCTCATCCTCCTCATCATCCTCATCATCCTCACCCTCACCCTCACCCTCACCCTCACTCTCCTCCTCCTCATCCTCATCCTCACTTTCCTCCTCCTCCACCGCCTGCAAGGTGGCTTTCCCCTTCCCTTTAGCCCGAGCGGAGGATCCTGAAGCTCCTGATGCCAACTGTGCAATTTGCTCCTTTAGAAATCGAACCTCATCCCGTAACTCTGCTACTTCTCCTTGTACAGGGCAATGTCCGAAGTCATGCATGGCAGTAGCTGATGGCGTGGAACTCTGGCTAGCTGCACCCTTCTTCTTACTCAAGTTGACCTACAAAAAAGAGACAACAAAATATTAAAATTGTTAGTGTTATATAAATTGAAACCAAACCAGATCATAATATACCATATGTACCTTCGTGGGTGTAGCACCAAATCCCAATCCTCGAACTCGACCACTATGCTCAGTGGGGTAGACTTGCCCCAATGTATCGTTAGAACTTACCCAAGTCGGGATGGTTGGGTCGTTCAACAACTCAAGTATCTTAGGCTGCACAGTGGCCAACAATTACATTTTTCAAACCAATCTCTGAAAAGTGAAATGACAAAGTTGGAAGGAAAAAAACATGAAATGTCACTTACAACATTAGGATCGGTGTATGTGCCATCCTTCTTCTTGTGAGTGATGGCATACAACTCACCTCTCGTGGGTCTCTTTCCCGTTACGGCTTCCTACACTTGCATAGACTAAACAATATAAATTTCTTTTAAAATAATTTAACTAAATAAGGTGATTTTAGGATGAACTCTTACCAATTCTGATCATCTCACTCTCAACTTCTTCGACCCTCCAGTGTGAAATGAGGATAGAAGAAAGACGGTCACTGATAAATGTACGACACAATTAGTAATCAGTAAGCATAATAATCCTAAAAAAACAACGAGACGACACAATTGCAAAATTAATATACATACCTACTACCGAAGAAGAGAAAACAACGAAGAGACGGTGTCACCGCTGCTCCTAGCTCAAACGAAATTACGCCTACCAAAATAACCACAATTTAACTCACTAACTAATAATGCACACTTATTCTTAAATAGATTATTTCACTAACTAGATAATAATATCAAAATCCTACTTCATTAGTTCACAACCTAACAAACTAACTACTAACCCTAAAATCCTATAACTAACTAATTCACTACCTAATTCACTAACTAAATACAACAATATGAAAAAAGAAACTACATACCTTAGAAGAGTTGGGAGAGTGGAGAGAGTTGAGAGAATTGAGAGGAGTTGCAAACTGCACAAATGATTTTGGCTGTCTGTCCAGGGTTTTTATAGCTTGGGAATTTAGCGTTGGTCGCTGACCGACACTAAATTGGAAACGGAACCGACGCGAAATTCCCGTGTGTTTAGCGTCGGTTACAACCGACGCTAAACCCATTATCCCAACCGACGCCAAAAAATGATCGGTTTGCACCGTTGGTTTGGTCCGGAATCGACTTTAGCGTCGCTTTTTGGATAGATGTTAGCGTCGGTCGATGTTTGACCGACGCTAAACCCTCGGTCAAATGCGAGTCAAGGGTTTAGCGTCGGTTATCTGTCGACCGACGCTAAATTCTTTCCTACCGACCGACGCCAAACGTCTCTTTTTTTGTAGTGAAGGCGAAGAGGAGGATCAGAAGACCCGTGCTCAGGGAGTAGAAGAGATGATGACGGCGCTCAAAGTCCATTCAAAAGCTTCTCAGCTTTTCCGAGTCTTCTAAATGCAACATGTGTAGGGTCTATTTATATTTCCCTCTTTTACTCTTTATCATCTTCTCGTTCCTCTCTGTTAACGATTTTGTATTCATTTTGGTGTGTTTAATAGAGTCAACGGTGGGAAATCAAAGTCATACAAGTTGTCCTCGAATTAGAAATCTAAATAAGAGTCACCGGTGATCATCAAATGCTCGCCCCAAACTCCCGGGATGCCTCCTGATTTGTTAGACGACGTCGTTTCCGAATATGAGTGATGCTTACGATGGAGCTGGGTTGATTGGAATGCTGGTTGATACTCTTTTATCGACTAGTAAGACACCTCATGTGAGTTTGCCGCCGATTAAGGAGAATTCCGATCAACGAAGGAGACGTTGTTAAGAAGCAGGAAATTAAGGGATGTCGTCAAAGAAAGATGGTGGGAAGGGGAGACAGTGGTGGTGGAAACGACATGGGAGGTCGGGAAGGGAAAGTGAAAACATGAAAAATTAGAGATAAGAGTTTCAGAATTTTAATAAAAACTGAAAATAGATTATGTACTCTCCCCATCGTACCCCTCTCTCGTCTCTCTCCTCTCCCCTACCGATGTACCCCTTTCCCACTGTCTCTCTTCTCCCGACGATTCAGATCTACAACCCCATGAGAAATTAGCATGGTTGAGATTAAGCTCTTGCACCCAATCACATATGCGGAAGAGTAGGATTGTAGCGGAAGACGTTGGATCACTCGCTCTAAGGGGATTAGGGATTTACTTTTGAAAGAGTTTTCTTTAAGGGTAGATGTTATCAATAGGCTTGACCTTGTTTCTAATCATTCTTACTGCAATCCAGCTTCCCTACAAATAGAGAAAATTGAAGAAGGAAACCCTTTCAAACAAGATCTGCATTTGCCGTCGACGTTGCTAGTTCAAATTTTTACGATGAACAACTCATTGGAAGAGAAGTTGCCCTCAAAATTTTTTGACTCATTCCATATTTGTAAGTCAAAATCGATTGAGCGACTCGATTAAAGAACTCTCCTCCTGTTGTGTAATTCGGTCTCCGATATGTACATCGGTTCTTGGTGGCGGTGGAGGGAAGTTGTAGGTTTCATGGATGATAACGACAACAGATCTGCCTATTTTGCTACAAATTTGGAGAAGCCGAAGTTGAACTATTCTCGTTATCATAGAACAATTGTTATAATCCCTCTTTCTTGGAAATTTCTAATATGAGGACTCCCTTAAGTGTCCTTATATAAGGATACTAATCTAGTCCGTCTATTTTTTAAGACGAGATCTAATGGTTAATATGAAATAGGTGTTTTGGTAATTTCCTTAATTGGTAAATGAGTTTATTTAAATTCTATTTTTATATAATTAATATTAAATATTTAACAAAATAGTTAGTTTATCTAATTTTATAATTAAAAAATTAACAGAGCAGTTATTTTGTAATTTTGTACGTGGAAATCATCTTTATCAGTCATTTGGCAGTTTTTTTGTGGTTTTCTTTTTTTGGAAAAAATCACGAATCAACCGTACAAAAATTAATTAAATTTTGAAAAGGACTCATAGTATATTCATCGTTCCTAAATCTTCACTGTTTATAAGGATGAACATGTTACATGGTACCAAAATCAGAAGAGTGAAACACATATAGGTTGAATTACACCCACCTTGTTCCAAATCGTAAACTGGAACAACATGTTCCTAAATCGACAACTGGAACAACATGGTTCGTACATAAGAACATGTTCCGAATAGAAACTCGAAACAAAACAAGAAGAAGAAACAATAGCAATAGTCATGTTCCATCTCGTTGTTTTTGAGATCTTGATCCTTCGATCCAATCATTGTCTTCACGATCTAGATTCTTCGATCCAGTCACTGTCTTCGAGATCTGGATCTTTCAATCCAATCGAAGTCTTCGATTTAAGCATTCAGCAAAAGATGCACTATCTCATTATATATCCTGCAATTCAAATGTGTGATATGAACAATCATCAACAGCAAATAAGAGCACTAACCACCAGATCACCAACGACTTCTCCCACATTCCTCCGCCGCAAGTGAAATACCTTTCCATAAAAAACAAAGCCTTCGTCAAGGACTCATTCTACACGTCGTACGTAGTTTCGGCAGTAATCAACCTCCACGAAGCTTTCTAAATCCTAGATCTGGCGAATTGGATCAAGATCTCCTCACCGCAGCCGATCTCCGTTCTCTCCAGCTCATACCCTCCATCGTCCGGAAGCTTCGATCCGATCATCAAGCCGTCGATGATCCCGCTCCTCCAGTTCCTTCGCGACTCTAGATCGCCGCTCATGGTAAACCTCTACCCTTACAAGGCCTACATGGCGCACACCAACCGGATCCCGCTCAATTACGAGCTGTTCAAGTCCGACGGAGACTTCGGCGACTTCGGCGACGCCGAGCTGATGTACGACAACTTGCTCGATGCGAGCATCGACGCATTCGTACACGCGATGGATAGAGAAGGTTTTTCAGGGGATCAAGGTCGTCATATTAGGAATTGGAGATGGATGGCGGTAGGTTGATGGGAGGGAGACTGCGATTGGCAGTTGGCGGCGGCATTGATAGGTTTCCGCCGAGAGTATAGAAAGAGAGAGAATGGCGGCTGAGATGGGTTTGGGTTAAAATCCTAATTTTTTTGCTTTATATACTGGTCCCAACTTCCAATTTTACCCCTACTTTGTTTCCCACCATCAGATCTGGATCATCATCCAACGATACCAAAGGGTGTTCTTATATAAGGACACTTAAAGAGTCCTCACAATAGTAGATCCCCTCTTTCTTAATTAGAAGAGTGTCGCGATCGAGTTTGGTGGCGATGGTGGTTAAGTAGGGTTGGTGGTGGTGATGGACAGTAGGTGGTGGAGGTGAAAATTTACTTTAAGTTATTTTAAATATTAAATATTTACTCTACCAGGAAAAATATTAAATATTTTAATTATTTTAAACTTGATGGCATGGCTTTTTTGCTGCATTAGTTGACACATCTGCTCTAAAATTTTAATTTTTGTTAGTTTGGACGGAAAAAGTTAGCGGAACTAACTTAATTGGCTGATTTAGGGTTTCTAATAGAAGTAGATAGAATTGATATATTTGTGAAAGATTTGGCTAGATTAGTCCTAATTAATAACTAGTTTTTCTTCCGCCCGTTAGCCGGTTTTCTTTGTGTTTAGTTTTTGGTGATGGTGTTTTGGGGTAGTTATATGTTTTGTATACAGTTTGATTCTTGTTGAATTTGTGTATTAGAACGAAGTGTTTTTTTTTAGTTTTATTGGTGGAACACATTGTCCATGAAGCAAGTTCTTGTAATACTATTTTACTCTAATGAGTACATGAGATCCGAGTTTGACATACAGTCTCTTATTCATTAGAAAATTAAAGTTTGGCGGCGACATGGTTGGGTGTTGTGGTTTAATCTTCTTCCACCGTGTCATAGATTATTGTCTTCATTTTTTTGATGTTTTTTTAATGTTGTGATTGACATGTCGTCTTCGAGATCTGTTGGGGGTCCATCATTCGTACTTGTTGTTTTGTTGCTTTACAATTTTCTTCCTTTCTTTGACGGTATTTGGATCGTGCTTGTGGCGCCAAAGTTGTCTATGCTTGTGATTTGCTCTGGAGTAGCTTGTGCGGCCTCCTCCTTTCCTTACAACAAAATTAGTTTTGTTAGTTTGTTGTATGTGTTTGTTGATGTAGGAGTGATTTTGTACCTTTTGTTTAACGTTTTGAGTCACCTGTGAAGTTGGGTTGTCCAGATCAGTTTGGCCATTGAGTATGTGTATAATAAATCAATTTTATATTATGACAAACATTATGTTAGACCTAACAAATAAATAAAATAATGATTTAAAAATTATTTCAAATTTAAAACTTACATGCTATGCATTTGCCAAAGATTTCTTTAGTCTTGATCTCGAACGTCAATTGGTTGAGCTTTAGTTTAAAAAACTCATGCTAATACATCAACTCTGTTAGGATCCTTCTTCTGCCCTTGTCTCAACAAATCAATCATCTCTTGGACTTCAGGCCATAGTACGTTACACGTGTATGTTATTAATAAATATGGATAACCAATAGTACGACAAGTAGCCATTGCGTCACCCTTTCAGTTTCAGAAGTCAAATGCTCTACAATAATATCTGGATGAAAAGTGTCCTCTCTAGTTCCATCAACAATCAATCCAGCCAATTCATTTATAGTGGGAAGATGATATTCTCTGCCATCGAAGTTGCGTTTTGCAAGAAGTTTAAGCTTCACACATTGAACATCTTCCATGTTTAGTCGATTGCGAGCATATATGAAAATCTGAACTAAAACATTATGATCATCAAGCATATTTTGTGAGCCTTCGATAATGTTAGCTGAAAACAACCCGAAATTAGTATAATTCCTATTTAAGTTGAATGATAGTAGTGTAGTAATCGAGAGAGAGATGGAGGAATCGAAGATTAGGGATTTATTATTGCAGCTCTGGCTATGTAGTGTGAATGAAGGCGCAGCTTCTTTATTCATACAATCGATTGGGCTTAATCGTTTAGCTTCGGCCCAATCAATTATCAACAGACTGCTGTGAGCCGTCTTCTTCCACAACCTGCACACTGAATGTTCAGCTCTGAATTCACAGTCAGTGATCAAAGACCAAAAATGAAAAGAGCACACAGACATGATTTTAACGTGGTTAAACACTAGCTATATGCTAGGTTTACATCCACGTCTCGAGACGAGCTCGAGAGAGTCACTTAGATTAAATCACAAACCAAAGCTTCAACCCGAAGCTTTGAATTACACTGCCTGAATCGTACACCACGCTCAGGACTTTTAACCTCACAGAATTCTCTCAAACACTCAGCAAGAGCTCATCTATGAGTGACAAACTTCTTTCAGCTAATTCAAGTCACTCTGAATCAACTCTCCGAAAGATGTCCTCCTAATCTCTTCGTCTTCTTTTAAATAGAGGCGAACGCTGGCTCCAAGGTCTTGACCGTTGAGAGCAATCAGCCTTCTTTCCTTAATTTGAGAGTTAATCGCTCCTTTCCATCTTCCCTGCAAAATCAACGATACTGCAGAACTTGCCTTTTATGAGACAGGCTTTTGTTAATATGATCAGTTGGAAAGTAAGACATTGCTGCTTTCATCTTTCTATTTTTCTTTGATTACAGTTTAGTCAGTTTAAAGAAAATAAGTTTCAATATTAAACTTCCAGATTTCAACAATCTCCCCCTAAGCTTGATATTGACAATTTATTTCTAAGAAGTTGAGACAGCTCCCCCTTAGTATACTATCAATAAGAGAACTGATTTTTTTTTATAAATGCTAGATAAAAACCTTAGTAGAAAGTAAGACAAACAGCTTTCCTCAGAGATGACTCTTTTGATAGACTAAGACAAGAAGGACAGAAAAGGACACAAGCTCACTGAGCTTTTAAAACATAAAACGAACAGAACAGACTCAAGCTCACAGAGCTTTTATTCAAGACAGCAACAAAACAAGAAACAGACATTCAGAATTCAGTTTCAGGATCGCTCTCATAATCTGAGTAGCTCTCCGAGGCATCCTTTTTGTCGACCAGCTCTAGGAGTTGAGTTCTTGTTTCCTTAGCAACATCAGAAGCTCCCAGGTCTAACTCCTCTATGTTTTCAAAGTCCCAGTCACCCCTTTGACGTAGAACTTTAAGCAGCCGGGTAATCTTTGATTGAAGAGAAGCTTCTCTTAGTTCTTTTTCTTCCAGCTCCCAGCTCCCATAGTTGGTTAGTGAAGAAATCAGTTTCTCCAGTTTGTGGCCAACTTCACCAGTTTCACAACAGTATTCTGGTGGTTCTCCCCTTTGACAATGTCAAGCAGACTCTTGGTTGGGGCTTTTTGACTACCAATTTTTCAAAGTATAGATTGAGGGCGCAGAGTATGAATGTTGAAACAACGAACTGCTGGGAAATGTCAACACCGAGAAAGTCAAGCATACGAGTAATTAAACCAGCAAAGGGCAGAGCACCTGAGAAGTAAGGGGAGGCAGCAGACTGCATTGCTCGGAGGATGAGATGAGGCAAGCAGATTGGATGGTGAGTGATGTGAGCATTGTAGAGAATCCAGATATCCAAAGGAGTGAGTTCATCCCGAGCAGTAGAACGGGGCAGGAAGTGTCGTGTGATCATGAAGTGAAGGACACGAAGATGATCAGGAAGGCAAGAGACTCTGGGGTGCAAGGGATCATCAAAGTGAGTCATAGCCAAAGATTGAAGAGCCGAGATGTGATTGAAGCCATGTTCAATCAAGTCATAGTTATCTGCCAACATTAGTCCGTATAGTTCCATTGGAATAATGAAACCAAGGAATTCAGGAGAGATAGTGAATTCAATACCATTGACCACCGTTAGAAGGCGTAGGGGCGATGTAGTGATCACTTGGAGATTCGCATAGAAGCGGCGGATAGGATCAGGACAGAAGGACTGAGGATATGCTGGTAGAGCATTCATCCAACCAATATTCTGGATGGAATTTTGGACCCGAATATTGTACTTGTCGAAACCCTCATAGCGGAAGACATAGGAAGGGATGACTTCTCTCGTTCGAAAGACATTCACATAACGAAAATGAGCTTCATTGGATGAGTGAAGAGTGCCCACATGGCGTTCCGAGTTAAGAAAAGCAGCCATTATTGGATAATGAAGAAGACAAAGGTGTAAGTGAGGAGAGAAAGAATGAGTGCTCAGCCGGAGAGGTGAAAAACCGGAATAAATAAGGAGAGAAAAAAGAAGAGGAAAGGAAGGTGAAACAGATAGGGAAAGGAGAAGGAAGGAATATGAAGCGAAGATCCTAGTTAAGAGCTAATTGATTTCGGAATATTTGAAAGATCAATCATCCCTAATTCACTCAAAATAAAATTGAATTGATCTTCCTTAAGTGGCTTTGTAAATATATCAGCCAACTGTTCATTAGTCCTGACAAACTTTATATCAATAAGTTTATTTTGAACCAAATCTCTAAGAAAGTGGTATTTGATTTCAATATGTTTAGTTCTAGAATGTTGGACCGGATTTTTAGACAAGTTTATGGCTGAAGTATTATCACATAAGAGAGGTATGGATGAAGATTTTATTCCATAATCTTCCAGCTGTGATTTGAGCCAAAGCAGTTGAGTGCAAGAGTTGCCAGCAGCAATGTACTCTGCTTCAGCTGTAGAGAGTGCAATTGCTGTTTGTTTTTTGCTGGACCAAGAAATTAGGGAATGGCCAAGAAAATGACAACTGCCAGAGGTGCTTTTTCTATCAATTAAACTCCCGGCGAAATCAGCATCGCTATACCCGATGAGTATGGATTCTGAGGAAGCTGGATACCAGAGACCTAAGGATTGAGTGCCCTTTAGATAGCAGAAAATACATTTTACAGCAGACAAATGAGACTCCTTAGGGTTAGCTTGAAACCGGGCACAAAGACAAACACTAAACAGAATGTCAGGTCTGCTTGATGTAAGATAAAGCAAAGAACCTATCATTCCTCTAAATTGTGTGTTATCCACAGGATTGCCAGTAGGGTCAGAATGAAGTTTTGTTGTTGTGGCCATAGGAGTCAAAGCTGATTTCATGTTATTGAACCTAAATTTTGAGAGTAAGTTACTAATATATTTGGACTGATGAATAAAGATCCCTTTGGCACACTGATGAACCTGAAGACCTAGAAAGAATTGTAATTCTCCCATCATGCTCATCTCAAAAGTTTTTGTCATAACAGAACAAAAATCAGTGCACATGGTTTTACTGGTAGATCCAAAAATAATATCATCTACGTAGATTTGAACTAGAAGAAAATTACTGTTAAGATGCTTGATAAATAAGGTCGTGTCAACTTGTCCTCGGATGAAACCATCCGAAAGCAAAAAGTGTGAGAGTCTATCGTACCAAGCCCTTGGTGCTTGTTTAAGACCATAGAGAGCTTTCTTAAGACGAAAAACATGAGATGAATTTTCAGAATCCTCAAAGCCTGGAGGCTGAGCTACAAACACTTCTTCTTTAAGAAATCCATTCAAAAATGCACTTTTGACATCCATTTGAAACAATTTAAAACGAGCATGACTAGCAAAAGCACAAAGAAGTCTTATAGCTTCCATACGAGCAACAGGAGCAAAAGTCTCGTCATAGTCTATCCCTTCTTCTTGATTATAACCTTGTGCAACTAGACGAGCCTTATTTCGAATGACATCCCCCTTGTCATTTGTTTTGTTACGGAAAATCCACTTAGTACCTATAATTGATTTATTTTGAGGGCAGGGAACAAGTTCCCAGACTTGAGATCTTTCAAATTGATGCAACTCTTCCTGCATTGCAGAGATCCAGTTCTCATCTTTAAGAGCTTCCTTTATATTCTTAGGCTCTATTAGTGAGATTAAGGCTTGCTCATTTTGAAAGAGAGTTCGTTTAGATCGTGTAACTAGTCTTTCTGAAGGTGAGCCAATCAATTGAGAGGCTGGGTGGCGTTTCTGGATATGAGGAGGAGCTTGAGGTTCAGAAGAATCAAAGAGAGAGGAGTCAGTAGTTTGAGGTTCGATAATAGGAGATTCAGAAGTTAAAGGAAGAGAAGCAGAAGGCTGATCATTAATTGGAGACATAGAAGCGGGATTTTGAGCAGGGGAGGATAGATCAGAAGAGGATGGAAGTGACATATCTGAATCCTCATCTGTCTTTGAAGAGGGATTGGTTTTGTCTTGAAAAACGACAAGAATAGATTCTTCAACTTTGAGTGAAGATTTGTTGAACACCCTATAAGCTTTACTATGGCTGGAATAACCAAGAAAGATTCCCTCAGAGGAACGAGAGTCAAATTTACCCAATTTATCTTTTGTGTTAAGTAAGAAACAACGACAACCAAAAGGGTGAAAATAACTAATGTTAGGAGTACGTTGCTTAAGAAGTTCATAAGGAGTTTTGAGAAGAGTCTTACGAATAAGGGTTCGGTTAAGAACATAGCAAGCAGTAGCTACTGCTTCTGCCCAGAACCGTTTGGGTATATTATGATCTAGTAACATTGTCCTTGCTAAGTCAAGTAATGCACGATTCTTTCTCTCTACAACTCCATTTTGTTGAGGAGTTCGAGGTGCAGAGAAAGTATGCTTAATTCCTTTTGTTAGACAGAAGGAAGAGAAGGATTCTGAGGTAAATTCTCCTCCATGATCGCTTCGAACAGAAGCAACCAAGAAGGGAAAAATTGCTTCTGTTGTTAGCACAAAAGACTTGAAGACAGAAAAGGTTTCACTTTTAGAAGCAAGAAAGAAGACCCAAATAAATCTTGAAAAATCATCAACTAAGACAAACGCATAGTTCTTACCTCCTAGACTAGTTATATCAGTAGGACCAAACAAATCAATGTGTAATAGCTGAAGAGGTTTAGAAGTAGAGATAAAAGAGGATGTTTTAAAGGATGATTTCGTTTGTTTTCCTTTTACACAGGAAGTGCAAAAAAAATCCTTTGAAATAGAAAAAGAAGGTAGACCTCTTACTAAGTTTGAAGAACTGAGTTTAGCAATCCTAGTGCTACTTATGTGTCCTAATCTCCTATGCCACACATTCTGCAAGGAGAGATCAATAGCAGTGAAGCATTTTTCAGAAAAGGACTCAGAGTCCTTTAGATTTATTACATAGATATTTTCTTGTCTTTTACCACTGAAGAGAAGTTTGTTATCTGAAGTTCTTATAATTTTACAGCATGAAGGTTCAAACACAACTTTGTTGAGACTCCCACAAAGTTGACTTATGGACAGCAGATTATGTTTTAAGTTCTGAACTAATAAAACGTTATTGAAAACAGGGTTAGGTAGCAAACCTACGGATCCTTGACCAAGAATACGACCCTTTTTATTGTCACCGAATGTTACTTTTCCTCCACGTTTCATCTCCAAGTTTGAGAATAGTCTTTCATCACCAGTCATGTGGTGTGAACACCCGCTGTCCAGGTACCATTCATGGTTTATCGGTTGTTGTATCTGCACAATCACACTTGGTTAGAGTCTTAGGTACCCAAATCTTTTTGGGTAACCTTTGTTTAGAAGAATAATTAAATGTACACATAGAGGTAGTGTGATCATATGATTTACAAAAATAACATTCTCTAGAGTTTCGGTATTTAACAGTTCTTGGCTTAGCCTTAACATGTGATACATTTGATTTACTTTTCATAACTGCTGAGTGTGAAGTCATATCATAATTTTTTCTACGTAGATTAGCATAAAACAGCCTTTCTTCAAGAATACCAACTTGTCGTTTAAGATTATCAGTTTTAATCTGCAGTTTTTCATCATGATGATATGCAGCAGTCAATCTTTCTTGTAACCTGGATATATCATTTTTTATTTCCAGGTTTTTAATTTTGATCTGTTTATATTTTAGTTTGATATTATGCATATAATCGGATAATTCTACATAAGCAGTAATAATATCTTCCTTTGTCATATTCAGTAGGGTAAAATCATGTACCTCACTTTCGGCTGAGCTATCTCCGTCACATGATGAGTTTTCGTGATCAGTATGAGCCATGTAGGCTTGTTCTTCATCATCAGACTCCGTATCACTCCATGTAACCTTCATTGCCTTATCTCGAGCTTGAACCCTGTTTGGACACTCAGAACGCATGTGGCCAGGTCGACCACATCTAAAGCAGGTAATAACATCTTTGTCATCACCCTTAGCATCGTCCTTACCAACTTTAGTACTAGTTTTCTTAGAGCTTGAACCATTCCTTAACTTTTCTCTGTTCCTACTTTGTTTTTGTTTCAGAAACTTTCTAAATTTTTTTGTCATGAGAGCAATTTTAGTTTCAAAATCAGAACTTGTATCCTCATCACTAATTTCATCTCTGTGATTTGCTTTAAGAGCAATACTCTTTTTAGATTTTGTGTCATCAGTTAGATCATTCTGTTTTAACACAAATTCATGAGCAATCAAAGATCCTATTAGTTCTTCTAAACTTAAGGTATCCATATCTTTAGATTCTTCTATAGCAGTTTTCTTAGGCATCCAATCTTTAGTTAGGGATCTAAGGATTTTCATAACAAGTTCAGGTCTGCTTATTACCTTTCCTAAAGATTTTAGATTGCTAACAATCAAGCTCAGTCTATCATACATTCTCTTAATGGTTTCATCAGGTTGCATTTTGAACATTTCATATTCATGAACAAGTAGATTAATTTTAGTTTCTTTAACCCTAGATGTTCCTTCATGTGTAGTTTCCAACATTTTCCAGATTTCATTTGCAGTATCACAACCACTAATTCGATTGTATTCATCTCTACATAAGGCACAGTAAAAAACATTCATAGCTTTAGCATTATTTTGAGCCTTAGTTTTCTTTTCAGCTTCCCAAGTATCATAATCTCCTGTAAGATCTACTCCCCCTTTGTCAACAATTTTCCAGATATTGAAATCCATACCTTGTAAGAAGACTCGCATTCTGTTCTTCCAAGCTTGATAGTTCGTTCCATCGAACCATGGCGGTCTGCTATGTGACATTCCCTCGGCTCCCGGCAATTGCCCTTGTTCTCCATCCATCCTTTAGAATCTTTTCTTCCGACGATTGTTAATCCACACGGAATCCTGCTCTGATACTAATTGAAAACAACCCGGAATTAGTATAATTCCTATTTAAGTTGAATGATAGTAGTGTAGTAATCGAGAGAGAGATGGAGGAATCGAAGATTAGGGATTTATTATTGCAGCTCTGGCTATGTAGTGTGAATGAAGGCGCAGCTTCTTTATTCATACAATCGATTGGGCTTAATCGTTTAGCTTCGGCCAATCAATTATCAACAGACTGCTGTGAGCCGTCTTCTTCCTCAACTTGCACACTGAATGTTCAGCTCTGAATTCACAGTCAGTGATCAAAGACCAAAAATGAAAAGAGCACACAGACACGATTTTAACGTGGTTCAACACTAGCTATATGCTAGGTTTACATCCACGTCTCGAGACGAGCTCGAGAGAGTCACTTAGATTAAATCACAAACCAAAGCTTCAACCCGAAGCTTTGAATTACACTGCCTGAATCGTACACCACGCTCAGGACTTTTAACCTCACAGAATTCTCTCAAACACTCAGCAAGAGCTCATCTATGAGTGACAAACTTCTTTCAGCTAATTCAAGTCACTCTGAATCAACTCTCCGAAAGATGTCCTCCTAATCTCTTCGTCTTCTTTTAAATAGAGGCGAACGCTGGCTCCAAGGTCTTGACCGTTGAGAGCAATCAGCCTTCTTTCCTTAATTTGAGAGTTAATCGCTCCTTTCCATCTTCCCTGCAAAATCAACGATACTGCAGAACTTGCCTTTTATGAGACAGGCTTTTGTTAATATGATCAGTTGGAAAGTAAGACATTGCTGCTTTCATCTTTCTATTTTTCTTTGATTACAGTTTAGTCAGTTTAAAGAAAATAAGTTTCAATATTAAACTTCCAGATTTCAACATTAGCTTCAAGAGGATTTGAAACAGAATCAACGGAGAATGAGTTGGGTCACATTCAACCTTATTGTCAGGGTCAATAATAAACAATTGTGCAAATTTCATAGTAGTCCCTTCTGGAGGAAGTAATAAACCCATCCTGTGAAAAATTTGGCCACCAATAAAATATATGTAAACTGAACTCCTGTCGTTCAATTTGTGGTCTACTTTACCTCCCAAACGTAAAACAAAAAACTTCATTATAAGCTTGGATAGTCTAAAAATATCGGCCAATAGGGAGATCTGTTTCAAGAAGATGTTTTAGAAATTCAGGTAGTTCCCTTGTAGGAGTAGTCATAGTCTTCCCTTGATTACAAAACATTGAAAATATAGGTTGTAGTTTATTTCTTGTTGCGGCACTTCTTTCTTCCCTCCACATAGAAGCTTCACAAAATTGACATACACATGTTGGATCTCCGATACCATAATATTCAATGTCTGATAATCCTAACAAACATGAAAACCAAAAATAAATAAAGATTATCATCCATACAAAAAGATATTATATAAACTTATCAAACTTGTAGTCTCTATATTTGTTTCTTTGTTGGAGCATGTGAAGCTTCCTTCTCATGCGTTGCCATTTTGCTTCCAATGAATGAATTTGACAACCATTTCCTATTGTTGTCGATATGAAAATGAGTGAAAACAATCGAATACATAAATTAATTAGTATTTGCAATGTAGTAAAACATACAATAAGATGACAACTCACCAATATATCGTCAGAGTCCTATAACATGGTTGCACCCACGTCGTTGTACTAATATTAGAGCTCTTTTTAATTGATGAATTCTAGCTAATTTTTTTGCGTCTCTCCTTTCTATTGCAATAAAATATTGCTTAACTGCTATGACGTCAAACAAGAACTATGCGTTAGGAAATCTATAATATACTTAGGCCCCGTTTACTATAAATTACCTAAAATTATATAATAGGGTGAATTATATAATTTAGATAATTATAATTCATAATTGAAATACTGTTTACTTGGCATTTGTAAATTAAGAACTTAAATAATTTCATAATAATAATTGTGTTCATCACTTATTGAATTACAAATTATGTATACTTCTGGAATTCAAAGGAATGACATATAACACCCGCAATAACTCGACTAATTATTAGCACATTCATCACGCCACATTTGATTTGCAATCCCGTCACGCTTAGAAGCCATTTCTCGCACCTGTGATGAAGACGTCCCAAATTCTATACGAGCCATAGATTCACTTGTTTCCGCTTGACCATCACTCTCTTCGAACTCTGCAAATAGGGTGTCCCCTTGTGCATGCATCCGAATAAAGTTGTGAATCGCACAACATGCTAGAACAATGTCTATTTGTTTGCTGAAGCTATAACTGCACATCATTTTCAAGATTGGCCATCTTCTCTTCAAAACACCAAAACATCGTTCAATGACATTGCGAAGACTAGAATGCCTGTAGTTGAATAGTTCTTCACGACCTTTGGGTCCACCTCGGCGTCTCATCTCCTGGAAATGAGAAGTATACCCTCGAAATGGTGCTAGAAACCCAGGTGCGTTTGCAAATCCAGAATCCACCACGTAATATTTCCCTGTACCACGAAGAAAAAATATATAATGTGCAAACACATACAAAGAGAGTATGCAAAGTAAAATAATGAATGCGACCATACCTAGTGGAGGCATCGGAAATTGGCTGTTTCTATCTGTTGTCGTACTCGTTAATATTCTAGCGTCATGTGCGGATCCCTCCCATCCCGCCACAACATAGGTGAAACGCATGTCGAAAGAGCAAACACACAATACATTCTGAGTGGTGTTGCCTTTCCGTCCACGAAAAGGTATTTGTTGACTAATAGGAATTATTGCATCAACATGTACTCCATCAATTGCACCAACACAATCCTGCGACCACAATGTCATTTAGCATTTCAAAATAGTTCAATTACACACGTTAACATAAACAGCACAAGATTGGATGGGTACCTTAAAGTATGGATAATACTTGGGATCCCTCGATATTTGAGGGGGTACCTCACTCATGTTGGGTGGAACAATAACCTCACGTGACATGCTAATGACAGCTTTTAAGACAATTCCAAAATATTTTGATACGGTTGCAGTTGAATGTTGAAAATCTTCAGCGTTATCCCGAGCACTCTTGGAGTGAGCAAGTATCATCAAGAACGTTGCAACTTGCTCTTGAACTGTGATATTCTTAGATGGGCATAACCCATGGTTTTTTAGTTCCTCACATAAATGTAGAAAAATATGTCTCTCCATCCGTAGTTGCTCATAAATTCGTCCAGGATGGTCATGTAAAAGCTCTCGAACCCAATCATGCCCTTGTCTTATAGATGTCCGGCATGGCATTCGCTTCTTTTTTCTCTCGGTCTCCAGTTGCATCAACAAATACATTTCGTCATCACTGTTTGTGTTGAAGTCGGCATCACTATCAGAATCGAACAAATGCTCCATTATCCCTATAGCATATCAACATTTCACATATGAAGTACCAATGACAAGTAACTAAAAGGATTGAATGCTAACATAACGGAATAAAAACACATCCCAAAAGCAATAAGAGTTGTACGAAATAAAATGAAAACCGCAGCGACATCGTCACACTACTTCTGCGTAGTCTTAGTCACTCTTAGCACAATCCAAATTTCTAACCCAACCCATTCTCCTATCCTCATTCATTCTTAAGAAACACTGACGAAAATTCACGGTAGCTTCCAAAATACCAAGTGCCTTTGTAAATTGGACATCCTCAATCTCCATATCCTGCAACAAAACCATGCAATCAAGTAAACTTTCGGATCGGTGATGCTTAGAAGCAGCGTCAGCCATATCCAATTTTCGTTCTAATAAATCATTTGTCCTTTTGCGCTGTTCCACCATGCCATCCATCATATGTTTGTTAGGACCATCGTCTGCTACCTTTGGCCTCTTTGAGTATTTGGACTTCAACTTCCCTTCAACTGGTTTAGAAATTTCTTCGACATCAGTTTCATCTTCTCCAATTTCATCAATTACATTGTATTGATCACCATCAACATTTATGGGATGCCTAGAAGACTTGGCAAACGCTCCAGTGGCAGAAGTATCCCCAAACAAAGCACACAATTTAGGATACTCCGGACAACCTTTTTTCCTAAAATGGCCAACACCTTTGTTCACAGCCTGACAAACACATGAATAACATATTATGCAACGACCTATACATATGTGTCAATACAAAGGGAGGAGTGGTTTAGAGATAAACAAACCTTTGCCAATGCCCACACTTCTTCATCTGCCGTAACTTGTCCAGTTACTTCATTGTAACCCATTCCTGTGTGTGACAATAGTTTTTTGAAATTTGAGTGTTTGGTCTTCATCACACCATATTTGTTGACCAGCTGCTTTTGAGTGTATATCTTGTTGAACCTGTCCTTTAGTGCATTTATAATTCTCTGCCAACCAGTTTTCGAAAAAGACGAGGACACAAGATGTCCCTTCTTCATTTCTTCAAGCATCGTGTCAAGCAGGAAATTTTCTCTTACTGTAGGCCATACCAATGATCCACCAATCTCTACACAGTCGTCGGATTGTTGTGGTTCATGATTCATACTAAATACTAATAATCACATTATCATGCGTCAGCTAGTACATATAAACAGTATACTCATGTTATGAAACATAAACTCAACAATCTTAGAACTTGCATACGAAATAACATTTAAATCATTATGGCTTTACTATAACAAACTGTAGACAACTATTTAATATAGTTATTTGTACTAATAGTAACACAACTATTTTTATCTTACAAATCCATAAATTTTAATCTCATCTAGTTATATCATGTTCATCCCACACGTGTATTTCATGTGCTTGAACTAGTGTACACGTGTTATTGGATGTGGGGAAAAATTTTGCAATCCCACTTTCTTTTCTTTTGTTGTCCAGCTGCCTTCCATTGGCACTTACACACCGACTCACATTCATTATATTGCAACTCTTCACCTTCTCATCTGATTACTCTTTCCAGTATTGTGCCCAATCTCCTCTTCTTATGTTCTGCTCTTTCCACTGAGGTCTCTTTCAAGTCGGGGCAACAGATAACAATAGATGAAGACGAAGAAGAAGTAAAAGAAGAAGAGGAAGAAGAGGAAGAAGAGGAAAAAGGTAGGTTGGAAAATGAGGTTTTTGCTTGTAGTTCCTAACTTCCATACGATGGCAGCTGCAATTTTTGATTTAGGGTCAAGCTGGTATGCTTGTTCTCTCCTTGTGATGAGCAGCTCAGCATTGCCCCATGAGTGTCACACCGTAAGAGTGACTGGCTTGTGTGGCTCATCTTGCAGGTATTTAAGAGTTTGCAGAGGGCGCAGGTTTGTAATAATTTCTATAATTGTGTTTGTTCCACTGCTTAGTTGTTGGTATGAATTTTGTTAGCGCAGTTACTTTTTAGTTAAATACCTTCATCTTTATCAAAATGGTAATGAATGAGATGCTGTTGTTTCTATTGTTGTTGTCCTATGTTTACAGCCCAATTTAACTATTTTAACTTGACTGAGTAATTCCCCTTTTCTCTTAGTATATTATGCAGCATCAGGAGAGAACAAGCATACCAAATCGATGACAACATGTATGTTGATGCAAAAGTACAGACGAGTATAAAGTTCGTTAGGTATCTTGTTCGATTGCCGAGATGGGAATGGATTGAGGCAATCAAAGGCTGAAGTGAAAATAGAGGATCAAAGATTACACCCACACTAATGAAGAATCGAAAGCAGAGATAGAGTGAAGGTGGGTGAAATTGATTACCTTCTCTTAATGATAGATAGTAACGAGTTTCGGAGTACTGTATCCAGCAAGTTGGTTGTAATTAAAATGGTATTCTGCTAGAGTTGTTTATATAAGGTAATACAGTGTTGTTAGGGAGCCGCGTGAAAGCAGCTCTGATTAGCTAATGAGTAGGATTGTTTAAAGTTTGTTTCCTGTTTGTTTGGAGTTAGTTGGTGGGGGAATTGAAAACTGGTTCTGTTTAAGCGAAAAAGCAACTTTCCCGTCTTTGAATTGTAAAATCAGTATTATATAATTTTAATAAGCATCTATTTTCTAATTAGATTCTTTAATTTTGCAACTGAACACCTATTTTGGTGTATTACGAAATTATTTGAATTGATTATGTAATTTCTATAATAAAAAGTCATAGTGAACAGGGCCTTACTTTCTTTCGTTTGACTTATTTTGTACTTTTTATCATGTGTATACTTCCTTCTGTTCAATTTTAACTCAGAAATGCATTATTTTTAAAGGGAAAAACTCTCACTTTAATAAAAAAATTACTATAGGTACCACCTCATTAATCCATGGATCCCCAATTTAAAACTCATAAACAAACCTCATCTAAATAGGAATTTTCATACCTTCATTTGACGGTTTATTTGACGCAGTAGTGAGCGTAAAATTTCGAATAGCTCTTCTGAACCCTATACATACATTCGATAAAAATAAAATAATAAGTTTAATATTACCAAAAAAATCATTCGTTGATTATAGTAAAATTTTATGAGAGCATGTTTACACATACATGGTTGTTCTCGATTGTGGAGGCTGCTTTTACTTATCTTTTACATTCTCATCTCTACTTTTAAAACTTCGCCCGATCAATTTGTTGACAAAGTGAATATTAGCTTCACAATTTCTTCTTTTGAGTTTCAGCTTACTAAAACTAAAAACAATCTACATCACAAATTAAAAATGCATCAAATAATAACTTTGTATAAGTTTTTCACAACTAACCAAAATTATAAACATTAAGCTGTTGTGATCTAGATGAAAGCACATGACTGCAATTCCCATGACAATGGTGCAACTTTGTTGCATCCAATGCAACAATTATTATCTATCGTTAGATCTAAGTTGTTTAATCATGTGGTATCAATCCTATGTTTATCTCCAAGTTATTTTAGTTTGTTGGCGTTTCCTCCATTTTCCATCACCGAAAAGTTTCTCGACGAATTTCCCGATCACACGAGCCTCCGTTGACGAAATTTTTTCCACCCACGTGATCGTCGTTATTGATTATGGGAAAAAATTATTTTCTGAATAAAAAATATTTTCCTTGACAAAATTATCGTTGGCCCGTCTGCACAGTTTGTATGCGGTCTATACACACTGTATACATCTTGTATTGCTGTTTATACAAGTTGTATACAAACTTTATACACTTTGTATGAGAGTTGTACACTCTGTATTTATTGTTGTACAGTTTATAGGAGACAACATTATTATTGCTATCTCCGGAACTGTGCTTGAAACCACATGGGCTAACATCAATCAAACCCTGAACCACACACAAGCAGAAGAAGATGACAGACACATCATGAACAATCACAACTACAGAAGTATTTATGATATCATTTTATTCATACATAAAAATCGTACCCATCGTCGGATGACGATCACTTGGTGATGGCGTAGATGTACCCAAGGAGGATTGTGAGGACTGCACTGATAATAACGCTTAGTGTTTTAACCAATTGCAGAAGTTAAAATGGTTTGACCAACTGCAGGAAATGTAAAAGATGAGAGCTATGTATATGAAGGTTATAAGTAAAGCATGATGAAAGTGTATAAAATGGAATTATGAAAGTGTATAAAATGGAATTATAAAAGTGAAATATCTACTAAATGCCTTATTAACATCAAGAATGTCCATTTAAAAATAACACATTTCTAAAAAAAATAAGAGGAAAGAGCTCCGTCCTACGTGGCAAAAATTCTATGATAAAAATGTATAAAATATATTATAGATATATTTCAAATATAGTAAATCACCAATTACTTTGACGATTTAATTGCCTAGTCAGCATATATTATTATCCTAAATTGAAAATTGATTGGTGAACTACCTATTTTTAGAATTGAGTTTATTAACAACCCTGTGGAAAAAAATCCCAATATGATAGTTAATGAGAATTTCCATTTTTATGATTTTTTCCTAATAATTTAATTTATTTATTTGGTTGTTTTGGGTTTGTTTAGTTGGATAGATTGAGTTAAGTTAAATTATATAGGACTAATACACAAATCTAACCAAACCTTTTATGATTATGTCAATTTTAGCCACTTCTATTTTAATGATAAAATTTAGATCAAACCTATACTTTGTATGACAAATATATCCCGTTGGCCAAATTTGACTGTTAAATTTTTAACACCGTTAATGACGTAGCAAACATAACTGAGGTGGCATTCATTTGGCCATTAAAATAATATTATCAACTGCCACATCACCATCACCGTATAAAATAAATAGGTAAAATATTTAAAACAAATTAAATTAAAAATAACTAAAATAATTAATGAAAATATAAATAGAAAAAATTTTACTCTCTCCCCACTCTCAATCCGTCTCCCTAACAATCACTCTCTCGTCTTTCTTCACCCGCGGCCGTTTGGACCCCACCGCCTTGCTATTTACCACCGCCTCATTCCCATTGCGAGATTTGGGGTTAAGGCTCTGGCTAGGAAAGAGTGTTTTGACCGCGTTTTGAGACAAAGAATGAAAGGGGATAGAGGACGTGGGAGTTCGTGCACAGAAACATAGGGCGGCAAAGGCGGCTCGGGAATCGAGGAGGACAAGGGGAGTGATGGCGCTTGGCCGATTGGGAGTGAGATCATGGAGCTAGGTGACCGCCGGTGTTTGGCCGCGCACGAGAGGGGGTTTAGCGACGTCCGACGTGGCCCTGGTGCTGACATCCGAGAGGGAGAGAGAGATCGTGGTGACATCGGTTCGAGAGGAAAGGAGCGAGGGGTTTGTCGGCAGATGGGAAGAAGCAGCGACGATGGGGTAGCGCATTCGAATAAAGTGGGAACCGCTAGCAGCGATGACGGGGTAGCGCGTTCGAAGAAAGTGGGAACCGCCAGCGACGGTGACCGGAATGCCCGCCGGCGTCAGACAAGTCATCGTTGAAGAAGGGTGCTCAAATAGAACCCTTGGTGTTTTCTGGAACTTTGGGGGTTTGTTTGAAAGTTTGACTAAGGGTTGTTTGGTAGTTAAGTTTGACTATATTATGTGTCAAGAAGTTGACTAGGAAATTTTTTCCACATTGGATGACATGTTAGCTTATGTAGGTTTCTTCCGTTAATTTAGACGGAAATAGTTAACGAAAATCACTCAATTGACTAATTCGGGATTTGTGATACTAGTAGATAGATTTGACATTTTCGTGAAACATTTGGCTAGAATTGTGTATTAGTCCAATTATATAAGTTGAATAGTTTGATTCTATGACAGAATAAATGACATAACATGTTTTTGGTTTTGTAAGATGATGTGAATTGTAAATTTAATGAAATTTTTGGATAGAGAGAACAAAATTTGAAGAATTATAATTAAAATAAGTTAGCTATATACAAATTACTTTATAAAAGTTGATTACAAATCTAATAAACTAATAATGACTACATGGCTTGTTTTAAATAGGTAAAATAGTACTTTGCCTCTCTCTACTTTGTCATTTGGGTCTTTTCATTCCAACTTTCGTTTTTGTAACATTAAATTTGGACACATTCGCACATCGACGGAGATAGATATCAGAGGTGGCCAGAGAGGTAAATTGGGGAGGTATCACAAATAGTATGGTGAATTATGAAGAGTTTTACAACCACACGTTTTATTCGTCGATTTCATGTTATCTAATTATATATATTTATATTCCCTATTAAAAAATGCTTAGTAAGCTAATACATAGCTATTGAAGCTAACGTGTTATACTAAATGCGCATCAATTAATGTTACATAGATAAAAGTTGGAACAGAGGGGCCCAAACGACAAAGTTGTCGAAGTAGGAGGGGGTAAAAAGAGCATTTTATAGTATATGGGCTATTTGTTATGTTGGAAAAGTAGAGGGGCTAAAATGCTATTTTCCGCTTAAATAGTTGGGGTATGAAGAAAAAAAGAAAAAAAAAATACTAGAATTACACCGAGGTTAAAACGACAGTTGGCCGCCACGAAACGCGAGGGAATGGAAGGCGATAGCCAATACGCCACACGTCCCGTCTCTCCTCTCTTATCTTTCCCCAACACCGCACACGGGGACGGTGAGGAGAGCGAAACCCACTCCATTTAAACGTAGAAGACGAAGGAAAAGGTCGTTGCATAATACCATGGCTTCGACTAGTACTTCTTCTTCTACGCCTCCTAGGAAACCAATTAATACGAACCCTCATGCTCGGCTTCGCGGCACCATCATCAGTACTTCTCCGTTGAAAAAACTCAATTTAATGGATCCACAGACAGAGTCTCACTCAGGCGATGACGTCATTGAAGATGGATCTATCTTAGGTCGGGACTGGGCAGAACTTTCTCCGGAGCTACTCACCGTTATTATGAGCCATCTCAGGGTTGTGGATCGGCTGAAGATTGCTCAGAAGGTGTGCTCGTCCTGGCGGAAGGTTTGCCGGGACCCTTACCTTTGGAGATCTATCGATATCAGGAACTATTCGTGGGATCGAGTTTGTGATGTGGAGAGAGTGTGCGTGGAGGCTGTTAATCGGAGCTGTGGAGGGTTGATTTCTCTCAATATGGAATGCTTTGGCACTGATCAACTGCTGGCTCATATCGCTATTGAGTATGCTTCCTCAATTTTCTCCCTCCGTTTTTCTTTTTTTCCTGGATGAACATTTTTCATTTTAAACTGGATTGCGTGATGCTTGTTTTATTACAGATTCATTCATTGATTCAAGTTTATTTGCAATTGGATTGGAAATTAGGGCACCCTTTTTTGAAATTACGCTTTTGTTCACATCCTGAGTTTGATCAGTAATGGGATACGATAGTCAGGGACTGGATTGGGAGACGGCTAGAGTGGTTAACATATCCAATATCGTGTGTGTGCTTCTTAAGGATCCAGTCAAGTTTTGTCATATGTTAGCTCATGTTCAAGTTATTGATTTAAGCATCAATGCGTCTGTCCTCTTTAGAACAGGAAATCTATAGATGTTTCTCCGTTTTGAAATCAGTATTGAGAACCCAATTTTAAAACTTTTGGTTAGGACATCAAGAGATCAAGACTCTTTACTTGGATTTGCATATTGATAACTCTTGGCATTGTCTCAGGAATGATAATAAACTCCCAATTGAGTTGTAATGATTTGACCTGGTATGAAATTTGATCTGTTCAATTTTTTGTTTGTTTGTTATAATCAATTTTCCAGATCAAGTCAGCTTAAACGCCTTCGACTCGTATCCTGCAACAATTTTTCGGATCAGGGATTCTGTACAGCAGTTGAGAAATTTCTCTTCCTTGAAGAGCTTGAAATTTCGTATTGCTCCCTATCTAAGGATGCATTGGTGGCTGCTGGGCGTTACTGCCCTTTCCTGAGATCTCTGAAACTGAACCAGACAGGATGCAGGTGGCCTCGCATAGAAAATGATAGGGAGGCAACAGCAATTGCAGAGAACATGCCATGTTTGCACCACCTTCAGATATTCGGGAACAAGTTGACAAACCAGGGTTTGAAAGCCATTCTTGATGGTTGCCCACACTTGGAGTCACTCGATCTTCGACAGTGTTTCAACGTACGTGTGGAAGGGGATTTGGAGAAGAGGTGTAGACAGCAGATCAAGAATCTTCGATGTCCAGAAGATTCAACAGATGACTACCCCTACAATGCTGAAATCCCTGATTATGACTCCTCTGAAGAGGATTATCCATCAGGATTCTCTGACCATGAGCTGTCCACAGATGATGACTACTATGAGTTCTCAGCTGATAGCGAGCTCTCTGACGCCGAGTTTTATTGAAGGTTTAGTACTAGTTCCTACCTCTTCCTGAATGAGAGGGGACAGCTGATTAAGAAGATGTTTTTCTTGTGTCAAAGTTTATCAGACATTAATTAGTTGTAACTAATCAAGGATGTTGTATGTCACTTGGTAGGTATGTGGTTGTGATAGGTCAAATCTTTATAAATGAGTTTCAAATATTTGGAGTTGGAATGGCTAGACTTGTAACAAATATTTTGGTTTGTGATATCTTGGTATGAAATTTAGGCCGGTTTATGTAACAAATATTTTTTTGGAGATAGCAATATCCATTATGAAGTTTTATTAAAAAGAACAACTAGGGTTGAGTATTAGGGTTGTGATACAGGACTAGTAAGTGTCGTCGTGGATTGCGGTGCGATCGTTTTTTTGTGTACTTGTCTGAGGAATCAGACTAACCGAATTATCAGTAAACCAATATTGAAGTAGAGGAACATTCCATCTACCATGTAGTATGAGACCACCAACCACTATGGGGTCCCCAAATATATCCCAGAACCTCGAAGTTGGGGATGTGTGTGGGAAAGATCCTTGAGAGAATCCACCTGGACCCCTGAACCAATCTGCCACCGAAAGTTCTAATAGTGGAAAATGTGAACAATCGATACAAAAACCAAGCTTAAACAATAGATTCAAACTCACGTTAAACAAGCTCTATGCATGGAGGTTGGTGGACTACGAGAGGGTTGTCATGTTGGACGCTGACAACCTCTTCCTCCGCAACCTTTGATTGTAAATGCCAACACTGAGACACAAACTTTGATGAACAAATATGGAGTAGAGATGCCAATGGTGGTGATCCAATTATTTCTTTACCTAGGAACAATAGCATTGACAAGTCTATCCCGACCAAACCTGTCGAAGCTATGCAACCGCTTAAGTGACAGACACATATCTTTACTTCAGTATGGCCTCAAGCTGATGTCTTGGTGGGCAATCCTGGCTTCCTACATAGTCCCGTTCTTCATCATCCCTTGCACACTTCATCCCATATTGGGCTGGTCGCTGTACTTACTCGGGTCATTTTCCCTCTACTCAGTAGCAATCAATGCATTCATGCTGCCAGTGATCTACGTTCTAATGTCATGGATGGGAATATTAGGAGTTCTGTTACTGATGACATTTCCTTGGTATCCATACGGGGTCGTGAGAGCTTTGGCCGTTTTCGGTTATGCATTCTGCGTTGCAACAATCACTTGAAAGGGAAACCTTCTTTCCCAAGTTAGGGAAGTCTTCCCCGCCTTCTAGGTTGAACAAGCTGTGTTGAGCCTCAGATGGCTTGAAATTCGAAAGTGATGCAAAACAGAATCAGTTGCATTTTATCATAATTAATTATAGATGAACTTGCTGGTTTTTGACTTGGATCAACGTTGTTGTTAGTACTTAGTATGATCGTAGATTGTATTGTAGGTTGCTGGAAACGAGAAGTAAAGCCTTTGAATGAACTGTCATACGAAATAAACCAGTACTATATCCAAAACAAAATTCAGATTACAATGCGAAAAGAATAATGAATATAGAAAGCTTGTAATAAAAGAATGGCTCTGAAATGAAGTATATATCAATGATCAATCATCCTCCTCATTCGGAAGTCTAACACTCAATTTAATTAAGCCTAGCCTAACTAACTAAAAAAGCATCTCAGGTAGAAACACATGTTGCTTCTGCTTCTGCTCATGCTCCTGCTGAGGAAGAATCGTCCCATAAGCCACAGTAGGATAACTCTGTTTCATCTGCTGCTGCTCAATCTGTTTCTCTAGACTCATCAGTAATGGTTGAACCACCGCCTCCATGCCTCTCCAGCCTTCATTGACGAAAGGATGTAGCAGCAGCAAGCCAGCAGGGAGGCGTTCGACCCAGCTCATCAGGAAACACTTGTTCAAAAAATCCTTGCCTTGTTCAGACAGCCACTCTGGAATCTGCGGTGGTCTCCCTTTCCTGATTTCAGTCATCACTTCGTTTTTGTCCTTGCAGTAATTCCACGGCGGCACTCCGGTAAGCATCTCGATCACAGTGCATCCCAAAGCCCATATGTCCATAGCAGTCGTGACCCTCCCGAAGACAGCCAGCTCATACGGAGCATACCTCGGCGTTCCCCTGAAATCCCTGTTCCTCGGGTGTATCTTCGCAGCCTCCACCGCCAAACCAAAGTCGGCGATCTTCAGATGGGAGATTTCAGGGTTTTTGGAGTTAGGGAAAACTAGTATGTTATCAGGCTTGATGTCACAGTGAGTATAGCCATGTGAGTGGATGATGCAGAGAGCTTTCAGGAGCTCTCGAGTGTAGTCTCTCACGAGCTTCTCCGGAATCCCTCCGCCGTAACTCTTGATAACGTTGGTGAGTGATCCGCCGGAGGCGTATTCAAGAAGCAAGTCGTAGGTCACCGGAGCACAATTGTCGGGTTGGTCTGTTGAGATTCCGAAGCCGTGGCATTGGATGATTCCAGGAGCGCCGCGAAAGATTTGAAGAATGTTGTACTCGAGGAGGAGTGAGGAGGCGGTGTGCTCTGGTGCTGATTTGAGGGCCATGAGTGGAAGATATGGATTAGTGGGAATGGCGATGAATACTTCTCCGAAGCTACCGTTGCCTAGACGTTGGCCACGAATCCACTTATTCGCCACTTTCTCCATTGTTCTTGGAAAGAAAAGAGAGAGAGTGAAGAAGAAGAAGAAACAGAGAAGGGTTTTAGGGTTGAAGAGTTGCAGTGAGTTAAGATGGAGAGGAAATTAGCAAGATTTTGGTATATATAGAAGCATAAGCTGGTGATCATAAGATTCAGAATTAACAGAATCCTTATGTGTAAAGGATTTGAATTAGGGGAAGAATGATCCTTCTCCTTTTCGAGATTGGATAAACTTTGTTACAGTGTGTTTCTTTCTAGTGTCCTAAGAGTGTAAGAGTATTGGGCTATTTACCAATTTCAGAACATCATTAACCTTTCAAATTGGGCCTCCGTTATAGAATACAACTGTTTAATGGGCCCAGCCTATATAGAATATAGCTGAGTTGAGCTTCGGTTGTTGAAGCAAATACCAAACGGCATAACTGAAGTGTTTTTGTGACTTTAAATAATCACCTTAATTACTTATACAAATTTCAAATTTCAATGCATTAGGGTGTTTTTTTTGGTATGAGATGAATTCTTAAACATGGATAGAAAGAAAAAAAAAAACCTAAATATTTATAAAGTGGTGAGGATTATCAGTAACACTTTTAAAATATATGTAAGAGTCAGATGTGTCCATGGGAGGAACCAGGATTCAAAGATGAAATGAGCTGAAATCGAAAGAATTTATTTCTATAAATTTAAAATTTGAGCTAATTTTAATTACACTACAAGATTATATATATTGCGTTATATATATTCTAATTTTTTTATGCCAATATACATAAATGTAATGGTAACCTACTAGCTTAACTTGTGCTTGATTCTTAATGGTTAAGGGTTTAATCTCATCTTGACAAAATCATATAATTTTTTTTTCTAACCAACATTCTTCGCCTACTTTTAGGTGGTATGTTTCTATTTTTGTTATAATTTAGTTCTCTCTAGTTTTAATATTATATGATATTAAGTATGTTGAGTTATACATATGTAGGTTTATTTATCATCAAAAATCATGAAGTCCAAGTACAAGAGAGCACTCACAAGTACTAAAGAACAACAACAACCCCTAAGGAAGTAAGAAGAGGATTCGGATCTCAAACTCCCTCTTCAAGAGATGATTTGATCACTTACACCTTCAACAAACTTCCTTATTACAAAAGAGAAAGGGGAGGCTAACTACTAAGTCTTCTAAGGGCTATATTCTCATCCCTATGTCCTGCAAAGTAGCCACTGATATCTGCTCCCAAAATCCTGGACCAAAATACTCGAAGGCTTGAGGCTACTATCAAAAACTCTCTTACATCTTTCACGCCAAACGGAGCTCAAAACAGCACACCAAATAACTCTGCTGATTCGATTCTCAACAGACTCTACTTTCCATCTGCATTTCACTTGATCAATGTGATCATCCCAAGAAGTGAATTGAATGTTAGGGAAGAAGTGACTGAAGCTGTTTCTGAAGTAGTCACACTCAGCAAACAAATGGTTCCTTGATTCTAGAGCATTTCTGCACAGAGGGCAGGAGTTTACCACTACATTATTCCAGCTGCTAACTTTGTCCAGGGTGTTGATTCTATCTCTCAGAATCAACCATACCAGCAGGCTGTTCTTCATGATTCTAAAGCCTTTCCACAAGTAATTAGACCATTCTTCTTCACCTCTCCTAGGTCTGATATTATCCCAAACCATATTTGCTTTAAACTTTGGCATATACTTACCATTCCATAAGCACTCACCCTCTGCATCTTCAGAAATAAAGGGAGCCACTATTTCTCTTAACTTCAATATACTCCTCCAATGCCATGAACCAGTAGTTGTGACATGGCTCCAAAGATCACCATTCTTTATTCTATACTTCCAAATCCAGGCTACCCAAAGCGATCCTCCTCTAGTAATCAGGTTCCAAAGATGTCTAACAATATTTGGCTCATTCCAACTACTCAAATCCTTAAGTCCAAGCCCCCCTTCCTCATAAGGATATGCCATATGATACCATGAGACTTTAACTCTCTGTCCCTCTCTTTTCCCCCATAAGAATCTTGCACAGATAATTTCAACCTCTTTAAGAACTGACTTCGAAAGAATGAACATCGAAAGCCAATACTGCAAGATCCCATGGATGACTGACTTGATAAGTTGCAGCTTCCCATCATAGTTGAGAAGCTTAGCCTTCCAGTCCTTCACCCTACCAGTAATCTTATCTACTAGACCTCTACAGTCAGCCTTAGACAATTTACCAGCAGATATAGGAATCCCAAGATATCTCATAGGCAACTGGTTCTCTCTAAACCCTGCCACAACAACAATCTGCCCAACTACAGACCTGTTCACCCCTGCTACATAAAGATCACTTTTTTATGAGTTGAAATGCAGGCCAGAGATATTATGAAAACGATCCATTACTCCTCTAACTTGAGCTACTGCATCCACACTTGCCTTGGTGAAAACCAAGAGGTCATCCGCAAAACAAAGATGGGTGAGTTTTATGTTCTTGCACTGAGGATGGTACTGAAAAAGGCTCTGAGATACAGCTTCAGCAAAAAGATAATCCAGACCTTGCATTGCTATAACAAACAAGTAGGTGAAATAGGATCACCCTGCTTTAGCCCTCTCTTTGCTGGAAAATACCCAAACAGAGATCCATTCAAGTTCACAGAAAATCTGGTTGAGTTAAAGCATACCATAATCCACCTAATATAACGATTAGGGAAACCCATAGCTGCCAGCATGTCTCCAATATAGGACCATTCCACTGAATTGAAGCTTTCATTAAGTCTATTTTTAAAGCACATCTGGGGGATATATTCTTCTGGTTGTATCTTGAAAGTAACTCATGAGCAAGGACTATGTTATCACTAATCATCCCTTTAATAAAAGCAGATTGAGAGTAACCAACAAGTGAGGGGAGCACAACACACATCCTATTAACCAAAACCTTGGAGAGAGCCTTATAAACTGTGTTGCAACAAGAAATAGGCCTATAGTCTCTCATACTAATAGCATTGGGCTTTTTAGGGATCAAAGTAATGATAGTTGAATTAACAGAGGGGTGCAGCTCACCAGTACAGAAGAAGTCATTCATGGCATCCAGAACATCCTCCCCAACCTCATTCCAGCACTTCTTGTAAAAAGCAACAGAAAACCCATCTGGGCCAGGGGCTTTTTCAGAGGCCATATCAAACAGTGCTGTTTTCATTTCACTCCTTGAGACATCCTGATCAAGCATCTCAATCTGATCAGGCATTTGTAACCAAAGACTGTACAAAGGCATTATTGACATGATTTGAAGTGCCTAACAGCTTAACATAGAAGTTAACTGCAATGCCTGCCATTTCCTTCACAGTATCATATATTCTACCATCCTCACCCTCAAGCTGCCGAATAGTGTTCCTACATTCCTTGAGGCCACATATCTTGCAAAAAACCTGTTATTACTATCTCCATGTTTAATCCAAAGAGTTCTAGCTTTTAATCTAAGAATACTCTCTTCAGAAGAAACAAGATCAACTAGTTTAGACTCTCCAATTTTCATATTCCTGATAGCAATATGGGTGGGGTCATCAAAAACTAAAAAATATTATTTTAGTTTTCATATTTTTAAAATTTTTTAATTTTTTTTTATGAATTGTTTAACAAATTTCATACAGACTTCATATCAAAAAATAATTTCATACAGACTAGGAAGAATGACAATGAGTTCAAGTCAGGGTTTGAACCTCAAACATAAAAAACGCACTCCGTGAAAGGTCGAGTCCGAGATGAATATTTTATTCCATGAAAGGTCGAGTCCGAGATGAATATTTTATTACAGGGCAAGGGGTTGGATGGGTGTACACGAATGTGTATTACTTCCCCAAACTAATGTGTATACCCGCCCCAAACCAAGTCGGGTCAGGTTGACCAAACAAACGGAGTTAAATTATCATTTCTAATATATATTAACATTAGTAATTTTGGATAGGATCTCAAAAAATAATTGAACATCTCTGATTGTAAATACACCAAATAAGGTGAAGTGCCAAATCAAGCATTCAACTTGTGGCGTTTAAGGCAGAGGAATGGACATAATCAAGTTAAACTTCATCAAACCACTCACATAGAAAACATTATTTTACATGTTGCGAACCGCCAACAGGTGGCGAAAAATCTAGTTAATAATACATTTTAATTAACTAATTACCAATTTATACCCATTATTAAACTATTTACAAAATTATAGTTGTTTTTATTGATTATGGCTGCAAATAATTAATTCATGGCCTCACAAGGCCACAAAAGTTGTCATATACGCCTAGATTATGTAGAAATTCCACATAAATGTAATGCTGTCATATAGCCTTACATGGCTGCATACCAGCCGTGCTACAGAGAAAAACATGTCCTTAGCTTTCATGCTCTACGGGTGTTTCTTTTCTTCCTCCCCCCTACTAGTACTAGTGCTCACAGTGGCCTCTTGAGCGGAAGAAGCAATAGTGACTATATATTGAGGTCTAACTTAAAACTCTCCCTTAAAAAACTAACTTTTGTACCTATAGCTTTATGATGGTGTGTTAGTTTAGTATCTTCTACTATAATATATAGGGTAAATACATCTCCTTTCGGCTCGCTGACAATTATAGCCAAACCTATATCGAAAACCTAAAATAGCCAAAAAATTAACGAAAAAATATCACTTCCGTTAAAAATAACGGAAAATCAGAGAAGAGTTGAGTTGGCATCGACAAGTAGGATTTATGATGCCAACTCAACTACAACAAAAATTAAATAGTTCCCAACTAAGATTTTATTGCCACATATTTTATTTTTGTTCAAATTAGAAAAATAATAAATCCTAATCCCTAATTCTTCATCGTCAATCAAACCTAATTTGTATCCCTATCTACATTCATGGGTTGGGAGGGGAGTAGGGGGGATAACAAAGGCGGGGAGGAGGGTGAAAGGTGAAGGCGACGGAGGAGGGTGAAAGAGCATAGGAGGCGGGGAAAGGCGACGGAGGTTGGCGGCTTGAAGAAGGTTGAGAGGGGGAGGCCGAGAGGATGGGCAAAGGAGGCTGGGAGGGGGAGACTGGAATTAAAACAGATCCAATTCGATGGAGTTTCAGCGGAAGGTTCTCTGCCACCAATCGAAGATTAGAAACCTCCGAGCCGTTTTGCGTGGATCATTTCACGACTATACCGTTCCACTTCTTGTGAGATCACTCCTCACGATTCTCGAGAGGATCAAAATAGGTACATCCTTCACCGGATCTCACTTCCCCTGCCTTGAAGAACTGTAGATTTAGAGCCAAACAAGACCAAATTAAGTGGCCGACGGCACCACCTTGAGAATTCCGCCATCATACGCGATCCTCCAGAGCCAGAAGATTGAGTGACGTCGGTGCTTTGACCGGATGTATGGCCACGCGAGAATAGAAGTAGAAAGGTCGATGTCGTTATGGAGAGAGTGGACGGAGAAGAATGTATAAGAGCATAAAGAGAGGGAGAGTATCTCCGACTGAGAGAGAAAGGGATTATGCGTTGGTCGCCGGAGACTTGGGAAGGCGAAGGGTTGAGAGAGGAGACGGGGAAGGGGAGGAGGTTGGGTAGAGAAGATTTTTTTTTAATTTAATTTAAGTTTTTTAATTAGTTTATATGAAAATTTATTTTCCAGCTAAGCAATTTGTTAGCCAAGTCATTTTTTCGTTAAAAAAAAAGTACCTCCGTTAGCAAAATTGGCTATTTTGGGATTTTGAAATAGATTTGGCCATAATTGTTAACGAGTTGAAAGGTTTTCCATTAGAGTGTATTTACCCTAATATATAAAGCAAAATAAAAGACTACTCATTTTAAAACTCTCTCCTCAATTCTAGCTATTCCACCAATTAAAATTATTTAAGATTTAAGATTTAATTAATTCATCAAAATTATTATTATTATTTAACCAAAAACCTACCCCACTCCCCCACTCTCTTCAGTTGCCTTTTCTTTCCTTTATAGTAGATTTTAGTCTTTTTTATTTTATTTTTAGTAGAAGTCAATTTTTTTATATATTTAACTTTTTTTTGGTAGAAAACGAAGTACAAAGGAATTAAATAGCAATTCTCCGGAGCTCCGTCCCTCCAGCGAGTTCGTAGCTCTCCCAGTATTTAATGATGCTCTCCGAGCAGTTGATCGTATGAGTACCCAGGTTCACCTCATGCCCTTTCTCCGCCAAAGCATCAGCAAGGTGATTCGCTTCCCGAAATATATGCTTCAGGGTGACCTTCCCGTTGCGGTCGAGGAGTCTGCTAAATTGTGCAGTGAGTGACGCATGTTGATGGTCGGTAGCCTTGTCATTATTGAGTAAGCCAACAGCCGTAAGCGAATCAGTTTGAATTTCCAGGTCCCTTACTCCTGCACTCCATGCTCTTTACATACCTATGATGATTCATGTTAGTTCAGCCCGAATAATGGAACACGTACCCAAATTAGATGTGAAAGTATCAATCGAACGCCCTTGCCAATCCCTCAAAACTCCTCCCGCTGAGGCATTCCCGGAGGACCTGTCCACTGAACCATCAAAATTGATAGTGAAAGAAGGGGCTGGAGCCGGTTTCTAGCAAATAGCTGCTACCTCTTCTGCATTTTCAAGTCCTCTCTTAGCTGTCTAACCTCATTGAAGGAGGAGCTGGAGACATTAGTCCAGAAACTGCTCCTCACAATGATCGAATCAATCGAGGCTATCTTACCCTCAAACACTCGTTCGTTCCTACATTTCCACAACGTCCAACAAATATAGCCGAACATGGTTTTCCTCGGGGGGTTGATCAAATTGGAATCCCACCATTCCTCCCAATTCAGAGTAAAGAAGGGATCAGTGCTTCCAAGGTTCAGAGCTTTCTCCCAAACTTGTCTCGCCATCGGACAGCTTCTAAGGATATGTTCACAGGTTTCGGCCACACCAGTACAAATTCCATAATCACTGTTGTTGGATATATGTCTTCGTACGCGTTCTGCATTGGTCAACATTTTTCCACTAGCCGCAATCCAGATGAAGTTTCGAACGCGCTGTAAGCCCTCCCACTTCCATATATGTTTCCAGAGGGGTTGCTCAGCTCCATTCGTCAGCTCTTTTGCAAGAAGGTAACCTGTCTTCACTGAATATTTTCCATCCGGTTCCAGATTCCAAACTGGGATGTCGGTGTCTAAATCATGGTGCGGCGGGGTCATTCCAACCACGGCATGAAGGATCGGTCTAGGGAGGAGAATAGCAAGCAAGCCGACATTCCACTCTCCATTTGAGTTACAGTAATCTGCAATTACTTGGGTATCATGGCTGAATGTCGGAGCAACTGAATCCGCAATAATCGAACCATCGTCCAGCCACCTCTCTCTCCAAAAAATTGGTAGTTCTACCATTGCGGATGCCCCATGAGAGCCCTCCTCTGAATACTTCCCATGAGTCGTTTATCCCTTTCCAACAAGACGACCACCTTTTTATTTATTTTTTTTGGCACAAGGCCATTAACAGATCTCTTCATATACTTGGTATTAAGAACTTGAACCCATAGTTCAGAGACATTCCAAGTTAGCTTCATAAGATAGGCCATATTAAGCTCACGTACATAGGTTTACAAGGCCACCTTGGTTCTTAGGTTTACAAACTGTTTCCCAATTAACCAAATGCAGCTTCCTCTCACCATCTCTCGCTCCCCAAATGAAGCTTCGGATTTTCCTGTCAATGATTTCACAAATTTCTACAGGCAACAAAGTAGTTTGCATAGCATAAATGGGTAGCAAATTAAGGGCAGACATAGCGAGGGATACTCTACCCGCCATAGACAGATACCCCACTTTCCATCCTGCAAGCTTCTTTTCCATCCTGTCAATCAGGTACTGATATAGATTTTTAGAGTTCCGACCATGGATAATTAGAACACCCAAAATCTCCCCAAGCCTAGGTAGCTTGGATATTAAGAGCTCCACACACCTCCTGCACCACACTACGTTTTACATTCTTAGAAAAATAAGCTCTCGACTGATCTCTTGTCCGGAAAGTGAGCAGAATTTGTTAAGTATCTCATTAATGATGGCGGCCTAACTCTGATTAGCATATTTAAAGAGAACGAGGTCATCCGTAAAGAACATATGAGTCAATTTCGTACGTCCTTTGGCTAGAGTAACCGGTTGCCAATGAGCTGTAGTAACACTTTCTCTAATAAGGCTGCTAAGATGTTCCATGGTAAAAAGGTAGGGCAAGAGAGGACACCCCCGACGGAGGCCTCTATTAGCCAGGAAGCTTTCAGAGAGGCCTCCATTCCACTGGACCTGGAAGGAAGTAGTTGAAATACACTTAGCAATGATATCGGTTAAACGAGGCAGAAATCCCATAAGTTGGATCGTGTCTATGACAAAACTCCATCTAATTTTGTCATAGGCCTTAGCAAGATCGATCTTCAGAACCATCATACCCTTGCCAGAAGCTTTCGCGTGCATAGTATGAATTACCTCTTGAACCACAATAATGTTGTCGGTAATGTGTCGTCCATGAACAAAGCTGGTGTGGGAATGATGAACAAGAGACGACATCAAGCTCCTCATTCGGTTAGTGATGCATTTAGCCACCGTTTTATAAGACACATTGCAAAGTCTAATCGGCCCAAACTGAGAGATCCTAGTTGGCCGTTCAGCTTTGGGAATAAGAGCAATGATAGTTTCATTAACCGATCTGATGCTCTCCATACAAATAAACACACCCTTAACAAACCGGACAAGGTCGGCTCCCACGTCCTCCCAGCATTTCTGAAAAAAAGATGGGATGAAACACTACAACAAACACATCAAATAGTGGGGCAAAACTAAAAATAGAGGGGAGCAAGGCCCCCCTAATTAATTTAGTCGGGGGCGCTGCCCCCTCTAAATTCACCCTTGTAACCCACTAAAGTGTCTCTGACAAGGGATATTTTGTCGGGGGCGAAGGAATCCGACAAAAAATAGTCATGGGCGTGGCACCTGACTAAATGGCCCCTGACAAAAAATAGGGGGGGCCATTTAGTCGGGGGCCCACACCCTGACAAATCTTGTCGGGGGCCATTTGCTCCCGACAAAATTATATATAATATATATATTATAATAAATATATATATATATAATATATAATTATTTATTGTATTTTAATAATATGAAATAATAAATATAGAATAATTATTTTAAATTGTTTTATTTTATTTATATATAATTAAATATATACATTTATAATAAATAATAAATATATATATAATAACTATTACATATATATTAATAAATAATATATGTAAATTATTTTTTAACTAATGGTCGTCGGACGGCGACGACGATGGTGGTGGGGGACGGCGATGGTGGTGGTGGACGGCGGATGACGATAGTGACGGTGGTGGCGGCGACAGTTGTTTTAGTGGTAGCGGTAGATAGTGGTGGTGGTGGCGGCGGTGGAAGGTGGTGGTGGACGGTGGTGGTGGTGGTGAACGGTGGTGGTGGAAGGCGATGACGATGATGGTGGTAGTGGTGGTGGCGGTGGCGGACGTCGGATGGTGGCGGACAGTGGATGGCGACGGACAGACGATGGACGGCGAACGGCGAAAGGTGGCGGATGGCGGACGGCAGCGGACGGTGGCGGCGGCGGCAGCGGCTTTGGCTAGTGGAGAAATTGGGAGGAGAAATCAAGAGAATGGGGATAATGAGAAAATTTAAGGAGGAATACTATTTTTTGTCGGGGGTCGAGCCGCACCCCCGACTAAATAATATATTATATTTAATTATTGTATTTAGTCGGGGGTGTGGCCCCCGACAATAAAGCCCCGACTAAAATAGTTAGGGGCATTATTGTGGGGGCGTAAATGATTATTTAGTGAGGGCGCGACCCCCGACAATAAAGCCCCTGACTAAATAATATATTATATTGAATTACACATTTAGTCGGGGGTGTGGCCCCGGACAATAAAGCCCCCGACTATTTTAGTCGGGGGCCACACCCCTGACTAAACCACTTAATTAGTCAGGGCCAGGCCCCCGACAAAATTGCCCCCGACTATATTTGTCGGGGCTATAGGCCCCCGACCATTGTTGGCCAGCCACCGACTATAATTGTCGGAGGCATTTGGCCCCCGACAAGTGGCCCCCGACTATTTATGGGTTTTGTTGTAGTGAAACCATCCTTTCTGGGGGCTTTAAGACTCCCCATATCTTTAATAGCAGTATGAATTTCGTCCTGACTGAAAGCCCGATCACACGTCGCCCTCTGCCCATCCGAAAGTCGCTCAGTGGGACAGGAAGCTGAGTCCGGCAGTTCACATCTGCGGCTGTATAGAGATCACTGAAAAAAGAAACTGCCAACACCAACAACTCAGTATCATCCTCAACCCAGATGCCCTCAGCGTTTAACAGCCTTTGAATTTTATTAACAGCTCTTCGGCGGAGAGCGACTTTGTGATAGAATGAGGTATTACGGTCTCCTTCCAAGATACCTTTCTGCCTTGCTTTGTGAATCCAAATCAGTTCTTCTTCCCAAAGTGTTTTATCCAATTGGATCTGAACAGCCTTTTCTTCTAACCGGAGCGCACGAGATGGGTTATCATCAATCCTCTTTTCCAACCCAGCCAATCTATTCAACAGGGACTCCTTTCTTCTAAAAATGTTTCCAAACATTTCAGAGTTCCATTTTTTCAACTTAGTAGAAAGATGGAGCAGTTGCACCGGTAAACCCTCACGTTCCGACCAAGCGGTACGGAGGCAGTCTTGAAATTCTTCGTGGCTAAGTGATGCGCAAATTAATGCACACTAGTTTTACTCACTAGATCGTTCTAGCGAGATCGTTACTTCCCAAGGGTCTTTCTGTTTCTATTACTCAACTAATGTGGAATAAGCTATTCGGGTTTAAACGTTTGGTTTGGAAATGGTGGTGAATGAACTAAAAATCTAGAAATTCAAATTAAACCAATCAAGCAGGCAAACAAGATGGAGCTTCAAGAATTGACTAAGGCGCTTGTCCAGACTCGAATCCGCTCTAGCTCGACTAAGACGGATGATGCAATGCAACTAAGGTTTTAACAGACTCAATTCCTCGACGCTTCCTTTGGCAATCTCTACTCCATGGTCAGGACGCAGAGAAACTATCCTAGCAAACCTATGAGTTCCTATGGTCAAGATAACTCATAAATCTCCAAGAATGCACGAAGAACAATGAAACGCCGCACAGAAATGCAAAGAGATTAATTTCACCGGCCCTATGGTCAAGACTCCGGGTAATCTTAATGACCTTCTAAACCCTAGAATGACTCACATCCATGGTCAGAACCGCAAGACAAAGATGAAGCAAATTCTACGATATGGTCAATCTGCGAATTCAAGAGCTTCAAATTAGGGTTTTAGAAAAATCTCAATTAAGTCTGAATAAACCTCAATTAATATAAACGGGTTAGAAACCCGACATCATCCATACAAAGCTTTGCTAGAACTTCATCTAATCTGAACAAACTAAGAGATTAGCTAGACATCACCATAGAAGAAATCACAGAAACAGAGAAAAAACTAACTGGAGAAGAAAACATCTTACTCCGATTAATCCTAATCTTCAAGAATCCTACAATCTCCCGAGCTAATCCTGGCTTTCTCTTGCTCAATCGTCTCTTCAAAACTCCGTCTTCGTCTCCGAGAGTGTCGGTTCGTCCGAGAGAAAGTAGAGAATTGTAGAATCGAAGTTATGTTTCCTCTCCCTCGAAATTGGGTTAAAAACCCAATTTTCGTCAAAATCCGGATTTTTAATCAAAAGTGCACCGGCGCACTTTTCCCTTCAAAAGGCGCACTTTTTAATTATGTGAGAATTCCGCCGAAGCTTAATTGCAAAAGTGCGCCTGACCCCTTCGAAAAGTGCGCCAGCGCACTTTTGGTCCGAAAACGCGCACTTTTTGAGCTGAGTTCAGTTCCAAGCTTCTTTCTGCAATTCCAACCTCATATGTGCTCCGAATTGATCCCCGTTTGAATCGCCGAGCTCGTAGAAAGGTCCTCCATAAAATGGCAACCTGAAACCTCATCAAAACAACTCGAAAACACATCAAACGACCCAAAAGAGGGCCAATGGGGGATAAAGCACATTTTTCATAAAAAACATTCAAAATCATCACGATTCGAGATCAAACAAGAAAAAATGTCGTTCAAATGTGGCGAGATGAACGCGATAAATCTAACGTCATCAAATCACCCCACACTTAAACTTTTGTTTGTCCTCAAACAAATAAAAAAAAAATTTGAATCTCGCTCAAATTCACAAATGACAAGATCAACTTAAACCGAAGTCAACCTCTGACAATTTGACCTAAACTGTTCCATCTAGAAAACGCAACCCACACATGAAGGAAAATCAACCAAACAAATCCAAGTCTCACTATTCTCTGCACACAACATGTAACAATCACCAATCATGCACGATTCCGACCTAACCGACCAGACTTCCTTACACAGAAAATATTTAGTAATAGGAAACCCTCACACTCTGTGTTTAGGGACGTGTTTAAGCTCTCAATCACTTTATTTGACCGAATTATGTCATAGGTTTGCATTTCAACCACCAAATCAACCACTGTGACAACACGAGTAACTAGTCAAGAAGGTCTTCCCTGCTAGGGACTGTAACGATACTATATTACGAGGGCTAATGATGAATGGATGAAGGGATAAATGATGATGAAAGGTATGGTGCGGTGCAGCAATCGACTAACCTCCCTCGAATCAAAATCTATGGATTCCTACCGTCTAACCAGACACAGGTGGAATAATGTACGCTCGTCCTTTGACACCCTCAAGCAACTTAGCACTTCATTTTTTTTTTGCTTTTTTTTTTTTACTAATTGCTTTCGTTCTTCCTTATGTAGGGAGAAGAACGTTTTAAACTAAAAACTACTAACACTTGACACTTTTTTTTTGAGCTGCTAGAGGGGTTTACACATCTGGACATACTAGCTAAGACCACTGGTTTACTGGCTAGAGGCAAGTCACCTTAGACCGACTTCCGGTTAGCTAATCTCAGGCCACTACCACAAGGGATCAACGGGGTGAACAAAAACATGGGGACAAGCTGTAACGTAATATCGAACCGAAAGAATAGGCCAAGCTCAAGGGTTTACACCTAGGGGAATTAATAGCGGGACGGCTTCTGGCTAAGGTAGCTATTCTAGGTGCCCCTATCATTCTAGTACTCGTGTCATCGTGCGGTTTCAAATAGGTATCATGCAAATTCTGACGCATTCAAGTACAAGAAAGCCAATCAAAAAGAAACAAGTTGCAAGTTACGCGCAGCGGATCAAAGGCTCACCAAAAGCTGCTAGTCGAGTTCGAATCATTTTCGTGCAATTCAAAGTGAAGCTACAAGAGTGATTTTAAAGTCTGTTCTGACTGGATTCATTTAATTTCAATTCAAACATGCTGGTTACAGGTTCTAGATAAGACAGTCTAAGCGTCATTGTGAAAGACTGAAAAACAGTTTAGCAAATCAAGTCAAGAACAGAGCAAATTTCAATCATGGACAGCGTACCGACATCACAACAAAGAAACCCTCAAAAATAAACACCCCACCCCACACTTAAATTAGGACATTGTCCTCAATGTTCCACCCAAAATAGTGAAGAAAAGTGTAAAAGGGTACCCGAAATAGACAATGAGGTTGCCAGAGACGGCATGAGTGATTCATCGCAATATATGTCCTGATCAGAATGGAATGCACGGGAGAGGCGGCAACATATCCTGAATAGAGTGGAAAGAAGGAAAACATCACACGATCAGAGCATTCAGAAGAAAACAGTACAAATGACTCGACTAGAAGTTCACAAGGACTCAAAAGAACAAACTGTCTGAAAATCCACTCCGAGAATAAAATAGAATAAAAAGTACAAGTCCAGAGAATAAAAATAAAAATCCTGAGGTCAAATCATGATCACGGATCCTGCTGGCCTCGGCGGGCTCGCTGTCGACGGGGAGCTGGTGGTGGAACTGGAGCTGGAGCTGGAGGCTGTCTATCAAGGATTTGCTGAAGAAGCGCCATCTGCTCGGTGTGCTGAGTCTGATATATGGCATGTCGAGCTGACTGCCCATCCCTCCACTGGAGCTCCTGGTCGTGCCAAGTCTGCTGGCGCTGCTGAAAATCGAGGACCTCCCGCTGCCAAGGTAGAGTGCCCTGGCTAAATCTGTCTTGCCACTCCTCCATGCGGCTCCACCTGGCCGCCATCTGCTGCTGCCAAGGAAGGCCCCCCTCCCCAAAAGTCGCCTGCCACTGCTGAACCTGCTGAAGTGGCGTCTGAAAAGCTGCTGCACTAGGTGGATGATCTGGATGGGCGTCCTCAGGGTCGGCAGGAGGAGGTTGGTCTGGTCGGGGGACCAAACCATGAGAGATCAGATACTGTGGCCCTAAAACCTTTGGGGGTGTTAACCCAGCGAACACTTCAGGAGACCAGTTACCTGCAAGGTTAGCATTAGCAATGATACGGGAGACATACCAACCACCTGGAAGGGATCGCGGTTTCGTAGCGCCGGTCACACGCCTACGAAAGAACTGGGCTACCACATATCCCACATGAAGTCTAACCCCTCGGAGCATCGCCCTGAACAGTTGCATCTCCTCGTTATAAAGATGATGACCGCCGGTGCTGCGGTGGCAAAAAGTGCGGATCAAAATCAGGTGGATGAATTGCCACACCGGGCACCGAAGGGCGCGATACCTTGACTGGTTTGTGACCAATCCACCTTCGATGCCTGTGAGGTTGAACCAAGCTCTCCTCGTGGCCCCGGTCCTTGTGTGCGTAGACTCTCTTATCTTTAATTCATTGTGCTCCTCTGCCTCGTCAAATCCCAATAATGCCCCAAATGAGTCGTAAGACTCATGGAAATGAGCTCCACCCAAGAGAAACGTGATGTGCCTTGTCGTCGCGTCCATCACCTTGGTGTTCACGCTGAATGAGCACCAGAACTCCTAGAGAGGCACAAGAGGAGCCGAGTCGGTCACCTGGACCAACCCAAGTAAATTCGCTCGCCTCAACCGGAAAACCAGAGTGTCATGAAACTCTGGAAAAGCCTCCCGAATCGCCTCGAAATCGACCACTACTCCTGGAGTGGCCGGGAGGTGGCGAATCTTCCAATAATCTCTCCAATACTCGTCGTGAGGGAGATTAATAAGGTAAGGGTGGATAAGTCCCGCCATGGTTGCTGCTGGTGGTGGTGGGTCGTTAGGCCCCGGAAGAGGTACCGGACTGTGAGGCGGGCGCGGGGTAGCTTCATCGCCAGAGAGGGCTGCAGGATCCGACTGCTCTCCTCCGGGAAGATCCCGAAGGAGGGGGTCGACTTCGGCATGCTGTCCGTGATCGGAAGAGCTAGCCATTATCTGCAACTAAACAAACCACAATAAGCATCGGATACATATTCAGGGCACAATAACATTCTTACTCTGGAACCGCATATGCTTAAGTTTGGATTATCTGAGCAAGATGATAAGGCAAGAAACATGACTAAGAAATCCCACACTTAAAGCATGTACACACTCAGCACTTAAAGGTTCAAGCATCAACTGAATTAAGCCTCAAATTAATGCTATATGACATCCAAATAGTTCCAAATTGCTCCCATAACACCTCAGCACATTCAATTGCATCAAGGATTAATCAAATAAACAAAACCCCCAAATCCAGAAATTTCGGTATAGGAAAGGAACCTATAACATGCAATTCGCCAAGCAAACATAGTCCAAATAACCCACGATTCAAAATGCAGCTATCCTAGATGATCAATTTCAAGAATCCAAGCTCAATTTAATCAAACCACAAATTTTATAAATTAGGGCTCTTAGCTCTAGATGCACAAATCCAAAAATTTCAACGAAATTTAGCAAAATATGGTGCAAAATAATCGTAAGGATGTGTAGAGCAACTTACCTCAAAGTGGTGATGGCAAAATCCTCACGAAAATTGAAAAACAACTCGAAGAACACCAAAACTAGGTTTTGGTTCGAACCTAGCTCAAATCTTGACCAAAATCAGTGAAAATTGGTTGGGTAGGGGCGGAAATCAGTAGGGAGTGAAAAGAGATGAAGATTTTGGTTTGGGTTCGTTGAAATCAGAGAGTTTGAGTCGATTTTTCGAAGAACAAACAGAGGGGCTGCTGGGTTCGAAGAAAGAGAAGGGAGAAAAGAGAGTTTGATCCGAAAAATTGAGGAAAAGAGGGGAAAATTGTGTTTCTGAAGGGAAAAGTGCGCCTCAGCCTTCAAAATGTGCGCCAGCGCACTTTCATCCCAAAAATGCGCACTTTTTAATTAAACCAATTTTCCGCCGAAGCTAATTTGCAAAAGTGCGCCTGCACTTTCAAAATGTGCGCCAGTGCACTTTTGGCTCCAAAACCCGCACTTTTTAATTAAACCAAATTTTCGACGAAGCTAAATTGCAAAAGTGCGCCCGGCACCACTTAAAAGTGCGCCGGCGCACTTTTGGCTCAAAAACCAGCACTTTTGACCTGATGCTAGGAAATTCAATTAAATCATCAAAAATTCGCCTAAAATCCGAGGTTTTAAAATGACCAAATCATGAAATTTGACTCTCAGGGACTGACACACACACAAAACTAACACCACGACTCTACCACGGACTCGACTCAATAAATTTAAAGACTCCAGACTCGGGTTGCCTCCCGAGAAGCGCTCTCGTTTTACGTCTTTGAGCTAGACGATACCTGGTTTACGGTGTCTCGAGACTAGCCTTCTCCGTTACACCAATGAACGCACCAGCCACATATAGCTTCAAACGATGGCCATTTACCTTAAAGGGTTCCTCTCCGGCCTTAAAAATTTCCACGGCCCCATGAGAAAGGGCTTTAGACACCGTAAATGGACCCATCCATCGAGACTTAAGCTTGCCCGGGAAGAGATGCAGCCGTGAATTGTAAAGGAGCACTTGATCCCCTTCTTTAAACTCCTTGCTTCCCTTCAAGCGTGAGTCATGGAGCTTCTTGGTACGCTCCTTGTAAATCTTCGAGCTCTCATAAGCTCGGTTCCTCCACTCCTCAAGCTCTAACACCTGCAATTTTCTCTCTTCACCTGCAAGACTAGCATCAAGGTTCAGTAGCTTAAGGGCCCAGTAGGCTCTATGCTCAAGCTCTACTGGCAGATGACACGCTTTCCCATATACCAGAAAATATGGGGAGGTCCCTATAGGCGTTTTAAACGCCGTCCTATATGCCCAAAGCGCATCATCAAGCTTGGTGGACCAATCCTTAGAGGATTGATCAACGGTTTTCTCAAGAATCCGTTTCAATTCCCGGTTTGACACCTCGACTTGACCACTCGTTTGAGGGTGGTAAGCCGTGGACAAACGATGGGTAACACCAAACTTCTGGCACACCTTATCAAACTGACCCTGAAAATGAGTTCCACGGTCGCTAATGATTGTCCTAGGTGCACCAAAACGAGAAAACAGCTTCTTGAGGAACTTTCCAACAACTCGGGCATCGTTAGTGGGGAGAGCTTGCGCTTCCACCCACTTCGATACATAATCCACAGCCACGAGTATGTACTTGTTACCAAAAGACGGAGTGAAAGGACCCATAAAATCGATCCCCCACACATCAAAAATTTCAACAACCACAGACACTTGTTGAGGCATTTCATCGCGTTTAGAGATCTTACCTGCTCGTTGGCATGCATCGCACGCCTTGATGAAATCCTGGCAATCCTTGAAGATAGTAGGCCAGAAGAATCCATAAGCCAAGATCTTCCGAGCAGTTCGGTTTGCTCCATGGTGGCCACCGACAGGTCCAGAATGGCAATGCTCCATTATATCTCCAGCCTCCGCTAGAGTTACGCACCTCCGGAAGATGTCGTCAGAGCCAATCCAAAACAAATAAGGATCATCCCAGAAGTACTTCTTAACCTCTGTAAAGAACTTCCTCCTTTCTTGACGGGAGAAGTCCGTCCTTACTTCACCCGTGGCCAGATAATTAGCGAGGTCTGCAAACCAAGGACCCTCTGCCTCTTTTATCATTATAGCAAATAGGTGTTCTTCCGGGAAAGTTTCCCGGATCGCTAGATTATCACCCAAACTCTGCTCATGCTCCTCCAATCGTGACAAATGATCCGCAGCCACATTCTCCGACCCCTTCTTGTCTTGGATCTCAAAATCAAACTCTTGCAAGAGGAGAATCCAGCGGATTAACCTTGGCTTAGCATCCGCCTTGCTCATAAGATATCGGATAGCTGCGTGATCTGTGAAGACAATAATTTTAGCAAAAAGAAGATAGGAGCGGAACTTATCAAAGGCAAAGACTACCGCTAACATCTCCTTCTCGGTAGTTGTGTAATTCCGTTGAGCTTCATTCATTGTCTTGCTGGCATAGTAGATAGGCCTGAACCTCTTCTCAATCCGCTGCCCCAAGACCGCTCCAACGGCATAATTGCTCGCATCACACATAAGCTCGAAGGGCAGTTTCCAATTCGGAGCTACAACTACAGGTGCTGAAACAAGCTTATTCCTCAAAATCTCGAAAGCTGTCATGCACTTTTCGTCAAAGAGGAAAGGAACCTCTTTCTCTAGTAATCGAGTCATAGGCAAGGTGATTTTAGAAAAATCCTTGATAAACTGCCTATAAAACCCTGCATGACCCAGAAAGCTTCTTACTGCTTTGACGGAAGAGGGAGGCGGTAGCTTGGCAATGGTGTCGATCTTCGCCGGATCAACCTCAATACCCTTCTTCGAAACTTTGTGCCCAAGCACAATGCCCTCCGTCACCATGAAATAGCTCTTCTCCCAGCTAAGAGCTAAATTTGTGGCTTCACATCTCTTAAGGACTCTCTCAAGATTCTTCAAGCCATGTTCAAAAGAACATCCATAAACCGAGAAATCGTCCATAAATACCTCCACAGCATCTCCAATGAGCTCATCAAAAATACCCATCATGCATCTCTGAAACGTAGCTGGCGCGTTACAGAGTCCGAAGGGAATTCTGCGGTAGGCAAAAGTACCAAACGGGCATGTGAAAGTGGTCTTTTCTTGATCATTCGGCGCGATGGGAATCTGAAAATACCCGGACATCCCATCCAGGAAGCAGTAATACTCATGACCCGCCAAGCGCTTCAACATCTGATCAATGAAAGGAAGGGGAAAATGGTCTTTTCTTGTAGCATCATTTAATCGTCTGTAATCAATACAGACTCTCCAACCGTTAACTGTCCTCGTAGGGATGAGCTCCCCCGCTGCATTAGGTACCACAGTGATGCCTCCCTTCTTAGGCACACAATGAACCGGGCTCACCCAGTTACTATCAGAGATGGGATAAATAATCCCAGCATCCAGAAGCTTGATCACCTCCTTCTTTACAACCTCCATCATGTTTGGATTAAGACGTCGTTGAGGTTGTCTAACAGGTCTCTGGTTCTCCTCGAGGAAGATGTGATGCATACAGTGGGAAGGATGAATTCCCTTTATATCTGTCACCCTCCAAGCAATAGCACGCACATGCCTCCTAAGCAACCGTATGAGCTCATCCTTCTGCGGTTGAGTGAGGGTCGAATTAATTATGACCGGAAGCTTAGAGTCCTCTCCCAGATATGCATACTCTAAGTTTGGAGGCAGATCCTTCAACTCAAGCTCCGGAGCTTCTTCATATGAAGTCAAAAGTCGACGCTCTGGTGGCGGTGTAAAAGCAGTTTGGGGAACCTGGTCAACATATTCCTCTTCTTCATACATGCTCATAGATGCTACCTGTTCATCCCGAATTGCTCCTGCATCAACAAACTGACCAGAAACAATACACTTCTCTAGCGAGTCTTCACTCACTAGGTTAGTAAAAACAGAGGTAGAAAGCACAGTTACAGTTTCTTCAACAGCACACAAGTCATCGTAGTGGTGAGGAAATTGAATGCTATTATCTAAACGAAATGTAGCATGATCTTTTCCTACCCTAAGAGTTATAGTACCTCCTAGCACATCTATGAGAGAACCGGCTGAATACAAGAATGGACGACCAAGAATCAACGGCATATCAGCATGAGCATCAATCACGACAAAATCAGTAGGAAACTTAAATGGACCAACTTCAAGAATTACATCTTCTAAAATACCCCTAGGCACAGCAGAAGATTTATCAGCTAATTTTACGTTCATGCGAGTTGGTTTAAAATCAAGCATTCCTATATCAGAAGCTAAGCTATATGACATGACATTGATGCTAGCTCCTAGATCCGCTAAACCACGTCCAACACGGAAAGTACCAATGCGACAAGGTAGAGTAAAGAACCTGGATCGCGGCGCTTAATAGGAAGCTTATTTAGCACAATGGTAGATACCTCCTCATTAAGCTCCAAGTCTTCAAATAGCTCCGGGAAGTTCGCTTGTTCTTCCTCCGTGAGAGCTAAGAGTTCTTGCAACTTCAACTTGTTGGTGGCTAGCATCTTCATGTACTTGGCAAACTTTGGCATAGTCACAATCATCTCCTTCATCGACATGTCAATGTGAACCCTGTTCAGCATCTTCAGGAATAGCTGGTATTGAGCATCGTAGAGATCCTTATTAAGCCTGGCAGGATAAGGTGCCTTAGGCTTGTGAGGGTTAGCAACCGGTATAGGAGATGAAGGAATAACCGGTATCTCTTCCTTATCTGGCTGCTGAATTTGTTCCTCTTCCTCCACGTCTTCTTCTTCAATGAGATGAGGAGGAGGAATTAGAGTTGGCACCTGCTTCATGGGAATATCTGTAGCTTCTTCCCGCTCCTTGTTTCCACAGCTCCCACATGTTCATTCTGGTTCGGATTAGGGAGAGTGGTGGTAGGTAGAGATCCAATACCCTTCTCCTTAAGCAGATTTGTGATTCCTGCCATCTGATTCGCAAGCTTCTGGAGAGAAGAGTCGTGGTGTGAGATGTCCTTCTTGTTTGATTGGGTTTCAGCAAAAATCTTTTCCAACATGATCTCGGAATAGGTCTTAGGCGCAGAAGAGCTCGAACCACCGATGTTGTCCTGATTCTGGTTCTGATTCTGGTTCTAGTTCTGTCTGGTTCTGGTTGTTCTGGTTCTGGTTCTGATTCTGATTATTATTCCAGCCTCCTCTGTTCTGCCATTGGGAATTCTGATTTTGATTCCCATTATACCTTTGGTAACCCCCTTGATTTCCTCCCTGAAACTGATTCTGATTCTGGTTGTTGTTCTAGTTCCCTCTGCTCTGCCATTGGGAGTTTTGATTCTGGTAACCATTGGAGTTTCTGAAATTGTTGTTCTGGTTCTGGTAATTCCTCTGGTTCTGTCCACCAACATAATCAACCTCCTCTTGTTGTTGGTCTGGGTTACCCTCAATCTTCCAATTACAACTCTCTGCTGTATGATCTAGACCACCACAGTTTGAACACGGGGCGGTGACTGCTGCTACAGTCGTCCGCTGTTGAAGAAGAGGAAGGAGTGGTTCTAGAAAGCATCTTGAACCCTGGCGGTGGAGCTGTAGGAACACCCGATGCGGGAGCTATCTGAGCTCTTCCCAACTCATGTTTCAGCCTCTGTACTTCCATCTCCAGAGTCGAGTTATCCAACTCCAACTGACTTCTAACAATATCCACTGGTGCAGGAACTGTGGGAACAGGGTATGATGAATCAATAGAGAACCTATTTTTCTCTGAATGTCTGTTGTCCATCTTCATTGGGTTAACTTGCATGAGAGATTTGATTTTCGCGGCAAAACTCTTGCAAGCATCCAAGGCCGCGGTTGCGGTCATGTCGTTCAAATCCATAGTCAGCTGTAGAGAGAACTCCTTTTTCTTCCCATAGTCCAGGCCACGGAAGAATGTAGAGAACTTGTTATAGTCATCCCATCCATGGTGAGGACAAGCCCGAAGAAGCCCTAAGTATCTCTGCCAAGCCTCATAGAAGTTCTCCTCCGATCCACTCTCGAATCCTGCAATTTGTGCTCTGAGTGCATCTGTTCTAGAAGGGGAGAAGAACTCTTCTAGGAATGCTTTAGCCAGACCATCCCACGTAGTGAAGTGATTCGCAGGATGATCATACAACCACAGTTCTGCTTGACCCTTCAGAGTGAAGGGAAAAAGCTGAAGCTTGACTGCATTATGATCCGCTTCATTATTGGAAACTGTATGAGCCAGCCTCAAGAAGTTCCTCACATGAGCATTCGGGTCCTCATTAACACCTCCAGAGAAAGTGTTCCTGTTTGCTTGAATCATATTGATCAAGTGAGATGGAATGTGCAGATTCCGAGTTCCCGTGTTGGGAATCTGGATGCTCGAAGAGGTCCCATCTATGGTCGGTCGGTCGTAATCCTTCAATGTCCTTTCCGCCGCCATAACTTCAATCTCAGGTGGGATAGGAGGATCTGTGGGAGGATCAGTAGTAGCAATGGTGGATGGTGAAGGCAAAGATGTAGATGAAGATGAGAAGAGGTTCTTCCTTGCTTTAGGTGTCTTGGCGGGAGGAGGAGGTACAGGAGTAGTGCCGAACTTAGTGTAGAAAATTCTGCCCTTGTCAGCTATGCGCTTACTCTGTCTTCTTTCTTCCGTACCTGCAATCTTGCCTGAAACAACAAAAACAAGAAATACCAATTAATATAAAAATGTGGGAGATAAGAAATGATGAAAGAGTGAATGAAAAGCTTAGACGCACAATGCCTTTCCTAGAAAAAGAAAGGTCCCCGGCAACGGCGCCAAAAACTTGATGCGCAAATTAATGCACACTAGTTTTACTCACTAGATCGTTCTAGCGAGATCGTTACTTCCCAAGGGTCTTTCTGTTTCTATTACTCAACTAATGTGGAATAAGCTATTCGGGTTAAAACGTTTGGTTTGGAAATGGTGGTGAATGAACTAAAAATCTAGAAATTCAAATTAAACCAATCAAGCAGGAAAACAAGATGGAGCTTCAAGAATTGACTAAGGCGCTTGTCCAGACTCGAATCCGCTCTAGCTCGACTAAGACGGATGATGCAATGCAACTAAGGTTTTAACAGACTCAATTCCTCGACGCTTCCTTTGGCAATCTCTACTCCATGGTCAGGACGCAGAGAAACTATCCTAGCAAACCTATGAGTTCCTATGGTCAAGATAACTCATAAATCTCCAAGAATGCACGAAGAACAATGAAACGCCGCACAGAAATGCAAAGAGATTAATTTCACCGGCCCTATGGTCAAGACTCCGGGTAATCTTAATGACCTTCTAAACCCTAGAATGACTCACATCCATGGTCAGAACCGCAAGACAAAGATGAAGCAAATTCTACGATATGGTCAATCTGCGAATTCAAGAGCTTCAAATTAGGGTTTTAGAAAAATCTCAATTAAGTCTGAATAAACCTCAATTAATATAAACGGGTTAGAAACCCGACATCATCCATACAAAGCTTTGCTAGAACTTCATCTAATCTGAACAAACTAAGAGTTTAGCTAGACATCACCATAAGAAATCACAGAAACAGAGAAAAAACTAACTGGAGAAGAAAACATCTTACTCCGATTAATCCTAATCTTCAAGAATCCTAGAATCTCCTGAGCTAATCCTGGCTTTCTCTTGCTCAATCGTCTCTTCAAAACTCCGTCTTCGTCTCCGAGAGTGTCAGGTTCGTCCGAGAGAAAGTAGAGAATTGTAGAATCGAAGTTATGTTTCCTCTCCCTCGAAATTGGGTTAAAAACCCAATTTTCGTCAAAATCCGGATTTTTAATCAAAAGTGCGCCTGGAAGGGTTGAAAAGTGCGCCGGCGCACTTTTCCCTTCAAAAGGCGCACTTTTTAATTATGTGAGAATTCCGCCGAAGCTTAATTGCAAAAGTGCGCCTGACCCCTTCGAAAAGTGCGCCAGCGCACTTTTGGTCCGAAAACGCGCACTTTTTGAGCTGAGTTCAGTTCCAAGCTTCTTTCTGCAATTCCAACCTCATATGTGCTCCGAATTGATCCCCGTTTGAATCGCCGAGCTCGTAGAAAGGTCCTCCATAAAATGGCAACCTGAAATCTCATCAAAACAACTCGAAAACACATCAAACGACCCAAAAGAGGGCCAATGGGGGGTAAAGCACATTTTTCATAAAAAACATTCAAAATCATCACGATTCGAGATCAAACAAGAAAAAATGTCGTTCAAATGTGGCGAGATGAACGCGATAAATCTAACGTCATCACTAAGCCACGGAGCAAGAAAATGAAACGGCATGTCCACTCTACTCCGTGCGATGTCATCACACCTAACCAGGATCGGCCGATGGTCTGAATATACTCTCGTAAGATGATGCACCCTTAAGAAAGGGAAAGTCAGAAGCCATTGATCGTTAGTGAGAGCTTTATCAATCCTTTCCGATGTCAGCCCTATGTACCATGTGTGGCGTGGCCTGATGAACCTTGCTTCTGACAGGCCGGCAACATGGCAACAGTCAATAAAAGATTTTTTTTGGTTATAACTGAAGTCTGCTCCATCTCGCTTGTCGGTTGACGAAAGCATAGCATTAAAGTCTCCAATCAGAATCCAAGGAACCTGCACACCTCTTGCAAGTTGGTGGATGTTGGACCACAACCGCTCTCTGCTGGGACTTCCATAAACAGCAGTCATAAGAAAGCTACCCATGCTGCTGTTAATGCCCTCAAGATGAAAAAACTTATTAGATTGCTCCAGCACAGTGAGTGTAACTTTTCACGGATGCCACAACACCCAAATCCCGTCTACGAAGCCAATAGCTTCCACACGACGAACCTCCTCAAACCCCAAATGTCGACAAACTCCATCAGCAGTAGACCCACTAACTCAATATCGGGGTTAAACTTCCTCATGTAATTCTTGAACGCAGTATGTAAATTGTTGTGGCTGGCGCCACGATAGTTCCAACTAAAGATTCTGATCATAAGAGGAAGAATCAACTAAGGAGCTCGGTCAACAACTCGTTCCATCTCAACAAGGACCCTCCTTTAACCCTTTACTCACCAGGGAAATCTTAAAATTTCTCAAGTTAGCAGCCACCTGCTTCTGAATCGAAGAGCTAAACGGCAAGCCGTCCTTGCACTAGGAGGTTTGGCCTTCTTTTTCTCACTTGCCAAGGAAGTGTTGACCGAGGAAAGGGTCCGATTGTTGGGAGAAGCCTTCTGCAAAGGGTCCCCATGTGCCGGTTGCTGCTCAGGCCTCCCATCCGACTTCTTGACGTCATTAACAAGAGGCTCAGGTAAGGGATCCAACGAAGTGGCCTCAATATATATAGATTCGCCGGTTTGGGGCCCATCACCACCTGGCGTCGCATCCGTCTCCTGATCAAACCTCAGTTTCCTGTCAACCTTTTTTCCACCCTTAGTACCCTCAGCAAGGACCTTCTTGGAAGCATGAATATGCTCAGAAGGAATTTGCGACTGCGGGGTTGGCCTCTCCAATTCAACGTCTTCTAGAAAAGTGAATCTATATCCCTTCACCCTAACAGTCTCCTTAGCTGAAGGTATAGCTCCCGGAGCCTTATGAGATTTTGATGGTTTCTTCTTCGCTTGCATCCACGACCCATACTCTTCCTCAAGCTCAGGATGGAGAGGCTCAGCAGAGAAGATCAGGTTCGTGGTGAGTGCCTCTCCAATCCCCACATCCTCTATTGGACGCAAGTTAGGGCATGAACCCTTGTTATGCCCATATCGTCCACAATGGATGCAGATTCAGGAAGGCCCTCGTATTCGACTCTACGAACCTGTAGGTGAAGGCGGTACTTCGAGATGAGAGGCCTATGGAGGTCAACTTCGATGCAAATTCTTGCATAATTGCCCCGAGACCCGAAAAGGGTGGTACCGTCAACCCTAATAGTTCTTCCAAGTTTGTCACCTACAAACCTCAGTATGCTCTCATCAAAAAACTCGAGGGGAAGTCCTTGCAGCTAGGGTTGGCCGAAATTTTTAAGGTTGGGTTTTTGGCCGAATTCGGTCAAAATCGAAAATTGACCGACCAGATTTTTTACATTTAACTGACCGAAAAGTTAACCGAACTAATTTTGACCGACTGACCAAAAATCGACCGATTTTAACCGATTGACCGGTGGTGAATGAAGAATCGGCGGAAGGCCGAGGAATGAAGGCTGGACCGCTGGAGATCGATGGAGTCGAGACTCGAGAGTGAGGGAGTGATGTGGAATGGAACAGCTGGATGAAGGAGATGGACGACTGCGGAAGGCTGAGAGAGAATGAGATCGACGGGGCTGCTGCTGGAGATTAACTTAACGTCGCTGGTTGGCGCTGGCTGGAGAGAGGCGGCGGCGACATGCTGATGAAGGAGAACGACGGCGGTAGGCTTGCGAACGAGAGCCGAGAGTCGAGATTGAATTGAAGTATAAAGAGTTGAAAAAATTTCCCAATTTACAACTAACAAACTAACCCTATAACATTTTGTTTTGTTCCCAGACCAGATCCCATTTCGGTCAAATAGGACATTGCGGTTAATAAGTGGTTAACCGCCGGTTAACCAATTTTTAGCTCGATGACCGAAAATCAATAATCCCTTTGACCGCCCCCGACCGAAAATTGCATCGGTTAACCACTGGTTAACCGAAATTGGTCGGTCAATTTTTTTTACCCATTAACCTTAACTGATTTCCCAGCCCAACTGGCAGCCTAACCCAGACACGAACATTGTAGTGATCTCCAACCAGCCATGGACCCTCAAAGAAAACTCTTGAGTAATCTTCTTCTTCCTTAAACCGAGCGACGAAGTGTCCAGCTCCCACATCCCAAATTTGGATTCTGCCCTTATGAGCCCATAAGGCCTGGAGCCTCCTTGTCATGAATGCATGGGAGAAGGATTTCCCCAGGGTATGTAGGATGAGAGATCTGCTCCACTTTCGTCTAACCCATACTTTCTCCTCTTTCGAGACTCGGACGGTAGGGCAAGTAGGGTCATCTTCCCCCTCATCATCCGAGTCATCAGACATGATATAATCCTCGTCGATGCCACCAAAACTGCCAAGTCGGTCCCCCCATAACAGTGTCATGGAAAGATACCCCTTGCTTAACATGGCTCGAGCGTAGCGAACTTTCAGCACGCTTCTCATGCTGCGTAACATCGCGTTTGACCGCTCCGTCCACGTCAAGAGTCTTAACCCTCTTGACTTCCTTGCCCGGAGAACTTGCCACCAAGGTATGAGGCGGGGCCGACGGCAAAGTCGCCGCCAGCACAATATCCATAGAAGTCGGCCTGATGCGAAAATCCTAAGATTAGGGTTTTAGAGCTTTTTCCTTTTTTTTTAATATTTAACTAATCTATTATATCTATTATCTATCAATTATAATATATAAAAAAAATAAATGACCTTCCCAATTTAAAAGCCTTTCCCTTAATGCTAGCTATTTCACCAATCATAAATTAAGAGTATTTTTAATTAATTTATTACTTTTCCAAATTATTTTTATTTTCTCATTTAAAACTCTCGGGACATGATCCACGTCCAACCATTCCAAGTTGGACCGGTCCAACCAATTTGGCAGGAGGGGCAAAAATGTCTTTTCAAGTGAAAGCCCTATCTCTTCTTCCTAGGGGTGAGAATCGGGCCGGGCCGGGCTAAGCCCGGACCGGTCAACCGGGCTTCCGGGCTACCCAAATGTAATATAATCAACCCGAGCCCGGCCCGAGGGTAATGATCGGGTAGCCCGGAGCCCGGTCAACACGGGTCCGGGCCGGGCCCGGGTACCCGGTTGACCACCAAAAAATTCAGCCCATGATTAAAATAAAAAATCCAAAGATAATTCTTGTCCATGTAAAGACTAAAGAGAGAGAGTCTCTTCTTCTTCCTACGTCTGCTTCTTCTTCCCTTCTTCTTCTTCTACGTCTTCTTCCTTCTTCTTCTTCTTCTTCTTCTTCTGCTTCTTCTTCTTCTTCTACTTATTCTTCTTGATTACTTTGTAGATAATGAAATAGAAAAAAAATAGAGGCGGGATTGTAGATTATGAAATAGAGGAATGAAATTGTAGATCTAATCATGGAAAAATAGAAGTGGTAGTTAGATTGTGAAGATCCAAAAAATATAGCTTCTATGTTCGCCAGAGCCGCCGAACCCGCCTGGTCAGTCACACCATTGGAGCCGCTGAAGCATCATAGCAGGCTGAAGCTTCTCTTCTTACTTCTACTCCATTCTTATGGTTGGGAATTCAGATCCAAAAGCATGATTATGCTTCTGAGAAAGAACAATTGAAAGAAAAGGAATTGTAGATATAAAAGCAAAGAAACAAAAGTTTGAGTTTTGGTGAAGTAAATCAAGACTCAGAGGATGTGAGGATGGTAGGGAGGTGGGATTTGTATTTTGTAATATCAGTCTCTGTATTTTTCTAGAAATTAATAGAATAAGAAAGGAAGGAAACCGCGTCCATGTGAGATTGAGAATGGGTAGCCTGGGTAGGGTTTTTGTGGTAGCCGGGCTAGTGGTCGGGCCGGGCTATTTTCGGGCTTAACCCGGAAAGCCCGAAAGCCCGAAACTCTATATTTATCCTACCCGGGCCCGGCCCTATTGACTTTTGACCGGGTTTTCGGGCCGCCCGAAGTCCGGTTTGACCGGGCCGGGTCGGGTGAAACCCGGTCAATCGGGTCGGGCTTCCCACCCCTACTTCTTCCTACACCAACGCCGTCGCCGCCTTCTTCGATTTTTCAGTGCTTCGTACACATCTCCTTGCCCGACGAGCTCTTCCCGGAAATCATGATTAGAAAAGCCCGAGGTTGAATTGGAGCCTCCACCTCGCTTTAGTTCACCATCGTGGAGCTTGAATCGGAGCCTCCTCCTCCATCCAGTTCACCACCGTGGAGTTTGAGTCGGAGCCTCCTCCTCCCTCCAGTTCACCGCCGTGGACAAGAACAACGGGACCGAATTGGTGGAGAAGTCGAGGGTCGACTTTGACGATTTAATGGAGTTGTATTCCTCAAAAATCGAGAAGAAGACGGAGGCGAAAGAGACGGATCTTGAAGAAGCTTGCAAAGTGTTTGTTTGGGGATTTAGGGGTGAAATTAGGGATTTGATGCAGATTCGACCTATGATCTACATAAGTAGAAGAAGAGGTAGAAAACGTAGAGGAGCGGCGGCCCGCAGAGCACGGCGGCTGGAGCAGCAACAACGTAGATTTCAAAGGTTGAAGATGAGTGACTGATTTGTCACATAGTTAAGTTTAGTGACTGATTTGTCACATAGTTAAGTCTAGTGACTGATTTGTCACATAGTTAAGTCTAGTGAATTATCTGTATAGTTTACAAACCTGCGGGTTATTCTTAATAATTATGAAAGATTACAATTTAAGTCCTATTGTTTACATTTTTGTTATAACATTTGAATTATATAAATTGGTTGTCGAATAACGTTTTAACTAGTTCGTGTAATTAGTTAACAAGTTTTGATAACTAGTCATCAACTAAATAACCTCGTTAACTAGTTATTCAATCATGATGTTAACTAGTTACGTCGATTAGTTAACTAGTTAACTCGATAAGATAACTAGTTAACTCGATAATTAACTAATTAACTCGATTAGATAACTAGTTAACTCGATATATTGGTTAACTAGTTAACTCGATATATTGGTTAACTAGTTAACTCGATATATTGGTTAACTAGTTAACTCGATTGGTTAACTAGTTATCATCTTAAAAAAATGTTAACTAGTTATCTTAGTCATGTTGTTAACTAGTTAACTCGATAAGTTATCTAGTTAACTAATTATGTTAATTTGATAACTAATTAACTAATGTTGATAACAAGTTATCAAACAAAAAACGTTGTTAACTAGTTATCAGATAAAAACCATGTTAACTAGTTATCAGTTAAAAAAAATACTGTTAACTAGTTAACAACAAAAAAAATGTGTTAACTAGTTAACTAATTTTGATAACTAGTAATCAACTAAATTTTTTGTTAACTAGTTATCTAAATCATGATGTTAACTAGTTATCAAACAAAAAACGTTGTTAACTAGTTATCAGGTAAAAACCATGTTAACTTGTTATCAGTTAAAAAATCACTGTTAACTAGTTAACCGCAAAAAAAAAGTGTAAAACTAGGAAAAAAAATTCAAAAAAAAATTCAAAAAAAAAATTCTCGCCGGAAAAGTCGCCGGCGACGGCGGCCGGTCGCCGGAAAAGTCGCCGGCGACAGTGGCCGGCCGCCAGTGGTCCCCTGTGAATTAAATTATTTATTTTAAATATAATAATTAAATTATATGTGTAAAGTCCTAAATACTCCTAATAATCTAGATCATTAGATTGGTCAAATGGTCAAAGGGTGATCTAATGATTGAGATGAAGATTGGAAGTTTTCAACCCTTGAAAATGGTTGGATGGGATCAGCTGCCAAAACTCTCCAATTTCAAACAAAAAATCTCACCACTAACCCATTTTCATGGAAGTGAATTTCTTTATGACTTATACATCTTTTACCAATTTTTATTTGTTAATTAATTTTCAATATATGACATCTGCATTATTTTCATAAATATCACTTTAGTTTTTTAACGCAAATATCACTTTAGTTATTGTTGTCATATTTATTTATTTTCATCATCCCTCAAAAATTAATATCTTATTAAATTTATTTTGATCCGTCTAAAATTTAAAAGATTATATTATTCATATATGAGCATTTCCCGTAGATCAACATTTTATAGGTTTATCTAGATATCATCATTTAATTATTATTTTTATTTATCAATTTACTAAATGTCATGAACAAATCTCTCAAAGAGATTAAATATTTTTATAAGAAATTAATTTATAGTTGAAAATTTAAGTGAACAAAAAATAAATTTATTTCCACTATCCCTTTGGGATTTTAAACATTTTTTAACTACTTGTAAAAAATAATTAATTGATATTTTTCGGGTGTTTGGATAGAAATTATATGAAATGTTATTCTATTATTGTAAATACTAAACAATAATCCTTATAAAATAATTATTTGAATAACTTTGTAATTTAACTTCACTCATTCCAATTATCTAATTTTTGTTTTTTAAGTAAATATTAAATTAATTATTAAAAATAAATAGATACGTAGTCTATGATGAGTGATACAATAAGAGAATGTTGCTTACACTTTTAAAATAAGTTTGATTTATCAGTATGATATGAAAATATATTAAATTTCAAAATATAACTATAATTTTTCAATTGAACGGGACTATAACAAGGTTTGTCAGAGTGAGTCAGGTGTAACCACCTCAAAGAGGTCGAACTAGATTGATTCAATTTATTTATTTATTTTTTATGAATAATTGGTTTCATTTCATCAAAAAGCATTAAGTACAACGTTCCTATAACCAAAAATGGTAAACGCTTTTCAAAATGATTCGGTTCACCATACACCTCTTAGAGAGGGATCTGGATTGACCTACACATTTGAAAAGCTAATATATACAAGAACGATAAGATATCATCCAAAATCTATCACTAATCCTACCAAAAGCTATACTTCGTAAATCTTGTTTAGCTTCAAATATAATGTCCTCTAGGGTCTGCCTCTGCTTCCCAAAGCATCTACTGCATCTTTCACGCCATATAGCACTTACAGCATGAACCCATAGTCCTTTGTAAACTGCTAACTTCTCTTTGCTCCCCAAACCGAGACCAACTTCATCCAGCACTCCTTCCCAAGAATCACTCTTAACAGCAGAGAAAAGAGCTTGCAACACACCCTTAGCAAAGGAGCATTTCCAGAAAACATGGTCACGAGCATCCACTCCATCTGCACAAAGAACACAGCTGATATCTATAGATCATACCCCAATGTACCATATCAGCTCTCCAAGTTTCTTTTCCTTGTACCAATAACCATGAAATAAAGCTATTCCTAGCGTTACAAGACACCCCCCCCCCCCCCCCCCCCCAAAAATGTCTCACTCCAGGGAACAACTGGGTGTTTAGGCCTAATGGAAGCCCAAACTGTAGACATCTTAAACTTTTCCATGAGACAGCCATCCCAAGTCCTGCCCCATCAGCATCATCACCCACAAACAGCTGAGCTGTAGCTCTCATTTTCAGAATCTTGCTCCAGGTCCAAGATCATGTGCCCTTTTTCAAGTCCCAAACAGACTTGTTCTTTGATTATGTACTTCCTCATCCTATTTAATTATGAAAGTAATTTTCTAAGAGTAATATCGGAGCCGGATCCAGCTCCAACCATTTCTTGGGTTGGAATCCGGTCCAACTCTTTCTCAGCCATTAGATCACCCATTGACCAATCCAATTGCCTAGATTGTTAGGGGTATTTAGGACATTACACACATAAATTAATTATTATATTTAAATTAATTATTTTTTTTAACGGATAACAGTTAACATGATTTTTACCTGATAACTAGTTAACATCATGATTTAGATAACTAGTTAACAAAAATTTTAGTTGATAACTAATTATCAAAATTAGTTAACTTTTTTTATGAATAAAAAATTAGTTAACTAGTTAACACATTTTTTTGATGTTAACTAGTTAAAGTGTTTTTTTAACTGATAACTAGTTAACAATGTTTTTTGTTTGATAACTTGTTAACAGATTTAGGCGATAACTTGTTATCAACATTAGTTAACTAGTTATCAAATTAACATAATTAGTTAATTAGATAACTTATCGAGTTAACTAGTTAACATCATGACTAAGATAACTAGTTAACATTTTTTAAGATGATAACTAGTTAACTCATCATGACTAAGATAACTAGTTAACATTTTTTAAGATGATAACTAGTTAACCAATCGAGTTAACTAGTTAACATCATGACTAAGATAATTAGTTAACATTTTTTTAAGATGATAACTAGTTAACCAATCGAGTTAACTAGTTATCAAATTAACATAATTAGTTAACTAGATAACTTATCTAGTTAACTTATTTAGTCGATAACTACCTATCAAAATTAGGCACTTAGTTAATGTTTTATTAAGTATTAACTAGTGACTTATTGGCAACTACATAAAATTGTGCGGCTGTATTTGTAATTTTAAAAAATTATTAAACAATCACCCACATTTTAGTTACAGATTAGTCACTTAATTTAATTATTTGACATTTCAGTCACTCTTCTTCCTCACCCCTCCATCCTCCCTGCCAACGACCTGCTCTCACCCAGGTCAACGTCTGACACCATATTTTCCCAATCCGTCACACTTAGCTCACGATTCACCATCGGCCACCAAGGCGGCGATCCGTACTCAGTCGGCGCCAACCCCTATCCCTCCCACCAGATCTCGATCAACGTCGGCCACCATGGCCGAAACTTGACCTTCTTGTCGTCGCCGGCGGCGGTGGCTTCGATTTCTTGTCCGATGCGACTGGCGGCGGTACGATCTCCACTACTACTAGTAGTAGTATTACTACTCCGCCGCTGATCCCTGCGTACAATCAGAACAAAATGTTCGGCGGGATACAGATCTCACCGGCGGCGACGACGGTGGTGGTGGGGAGTGGTTCGACGTCGACGGTGGGTTTGAAGGGCGGCGAGGATCAGATGATTAAGAATAATGATAATAGTCAGAGCAATAATTACAGTAGTTGGGCCGGGCAGATAGGAGGGAAGGAGAGAAGGTAGGGTTAGTTTATTTTTTTAAATATCAATTTTGCTCCTCCTGTCAAATGGTTGGAAGTGGTCCAACCAAAAATGGTTGGGTCCGGATCTTGTGCCAGTAATATCAATTATATATTTTTCGTCATATTTTAATGCATCAAAATATAATATAATATCACATAAGAGCTATTTAAGCTAAACAAATAGAAAATAATTTAAAGTAATTAGGCTTGGCAATGGGTATCTGCAAATTGGGTACCCACCCGAAATTCGGTTAAATTGGGTGGGGATTACCCGTTGACTAGGTAAAGTTGACGGATATGGGCAAATTCGGTACTCAGTTAAAGTGGGTAACGAGTGGGGACGGGTTTCAAGGTATCCGCTCCATACCCAACCCGATGTGTACCCAATATGAAATAACGTTGTATTAGCCATAATATATCATCTATGTTTAACGGACCAGTCTCAATTTCTCCTTCGGTCATTCACTTTTTCACTTCAACTCATCAATCGAGCAGTCTTTTGTTCCTTCTCGAAACCATAATGCTCTAAAAATCGTAGGTTCCATCTCGAAAATCTCTTTGCAATCTAGATGCAGAGAGATTTGAGATTCACTCAATAGGTATCGGGTAAACCCGATACCCATGTCGGGGCGGGTATGGTTTGAATTTTTTACCCATTTAGTCTCGGCGGGCGAGTAAGAGTAATATCCATTTAATAAACGGATGGGTAGTTGATATGTGGTACCTGAACCTGTGGGTAGTAGTTACTTAAAAAAAAACTCGGATGATATATGTTTCAAATAAAAATAAACTCACTTATTCATGAATATGTAACGTATATATTTTTGGTAGTCTTACGAAGTTTATATCTCTATACTTTCAGTTGCCAACTCATCAACCTCTCTCCACATCAGCAATGCTAGAATTGTAGAGGTGGATTTACCCTTTTTATACTTTATTAAAGCCAAAATATAATAAAGAAAAATTTCCGAGGAAGAAATCAGTGGATTCCTTCGAAGGCAGAGTAGAGTAGCATTAAAGAACACCCGCAGCCGCAGCAAGACAGACAACTTACTAGAGCTCCTCTGGTCAGAAGAAGAAGAAGAAGAAGAAAATGGTGTCTGACTCTGCAGTTGCTTACTTGCTATGTGCCTTGTTTGTGGCAAAATCGTTCCACTTTGGTATTTTCCTTTTGTCTTTACTCTGTTTTCTCTGTACTCTGTTTTTTTCTGCCAATCTCTTAATTCAATGTTTTATTCTTAAATTAGCCTTAGGTACCGCGATGGAGGCTGAGAGAGTAGAGGGCGCGATACCTGTGACGGGGCAGTACTCACCGCCGGAAGGGAATACGACGTTCCTTGAGGGAACAACATGGTGCGTGGCGGCGGCAGGTGCTTCACAAATAGATCTGCAGAAGGCATTGGACTGGGCGTGTGGGTTAGGAATGGCGGAATGTAAGGAGATACAGGTGGAAGGAGCATGCTTTCACCCAAACAACTTGGTATCCCACGCTTCCTACGCTTTCAATAGCTATTACCAGCAGAATGGCAACTCCGACATTGCCTGTAACTTTGGCGGAACTGCCATCCTTACCAAGCACGACCCCAGTACGTTTATTTTATATGTTGGTATGTTATTAGTCTTGTTTTCTTAAATGTTTATTAATTTTGATATATGTTGCAGGTTATGGCAAGTGCACATATGCTGCTTCAGCTGGGTAAGTAGTTGTCAACTTCAATATTTGGATAGTGCACATATGCATGCAACATATTTTACTTTTTTTATATATCAAAGATTGAAATTTTTCATGATCAACAGATCAGTTGGATGGGGAGTTGAGTTGAGAGCAGAGGTTGGAATATGGTGCAAGTGTGCTGTTATTGTGATGCTGCTATTCTACTTGGAAACTACGTAGATGATGGATGATTAACTAAAGAAAACGGGGAAAAAGATGGTATCTGTATTTTTGTTGTTGTTGAGTACAACTAGTACAGTGTCTGTCTGTCTGTGTGGAAGTGTGGATGTTATTTTGTAAAGCAGAGAGAGAGCATCCCCGAAAGGGAATTGTTCCTATCGTGGCGTGTAGGTTAGAATTTGGAATCTCTAATCCTAATCTAACTAACTAATTAATCCAATCAGTTTTTTTACTTCCTATCCGGACCCAAGTTAATTGATCATAACCCAATGTAGGTAGGTAATATACACAAACATAACTGAATTTATTATTCTTTTGGGATATTAAAATATTTTTAAATAATTTCTAAAAAATGAAACATATATTAATTTTAGTTACTCCAGCAATCATAACATTGATATTTTTATTATCAATTTCTTTATAACTAATTATTCCTACAAAAATGATCCCCATTCAACTTTAAAAAAAGGTGAAAATCACTATTTTTACTTTTCATAATAACAGTTGTTTAAATAAAAAATGTCATATTTATTTAATATATATATTATTCAGTTATGAAAGAACATGTCCCAAATGATTTAAATGAAAATGAAATTTTTAAATAAATTTTAATGTTAAAATAATTAATACGTTCTGAAATTTTAGAGTGGGTTACAAAATATAAAGTAGTCCTCAAATTTCAAAATGTTGAGGATATCATAGAAAAAAATTATAATTTAAAGTCAATTTTAATTTACTTTCTCCTTAACTTTGGATATCTTACTCATTAGCAATTTTATTATTTTATTTAAGGGACAACGAGACTATTTTCTATGTACCAAAATACTATTTAGTTACTCTATGAAATAAATCACCTGAAAATCAAATTAATATTCATGATATTATTGAGTTGTATATAATTTTAAATTAAATACTAACAAAAAATGTTTAACATTAAAATTAGTTAATTACATATCTAAAATAATAACTATACATGAAAGTATCAATGGATTCTCATACTTAGAAATTCATGATATTTAATAAATTTTTAATAGAAACATGTACCTTATCAACACATTTACATGTATAAAATGATCCATTAAATTCACTAAAATTAAATGAGCATCCCAATAATCAACAAATTATTGATGATATGATATCCTCTTAATTCTAGATAGATAAAAGCTTCTTATCATAAATTTTTTATTATTAAATTCAAGTATTATACTTTAAATTGATACATTAATATTTTACAATCTAAAAAGGGAAAATATTACTTTGCCCCCTCTACTTTGCCAAGTTAACAAACAGCCCCCTATACTATGAAATGATCAATTTACCCCCTCCTACTATGTCAACCTAACAAACAGCCCCTTCCATCCAAAATTCTGTTAAGTGATGAGTCACCAATATGATTCATCCATAATTAATGACAGTATATTGCCACAACATCGACTTTCATCCATATTTGTTAGTGACTCAACTAAATTAAAAATTAAAAACAAAAAAGGCAATAAAAAATTAATTTTAAATGTATAATAAATATTATATAATATAATATATATATATATATATATATATTAATATATATTTAGTTTTGTTATTTTTTTATTTTTTCAATTAAATTCAATAAATATTTGTATTTTAAAATTTTCAAAGTTATTTTTAGAAAAAAATTGTATATTTATTTTAGAAAAAAATTATTTTTATTTTTAATATTCAAATCCATAAACGAAATATTTAAAAAAAAAATTTTATATTTTATTTATAAATTTAATTTAATTCTTTTCATAATTTTTGTTTTTCTCTTTTTAGTTTAGTTGAGATGGATGAAAGTTGATGATGTGGCAATGTACTTTCATTAATTGTGGATGAGTCATATTAGTGAGTCATCACTTAACGAAATTTTTGGATGAAAATTTGGATGGAAGAGGCGGTTTGTTAGGTTGGCATAGTAGAAGGGGGTAAATTGATCATTTCATAGTACAGGGGCCTATTTGTTAACTTGGCAAAGTAGAGGGGGACAAAGTATCATTTTCCCATCTAAAAATTACATAATATAAATTATTTAGTTCCATTTAATTAGTTCATAATTATTTGTATACCTTGGTAGTTTAACTCCACTCATTTCAATTTCAAATTTTTCAAGTAAATATATAATTAGTTATTAAAACTAAATAGATATGTAAGTCTATGATTAATGATATAATAAGTTAATCATAGACTTACATATCCACTCCGATGCTAAGCTTCATATCAAGAGTAATTTTACTAAATTAAATAGATATGTAAGTCTATGATTAATTATTATTAATTTAACTCCAAAGTATACTAAATGGTCTAACTAATTATTTGTATACCAAAAGTTGACATGGAAAAAATGATAATTCAAAGTCAAAATGCATGTATCTAGCTTTCATCTTGGGGATTTTAGTGGCATTAATAAGGTACTTGCTTTATCTATAAAACCATTTAATATATTCTAACACATTTCTAACTTCTAAAGTCTATATGCCATGTTAAAATTATAGGCTACGTTCTTTTCTTGAGTAGCATCATCCATCAATTCCTTAGTAACTTTATTTAAAATCCCTTAACTTAGAGATCTATGTAATATTACATTAAGTTTAATCAAAATATTTTTTTATTAAAAAATTATCACGATATATTGATATTTCTATTAAATTTTATTATTTTGAGAATAAACACAATTATATATATGCACCATATTTGAAAAAAATTACAAAGAGAGTAGTTCTAATTATGGTCAATATACTCTTTCACATTTTTTAACTTCTATAAAATTTATAATTAATTAGCTCTCTTATTCGTTAATAGAGATATACCGTTAATTCTACTTAATATGAGTAATTTAATTCAATGTGCATCATATTTTGAAAATACTACGAAAAAGATGCATATATAAATATATATTGATTAAGTAACTCTATACTAACTCAAATAAACAAATACAAAATTATCAATCAAAATATTGACCACTACACAAAGGGGCGGAACCAGGACTAGAAGATGCCCTGAGCCGAAATTGGCTGTTTGGTTGATGGATTTGGGTTCGGGAATCGGGGTCCAACTTCCAACCTACTGGGAATTGGCTCAAATAATTGCACTATAATTCTCAGTGGTTTGGGAATTGAAATCCAATTCCCAATCCCAATTTCATCAACCAAATGAAACAAATTTTTACATAAATTTTAATAATAGTATAACATAGTTACTACTAAAATATATAATACGACATATATATCATTTACTTTTCAGTATGTAATGCTATTCACCATTAGATCATCGCGCCCGGTATATTTGTTCTTAAGATTATTAGTATTACTTTTTACCAAGTGAAAATTGGAATGTGTCACCGGCGATTTTTTTTAATTTGAATGATTTATCATCAAATATTGTATTTTTACTCATTTATTAGTCAAAATAAAATGATATTGGACTTACTCAACCCTCTACACATGTTGACGAAATATTAGTATTAAAGAAGAGTATATGATTAATATGATTGAGTATATTAACTATATTGGCTTAAAAAGATAAATGTTTTAAAATATATTTATTTTTTAAGTTTGAATAACAATGAACTGAGTCGAGTTAATATAACATTGAGCCTGATTTAAAATTTGTACTGAGTCAGAATTGAAAAAATTACATAATTACACTCAAATTTAATGCTCGGGACCGAAAATGGGGTGAGTCGGGGCTCGGCCTGGCTCCCCCTATCTCCGCCCCTGACTACACATACAAGATACTTGGTATGTTTATGTATTTTATATATATGAATCTACGTTTGAGATCCTAACAGCAAATAATATTAATTATACTAATTTCCAAAAACTCATAGTACTAAGACTTTGGCGGTGCTCTAAGTTATGATGATTGGTGTAATTTATCTTAATAATAATAATAATTTTGTTCCATATTAATTTTATTTCTTCCAAAAATTAGAATTATATATTATTTGTGGGTTGGACCCCTCCGACGGGCGGGCAAAATACTAGTAATATATATAGGAATATAAAACAACCCCTCTTTATTCTTTCTCCCCTTAACTTTAGCTAAATAACTAATTATATTTTTTCTTTTTATTATTTTCTCTTTCATATTTAATTTAACTAAGAAAAATAAGTCTGAAAAAAAACTTAAAAAGCCCACCCACGTTCATTAACTTCCACTTTTTAGTTTTTATGTATTAAATGATTTTTAATAAAAAAAAGTTATATAATATTATTTTAATTTACACGCACACTTTTAATATAAAATGATATATGCCCTCACAAAATATTTTCAATTATTTTAGTACTAGCTTTTTTGCCCGCCCGATGGCGGGCTTGATGAGTAAAACAATATTTTCGTCAAGAAATTATCTCTCCTATTCATAATCTTTACAACTTTCTTCAATGTCTTTCATAAAAAACTTTATTTCAATGTTATTTACTTTGTTAAATTCGAAAAATATAAAAACATCATGTAATGCCGATGGCGGAGTTAGGACTCAAGTAGACCCTGGACTCGTTACATGAAATGCAATAGGTAGAACAAATTTTTATACAAAAATACACATATTTTTGCTATATGGGTCTGGGGGACCTTGGGCCCGGACCCAGGGTTGACTCCCCCTGGCTTCGCCACTGAGTACTACTCGATGTATATCTAACCATTCAAATTAAACCTATTGAAAGTCACCAACTATTCATAAAATTACTTTTGAAAAAAATATTCTAAGATTAATTATAAGAATTGTTTGTAATGTGATTAGTTCTAGATATAAAGTTTTCTCGAAAAATCCATAAATAGGATTAAAATCAAGGAAAAGCTATAAGTTTATGATAAAGAAATAATATTATTAAGAAATATCTCTTGCATGGGATAATACCTTCACTATTTTGACATTTATCTCGATCGAAGTGTGTTATGTGAAATTTTTATCCCTAATCATGTTCTATAAAGAATGTAACTTTACAATAAAAGGTTATGTCATGGAATTAAGAAACGGGAAAGCATAATTTTGTAACAAAGTCAACGACATTCATAGATAATAAAATTAACATATATGAAGGTTCACGTGTGATATGCAAACATTGTCTTTATTCTAGTATGTTGAAAATAGATTATGTAAATAAAATCAAATTGTTTTATGATCGACAACGTTGGGAAAAAAATATGATTGAAAATTTAAATTATTTAAAGAGTTTTTTGTTAAGAATTTTATTATTGGTTGAAGTTCCAGTTGTAGAGGAAAGTAGAGGAAAATGTAGATTGATGTTCGGTAGCGTTGGAAAAATATGATTGAAAATTTAAATTATTTAAAGAGTTTTTTAAAGAATTTATTATTGGTTGAAGTTCTAATTTTAGGGGAAAATATAGGTTGACGTTCGACCCGTTGGCCGATGTATGTTTGACCGATTAGCTAAATAAATTTATTGATTATATGATACTTAATTATAATTAATAAATGTGAATTTTTGTTATAAACGATAATATTTTTGTGATTTTTCTCTTAAGCCCAATATTTTTATATTACTAAAATAATATTTTAAATTTATATTATAGAAATGATAAATTTTAATTTATTTAGGTTTTAATTATATCATTTTATTTTTTTATCCCTAAGATAATGTTATTGTAATCAAATAAGCATTAAATTATGATAATATTTAATAGGGAAAATAGCACTCTCCCCCTCTCTACTTTGTCAACTTAATAGATTGCCCACTGTACTATAAATAGTTCTTTTTACCCCCTTCTACTTCGACCACTTTGACTTTTTGGTCCTTCTTTTCAACTACCGTATTTTTAATATTAACTTTGGGAACATTTGCACATCGAAGAAGAGAGATATTGGATGTAGGAGACAAAGAGTTGGGCAGAGAAGGCAGAGAAGTAAATTGAGGAGATATCACGAAAAGTATAGTGAAATACGAATGACTTTAAAACCACACGTTTTATTCATCAATTTCATCTTATCTAATTATATATATTTATATTCCTAATTAAAAAATGCTTAGTAACCTAATACGTAGTTATTGGAGCTAAATGTGCATTAATCAACGCGAGGAAGATGAAAGCTGCAACAAAAGGAGCCGAATTGCAAAATGGTCAAAGTAAGAGGGCGGTAAAGAGAGTGATTTATAGTGTAGGGTGCTATCTGTTAAGTTGGCAAAGTAGAGATGGGCAAAGTGCTATTTTCCCTATTTAATCATATAAGTCATATAAAAAAAAACTACATGTGGGATAATTTCAATAGAAAATCATTTATAAATAAATAGAACACCAATCTATCAATGTTTGTAGACAAAATATATAAAATTTGACTGAAAGATTGTAAAATTATATCTAGTGTACTTCCATACGGTATCCATAAACCCAAATAATAAATTTTAGTAACAAAAGTTGTATTTTTTAATAGGTCTAACAAAATTCATAATAACATGTATTAGAAAAATACAAAAGTAAAGTTTACATTGAACATGATCAAAATTTTCTTATAATATTGAGTCCAAAATTATGATGGATGAAATATAAATGAGAAATTATAGTGAAAAATTGGAGAACTTTTGCTTGAGATAGTGAATAATGAATTAATTACAATAATTTTGCCTCACTTTCTTAAATCAGTTTAGCCCTTTTTAGAAAATTTGATGTGTGTATGCCTAACTTGCAATTGACATGGAGCGAGTAATGATATTTATTTTTCAACATGTCCTAGCCCACCTTGTTTTTTTTACTTTCATTCAGTTAAAATTTAATTTTAAGACTCAATTTATTGAATAATAATAATAAAAAATTAGAGAATCATTGTTATCAAACTAATCAAATATGGTCTTTATTCGATAAGAAAACAATCAGCTTTAAATCATGATGATTGATGAAGATAACTATAAAAGCCAATTCTCTTATTTTATTGATTGAATAATTTACATTTAAGCTCATTAGAATGTTTGTTAAATAATTACAATTTGAATTGATGAAAATAATTTAATTTACGTAAATAATAAATATTAGAAACAATATGGAAAATATATATATGTTATGCGCTTATTGAAATTTTAATAAAAACAAATGGCAAAATATATATGTTATGCGTTTATTGAAGTTTTAACAAAACTCGGTAGCTAGTTATTACTATTATCGGACTGATTGTAATGAAATATTAAACATTAATCCAATAAAATATTTACAATAAACTTATTATTTATTAACATTTAAATGAAATAGGTAAAAAAAAAAGTTTTAAATGAAACGAAAGAAATGCAACTAAATCCCACCATAGTGAAGGGTAAAAAACGTGGGAGAGAATAAAATAAAAGTGGTTGACATGGATTATTTTCTGTTATTATTTATTATTTAAATATTTAAATAAGAATTAATTAATAAGATAATTTTGATTGGCTAATTTGCTACATTTAAGGAGAGAAGGAATAAAAGAGGGGGTCTTTTATATTCCTATATATATTATAATAGATATAATCATATCCTCTCCAACTCTTCAAATTATAAAATAAATATGAATAATATTTTGGTATTTAGATTACTAAATTTGGCAATAAGAAAAATCAATAGTTCTTTGATTTTGTAACTCCATAAATCATATTTATCCTACTAATGTAATTTTAAGTCAATTTTTCTAGCATAAAAATAGTGTACTCTGCGAGAAAATGATCATGTTAAAATTTAAGAAAAGATTATTATATTTATTCATAGTCATGTATTAGAAAAAAATTAATAAAGCATTTAACTCGCTAAAATTAATAACTTAGAATATATTCTTTTCATTAATATATACTTGGGTTTGGGATCATTTATAATTAATTATTATAATTCAAAAGGTAATACGAAATATTTAAACAAAAAACATTTTCACTTTTCTCCTTTTTCATATTTTACAAAGCATATGTTTCTAAATTTTAACATGCCATTAAAAAATTACTTGATGTATTAGTTTCATTTTCTAAATAACCTAATAGTCAAATCTTTAATTTATCAGAGGAAATTTTTTAATCAACACTAGATTGAACCATATACATGTCCGAATTTTTAAATATGAATAAACTATGTAAAATTTCATAATTTTAAATTTAATTTTCATCAATTTTATTTTATTTAGTTAAAATATAATTTATTCTAAAGAAACTATACATCATTCCACTCACTACTTAGTCTATCAATTAGTACTTTCATATCTACATTCTTTTTGAATAGATTGTTCCAGACATGAATATGGTCATTGGTGCAAACCAAGTTTTTTATATAATGTTTGGAATAAAATTTATTTTATCCATTCTTTTTGTATGACATGTTATGTATTAAATTTTTTAGTCAGACCAAATATTGATTTTGATTATTTATCAGGGCTCTGCAATTTAGTTTCTTAGAGTTAATAATTCAAATAAAAAAAGCTAAGAGATGAAAATGGTGGTGATAATGTGATAAAACTTTGAGAAAACTGAAAATAAAACTTATAAAAGTTAGTGTTTTTGATGATGAAAATAAATGGAGACTTATAGCATAACAATATCTTTTCCATTACTGTTAGCTCTCACATTAATATATTATTGATGATTAGAGATGAAGAATCAATTAAACTAATAAAATTTTGTTTTGGAATGTGATTTTCGATGTGCACATTTTATGAAGGAGGCAAAAATTATAAATAATGTGTCCAAGATCAAAATAGTAATTGATGTGATATGCTTACAGATATTAATTTTTTCTGTAAAAATAATATAAACATTTATTATTTATTGATATCATGTACTGTAAATTTACAAACTATAATGGAGGATAATAAACTAAAATTCACTCTTTAATTATATTGTATCCTATCGTCATAGTTTTCCCTTACTATATTAATTAATAAGTTTTAGAAATACCATAATTTTAATAAAAAATATTTAAATCCAATGTTTTTGCAATGTCTTATTACATGGACATTATCTTACTAATAAATAATTTATTAGATGGTAATCATATAACTATATTTTTCGTAATTATATCCGTGGTGAAATTTGTGATGTTAAAATTTAAGAATATTCCATTCTATTTATTTATTCATATTGATGTAATAAAAATATTACAAATTATTCATAAAAAATTATTACAACTTTTAAAGAAAGCAATCAACTCACTAAAAATAATAATTCAACACATGTTCAGTTTTTAAGTTTTCAGAAATTTCATCAGTGTGAAACTATATCCAATGTTTTATATATTTGAATTGGACTATTTAATATTTAATTAATAATGCAGTAGGTACTAATAATCATTTTTTTTTCTTTTCACATTTCTCCTTTTTCATAGTTTACAACATATAGGATTCTAAATTTTAATAGGCTATTGATAAACATAATTGAACTAATGAATATTTTTCTCAATAACATAATAGTCATTTCATTAATTTTGTAGAGGAATTATTTTAACCATTACTACTACATTGAACTTGATACATGTCCAACTTTTAAAACATGAATAATTTATTAAAAAATTTCAAAAAAATGGAACTTTCATTAACTTTACGTTTTTTACTTAAAAATATATTAAATAATGTGTACCACTCTACTCTCTACTCAATCTCTCTATAAGTACTTATATCCACATTCTAGCTAGAATCTCAAGCTTCGTTTAGATAACTACTTTTATTTGATTAATCTTTCCGTCTTCCCTACTATTGATCATCTTCTTTAAGTTTTTTAGTCAATCACTCATATCATAAATACCATTTTCTTCATTTGTGCATATATTTTTGTCTGAAATTCAGTGTATCCATTCTTTTAACATGACATGTACATACATATTGAGTTTTTTAATTAATCCACACTCTTAAAATTTGGCAGTTATATGAAATACTTGAATGTTTCTCTCAATGAAATTCAACAATTTGACTTAGATCAATCTTCTAACTCTTGAATTTTAATACAAAAAAAGATAATTTAGGATGATTATTACCCGAACATAAAATACGACAATTGGGAAAGGGATATCAACTATTCAGATCCAAATCAAACAGTTGTCAAGCCTATTCATTTATGATTTTATTTTTCATTTATGTGAATTTTTTTTTTATAATTGTTATCATTGTTATAGTTAATTTCACAAAAATGTTTGGATACCATATATACATGAACCTCCATATATGATAGTTATATTATGTATCAATGTTGTTATCTTTGTCACATGATTATTAGCTTTCAGTTTCATTAATGTTATGATATAAAATTTTATTGTAATGTTACATTACATTATAAAACATGGTCTTTGTAATGTTACATTATATTACAAAACATGATTGGGGATAACAGTCTCACAAAACACACTTGCCGATAATGTCAAAATAGTAAGGGTACTATCCATGTTTGCAAGATATATTTCTTAGTATCATTATTTCTTTATCATAGATTATGGTTTTCTTTGTTTTTATTCATACTCTATTAATTTTTCAATAAAAAATTCTTTCAAGAACTACTCACATAATAAACAATTCGGGCTGTGGGTTGAATTGTTGACTTTTTGGTCAATCGGGCCATGGGTCGGGCTGGGATGGCTGGGTTTATCGGGTCGGGTCAGCATTTTGCTAGCTCTAGTCCTCATATAAGTACACTAATTATCACCATTCAATTTCTAAGAGGAGATCTAATAGTCCATGTTAAAAGGATATGAGTGTAATTACATATCTTTAATTTTGGGCAACGGATCTGAGTCCAAACCTTTTCGGTTTGGACTGTTCCAAACCCCATAGGAGGAGGGGCAAAATCGTCAATTGATTAAAAATTAAAAAAAAACCCTAATTTCCCTACAACTTCCTTTCACTTCCGTTTGCAGTAGCGCAGCCGCCGCACCGCTCCCGAGGCTACACCTACAACGTCTTCCGCTCCCAAGGCTTCCTTTCACCTCATCTACGCTCACGGAGAAGCTGACACATCGTCTCTTCCTCACCTTCAGCAGTACGACCAGCAGCCGCCTCCCCTGGTTCAAATCAAAGCGCGGCCGCCGCGATCTTGTCCTCTTCCAGAAGAGCAGCCTGTAGCAAGAGATCCAGACACCCAAGAGAATACCCCTCAATGGACGACGAGAAATAAGAGGAGGAGGAAGACCTGCAAATCGGAAGTCAGTCCTCGCCGGAAGGAGACCCAAGGTTGAAGACGAGTGATTGATTTGTAAAATATTAAAGTTCAGTGACTGATTCGTCAAATATTACAGTTTAGTGATTGATTTGTCAATATTAAAGTTTAGTGACTGATTTGTCAAATATTAAAGTTCCTTGACTGATTTGGCATGTTTTCAAAGTTGAGTTACTGATATGTCACATATTAAGTTCAGTGACTGAATTGTAGTTTGAAAATTTTTAGTAACATTAAAATGTGAAATTTTGCATGGTTGAAATAACATATAATTATATAATCGGATCATTGGTTATCTACTAAATAATATTGTTAACAACTTGATAACTAGTTAACTCCATTGGTTAACTAGTTAACTTGATAAGTTAATTAGTTAACTCGAGTAGATAACTAGTTAACAAGATTATTTAGTAAAAATGAAAGTTACAATTAAAACGGTTGGTTAAGTAGTTAACTCGAGAAGTTAACTAGTTAACTCAAGAAGATAACTAGTTAACTTGATCGGTTAACTAGTTAACTCGATAAATCATGATGTTAAACAAGTTAACTAGTTATCTGCTTATAAGTAGATAAGTTAACTAGTTAACAACTTGGTTAACTCGATTGGATAACATGTTAACTAGCTATCTATGATAACTAGTTAACTGTAAAAACTCAGGTTAACTAGTTAACTAGTTATCAATAAAAAATTATTATTAACAAGTTATTAGTAAAAATCAGGTGAACTAGTTAATTTTCCCTCGCTGGAAAAGTCACCGGAGTTTGTTCGGTCTCCGAAGCCTCGCCGGAAAAATCACCGGAAAACATGTTAACTGTAAAAATCCTAGTTAACTAGTTAACTAGACGTCGTCGGAAAAGTCACCGGAGTTTGATTGGTCGCCGAAAAAGTCACAAAAAAATTCCACGAAAAAAGTCACAGGAAAGTCGCCGGCAATAGTAGCCGGCGACGGTAGTGGCAACATAAAAGCATAAAGATAATAATAAAATTATTAAATTAAATATTTAAATTAAATATAATATTTAAATTATTTGTGTAAAAAGTCATAAATATCCCTAACAAATATGGACCATTAGATTGGTCAAAGGGTCAAACTAGATCTAATGGTTGTAGGGGGTTTGGAAATTTCCAAACCAAGCAATTTCTTGGATGCTGATCCGCTTCCTTAATTTTGCATATTTTTATTTTTTTAAGATATTTAATTACAATTAAGTTAAATCATTTTAATTTTTCATCTCTCACCACGGTTCTATTTTTCTGCCATCTGCACGTTCTTTTTGCTTCTCCGGCCATACTTTTTTCGGTCATCTTCTCCGTCTATTCTTTATAATCGCTCATTGTTCCTTTTTACATATTTAGGAACAGTCATATAGGGAGCGGTTTTACAATATTTTTGTTCACTGTTCCGTTTCCATATTTACGAACAATCATATAGACAACTGTTTTACAATATCTTTGTCCATGGTTTTTTTTCATATTTAGGAACAATCTTCTTGTAAAAAACAAGAACAATCTTAGAATTAGTTTGGAACTTTAGTTGAACTTTGTTCCTAATTAGGAATACAAACCCAAAAGAAGAAGATACTGAAGATGAAGACTTTGTTCCTAATTAAAAATTTGGAACACACATTGAAGAAGAAGATGAAGATCTAGACCCTATTTAGCTAAATCATAAGATCCAAAATTAAAAATCAGTATAAAAATAAATGTTACTAAATCGTCAATCGGAAGAACTTGTTACCAAGTCTCAAATCTATTTTTTTTATGAATAAGATCTGAGACTAAATTCTCCCAACTTAATACAATGGGATTTGAGACCTCATGTTAACAGAGATATTTGCTTTATGAACAAAATAAATAAATAAAACCACAAAATCCCTACCTAGCAAAAAAATCCATTCATTAAAACCAATGTTGTCAAGACCGGACCGGACATCGAATCGGTCCAGTGAGAGGTTCAAGGGTTTAAGGTCCGACCGATATCAGACCGTAAAACCCGATGTTAAAAATCGGTCTATGTAAACTTATAAATAATAACTAAATATGAGTATCATTAATGTATTATAAGAAACTCTAGGTAGTAAACCATAATTTAACTTAATATATATTACACTGTTATTAAGAAATAAAAACCCTAGATCTAATTATTTCACTATTTCTTCCGCCGCTTTTCTCTCCTTCTTACTTCTTCTTACGTTCTTCTTCTTTTAATTAAAATATAAGATTCTTGCAACAAAGATAACAGGTGAGGTGCCCCATCGGAGGTTGCGAGTGGGTTAGGGAAGCGTCGTCGGACGGCACCGATGGGGGAGGGGCATCGTCGTTGGAGGTTGTCGGCGCGGGCGGGTGAGAGAGGCTCGTCGTCGAAGGTTTCCGGCGGGTTGATGGAGGCGTCGTCTGAGGTGTTGACGGGTTGAGATAGGTGACACAAACGATGGTGGAAGATTGGATCGACGGGCGGATGAACGAAAGATGAGGAGTGAAGGACTGAACCGCTGAAAACCGCTCGAAACGGGTCAACCGATTTTCACGGGTTTCCCGGTTCGACCTGTTTCATAGGCTTCATTGGGCCGGTGGTGTTTAATGTGCAGACCGGACCGGGCTGAGTCCCGGTTCTCTATTTTTCGGTTGGACCGGGCGGTCCGGTCCGGTTATCACAACACTGATTAAAACCAAACCCACCGACTGCATCTCAACGCCTCATCATTCAAATCCTTTCACCAATCTCCCCGTCCGACTTTCTCACCGATCACCAAAATTATACACCGACATTATTTGTAATGGCAAAAAGGAGGAAAGCATTGAACGGTCGCCACAGGAGACAAGAAGTCATCTTCGTCTCGACGATGCCATCGCGTTCCGTTTGCAACTAACACCAACGATCTGATCCTCTTATTCCCGCTCGCACCCAACACTGATGATGTTGTCGCGGATGTGGTTTTTTACATCTAGATGCGTGAAACCTAGATTTTCAGTCCCACCAGCAGCCATCCGCATAGAATAAAAAATGAAACGTACATTGATTCCGCATCAGCATTTAGATCAACTATGATTTTATACATGACAAGAATCCTTCTCACACTTCTACTGAAGTGTCTTTCACCCTCTGGTATCCTTGGATGGTTGTGGTCATCCTTAAAATTAGTGATGATGTACTTACCTGTTTGAAAAGTTATCTTGTTAACTTGTTAACATGTTAACTAGATAACAAGCAGGAAGTTAACTAGTTAACTAGAATATAACTTACCTGCTCTTCTCTCAAATCTGAGGCTCATCATGGCTTTGCAACCAGTCCTTGTTTTACTCCTCTGTCTGGTTTGATTGGCAGGAGCAACTTCGCCTTTTTGTTTTACCCATCCTCGTTTTGTGCATATATGCACAATATAGTATTTGTAGTCAACTTTTTATTTCTTGCTATCAGTATAACCTGATTCCTAGCATAAAACCCATTGTGTTTTGCAAAATTTGAGTAGAAAGCCAATGCATCAGAGGATGATTCAAATTTCAGCATCTTCCATGTGCTCTTATCACATGGGATGATTGAATCTACATGAGCATTTTTTTTTTTTGTTAGCAGGATGATAAATGGTTTACTGGCAAGAATACTTATAGCAGAGAATTAACTAGTTAACTTAGAACTATTTAACTTATTGAGTTAACTAGTTAATTAGTAACACAGTGTTATCTAGTTAACAGACAAGGTTATCTAGTTAACAAGATAACAATTCAACTAGGTCAATTACTTGTTAACTAGTTAACAGACTGTTGACTAGGTAACAGTGTGTTATCTAGTTAACTTATTAACTAGATAACAAATACTTGTTAACTAGTTAACTTATAACGGGTTAACCGATAATTATCTAGGGGTCGTTTGGATGAGTGAATTGAGATGGAGAATTGGTTGGAATTGAGAGACTTTATTAAATTCCCTGTTTGGTAGGCCCAAACTTTGTCCGGAGAGTTGGATTGTGAATTCCCTAGTGACATTCAAATATCTCTTTTTAGAGTTTTCGAATAACCTAACTATATTCATCAAAAAAAAAATAACCTAACTACTATCAGGGAATTAAGATATCACTGTACAATTGACAGTGGCTGTCCTCATCAGAAACTCAAAGTAGCTCGGAGCCGGAGCCAAACCCTAACAATTCACCTGAGTCGGCTTTCACCGCCTCTAGCTTCTCCTCCTCGTCTGAATATCTCCGCCGGCTGAGGTTAATAATCTCCGTCGAATATCTCCTCCGGCTTAGGTTAATAATCTCCGTAGCCTATTCTTCCAACTTAACTCCTGTAATCCCAATAACTTTTTCTATTTCGAGACCAAACCTCAACAGATACAGCAAAGCAAGATGCAGAGAAACCAAAATCAAACAAAAAATAAGGAGCTGACCAAAAAACCCAAAGAATAGACAGATCTTTTTTGGCCATAAAACTCACAACAACTGAAAAAACTAACAACAATTAATTGATGAGAAGATGGCTTCTGATAACAAACTGTTCTTTGCCTGCTTGTTATTTCAATTCACTGGTTCATCAATCTCTAATGATTACTTTCTTGCTTGCATTCATGTTAATAATTTATTGATCCAATTACATACCATGTTCATAATTAATTGATGAGAAGTTCATGCACTTGGGCAAAGTTACATGCCATTATGACGACAATTCATCTGGACTATGGAATGGTTGACCAATTCATAGGATCCTTATTTGTTTATTTCCCCCACAAGTCACGTATTCTTTCATGCTATCCTTGCTTCTCATCAAGTGTTTCTTAGTTTCAATATATTACACGAGAGATTGATATAGTGTTGCAGTCAAATAAGTAGCTTTTAACAACTGCTGTCCTAGTACTCCATTGTTATTGGAGTCGAAGCTTTTCCTGACGGGGAAGAAAGAAATGTCTCATTCAAACTAAAACTTAAATTGGGGTAAAAATGTATTTTAACAAATTAATTAAAAATCCTCTAATTCAATTCCTTAACCTTAATTAGTTATGCAAACATGGAATTTAAAATTTAAATTCCCACTAATTCTCAAGAATTAAATTCTCTGCAATTCACTTCATTTCCCGGGATATTTAGATTCCGTCATCCAAACGACCCCCTAGTGTAACAAGCAAGTTAACTAGATAATAGAGAGTTATCTAGTTAACGCTTTCTTGTTAACATGGTAACTAGTTAATAACAGAGAGTTATCTAGTTAACACTTATTATTTAATTAAAAGAAACTTAACTAGATAAGACTTACTTGTTAACTAGTTATAAACAAGTTAACTAGATAACATAGTATTGACTAGTTAACACTTACTTGTTAACTAGTTAATCAAGAGTTATATAGTTAACAGAGAATTAACTTATTAACTTGTTAACAGAGATAACAAAAAGAACTATCAACAAAATTTCCTTACCTACTGAAATTGAATTAGTTTCATCAAGAGGATCTTCAAGATTTATTTCTGATTGCACCTGATCAGAGTTATAGAGGACTTGGTCGGAGTTACAGAGGAGTTGATCGGAGTTACAGACGGCTTGATCGGAGTTACAGACGAGTTGATCGGAGTTACAAAGGACTTGATCGGAGTTACCGAATATATGATCTGAGTTACAAAAGATCCGATCTTGATTGGAGTTACAGAAGACCTGATCCTGATCGAAGTTACAGAAGACATGATCCTGATCGAAGTTCATGTTTTGGAGAAAATCAGGGGAGCTGATCGGAGTTCTGTCTTCAGGGAAGAAAATCGGCTGAGAATTTAAAATATGGAAACTGTATTTCCCGCGGATTTTTAGGGGGCATTTTTAAGTAGACGACTTTGCCCCTGCTAGGGTTGTGGGGGGTGGGGGTGGGCTTGGGCCTGCGATGCACATGATCACTGGTCCTCCTGGTTTGGAACAGTCCAAACCCGGAGGTTTGGATCCAGATCTGAAGCCATGCAAGCAATCTGATTATGTAATTTTTTTAAATTTATGTAAACATTTTTTGCTATACTAGTGCAAGCAATTTGTCCTAGTGCAGGTATACATGTCCTAGTGTAGGCGCAATGACATATTTTTTGCTCACATTACTTGTCCTAGTGCACATTACACAAATCTGGATTTCAGTTTTTGTTATAACATCTTAACAAATTAAAAAAGTTTAAAAGGCAAGATAAAGATGAAGAACTAGAAAATAACCAAATCCACATTATTTTGACGATAATACATATACAAATACAACTAAATCATATATGCAATATCAATTTTCATTGCAATAGTACAAGCTAATGTCATTTTCAATTGCTCTAGTATAAGCTAATTAATTCCAGATCTGGAGTAGTTGTTCAGATTTCAACTATCGGTGCCGGATCTGAAGAGAGGAGTTGGTGCCTCCTCAGATCTACTATATGGACCCTCCCGTCCGTGAGCACGAGCGAGAAAAGTGTTGGCACCACGACGACGATTTTGGCTCATCACGATCTCGATCACTGCATACCTGCTTATTCATACGTAGTATGTATTTAGTATTCAAACTGATTACTTCCAAAACTAAATGACGTATGAATATGTTTAGAAGTATGAATTAGTATTGTGTATGAATTAGTATCATAAGATTCGTTGCTGAATAACAAAACTTTTGACGTTTAAAATATTAAAAATGGATTTAGAATGAAATAATTATACTAAGTTTAATCATTAAACCAAATCAAACTAATACAAATATGCGGAAAGTGAGAGAGAAAATGTGAGTTGACATAAATTTATATTTTTTCTATAACTTTTTCAGACTTCACCAAAGAACCTATATTACATTTTCATTTGTAACTCCACCACTAACAAACAAATATTTAATCTAAACCGTTTAAATGAATGGCAAAAAAAATCTTCATCCAACACCAACTAAAGCGAAATTACTCGTTTACACGACTTTTTTTTGAAATAATTGTTTAGTAAATCAACACTCTCACAAAATAATCAAATTACATTAATCATCAGATTTGTTGCGGAAGAAATTGGCGGTAGGAGAGAGTTATTGAAGAAACTTTCAGGAAAATTCAAGGTAGCGGCGGCGGTGGAAGATGGTGATGAGGAGAAGCAAACAGAAAAGGACAGATGGAGAATTCTGGCTAAGGACATGTCAGATGACCAACAGGACATCACCAGGAATAACATTGTACATTATATTTATAATTATGGTCAACTAACACCTCGTGGTCAGCAAGGACTACTCTCCGATGAAGCAATGGTCGACTGGAACCGATAAGGATTAATTGAAGGGTGGGGGTTGACGGCATGGAGATCAGAGAAGGTTGGTAACCGCTAGCGCTGTGCGACGGTTTCCTATGACAGATTTTATCTCTCTCTCTTCCTTTTCATTTTCCTTCCTTCCTTTATTTTTAGTTTTGTTATTATTATTTTATTATTACTTCGTATCTCGTTTCAGTCCAACAGGTTAGATGATTTATTCAGCAACATGGCAACATGCCTAATATCATGGTGTTGAACAAATGGCTCTTTTGTCTACCATTGTTTTTCATCAAAGGTTGGATGACTATTTATGTGAGTTTATCGTATCATTTATATTGGTTGAAATTAGGGTTGGTTACTTAAATGGTCACTGAACTTTGGCCGAATAACCCAGTGATCACTGAACTTCAAAAAATTTCCTAGCCATCACTGAAGTTTAACCGATTATCCTAGAGGTCACTGTTAGCTACGGACATCCATAATTTCGTCTGTCCGCTTATGTGGACTCGCCAAATGGGCTGCCACATCACACACGTTTGCCACGTCATAATATTTTATACAACTAAGATCCTCAATCATCCAACCGAAGTACCCAACTCGATTTCCAACTCAACTCCCCACCCAAATTAGATATGGCCGAAAAATCAGATCTCTTCTTTATCCTCCGTCCTCCTCATCCTCCTCCATCGCTATTACCGACTGCTCGATCTCTTCATATCCCCTGCTCTTTATCTCCTCATTTCCTCCGACCCCTTCTACCCTTCTCTCTCCTTTGCGTTTCTTCTTTCTCTCGAGATATATGAATTCTGAGATCTACCTGATGCTCTATACCCCCATTCCTACACTTTATCCGCACCCAATTCCTACCCCCATACCGTAGAGAAAGACGACTTCCAGATCTCTTATTATTTTCGGCAGAAAAATAGGATCCCTAATCGGAGCTTCTTCCCAATCTTAATCTTTCCTCGACGATCTTCTTCCCAATCGGAGCTTCACCGATGAGGCCACGAGAAGCTTCAACTAGATTCACATCCTCCTTGGGGAAGAGATTAAGATCCCTGATGAACTTCCCCGCCTGAACAGAGGGGAAATTGGACTTCGCCAAGTCAGAGTAATCCTCTGCCGTCAAAGAACACAACACCATCTACAGGAGGAAGACCGGAACCTGAAACGACGCCATTTTGATTTTCATTTTCCTAAACTTCCCCGCCTGATGACCTGCTACAGAGGCGGAGTGTGATTCCTGCGGTGGTGCGACGAGGAAAACATCTGCCCTCTCATCCTCAAATACGTTGCCTCGCAAATCCAAAACAAAAAAACCTAGAAGACCTTCTTCATCTTCTTCCTCTACAATATATATTTTAGCTTAGATACTTTTGTCAATGATTGGAGAAGAAAGAAGAAAAATTAACAGTAGCAATTATCGACTCCTCTACCAAGCTCCCCAAATCTAGTTGCCGCAAGATCCCCAAATACAAATCTCATAAACCCCTCCCCAAGCCGAACCCTAAACCGATTCGTTTCCTAGCCATACCTGATTTCCGGCCACGAAGAGGCGGAGAGGAGGAAAGCATTCGCGACAGGGGGTTTTCTGAATAGTGGCAGGCGAAGAGGTGGGTCGGCAGGAGGAGAAGGGTGGACGATTGGGTCTGATGGTGGCTAGAGGAGAGGAGGCGGTAGAGACACCGGTGGTCGGAAGGGAAGAAGGACGGTGAATATTTTTGGAGAAGGGGGTTTGGTTAAATCTAGTTTTCTGACCGAATTGGATTTTTGGGTTATTGGGTTGGGTGATTGAGTTGATCTTGGGTAGATAAAATATGATGTGGCAACTTTAATGACATGGCAACCCATGTGGCGAGTCCACATAGGGGGACAGACGAAATTATGGATGTCCGTAGCTAACAGTGACCTCTAGGATAATCGGTTAAAGTTCAGTGATGGCTAGGAAATTTTTTGAAGTTCAGTGATCACTGGGTTATTCGGCCAAAGTTCAGTGACCATTTAATTAACCAACCCTTGAAATTATGTTGACCAATCAGAAGCTGGTAGACAAGTAGATAGAACTAAATACCTAGGTTGTCTTGGAAGGAGATGTTGAATTGTTGCTTTCCAAGAGAACTTAATGGTATTTTAGTTTGTAATTAAATATACAAAATCATCTATCTCCACCTCCCTCCATGGCTCCCTCCCCACCCCACACGCCTTAAGATCAATGTCGATGACGTCGTTCGTCCCAACGTTGGCAGCTCTTCGGGATGGGTCCTTCATAACTTAGATGAGGTTGTTCTGCGTGCGATCGGGGCTACGTACAAAGGTATTGTTGATCCATTTGTTCTTGAGTTGCTAGCTTTTCGAGACACGTGTACTTGGTGTTTGTGTTTATGGGCTGGAATTTTGCAGGTAGATATTGAAAGGGATGCGAAGCTAGTCTCGACGAAGCTGCTGGCCGGCCATGTTCATTCAAATCCTAGATGGACTATTGTGAAAGAGATTCTTCAGCTGCAAAGAGGGGCTCCTGCTTGGTGCTTCATGACGGTTCACCATTCAGGTAACAGGGCCGCCCATTCCGTGGCTCGCATGGCCCTAACTAACCTCCCAGGAGTCATGGAGGTAGACATGACTTCCTGGGTTGGGACTTGATGTTCCTTCCTTTTTTGTGATGGTTGTGCTTGTCTATGTCTCTCCGCAAGGAGCTGTCTATGCCAAAAAAAAAAAAAAAAACTAAACCGAAATTACTTGTTTATACGATTTTTTTCAAAATACTTGTTTAGCATCATCTATTGGGACCCAAGTTTCATTTAGCATGCTGTTAATTTTTTTCATGTTCCGTTAGTCTGACTTGGCAATTTAGCCGACATGACATATGAATAACTCACATGTCATCTAATGTAACAAAAAATTTCCACGTTACACCCAACCAAAACTACACGTCACACCTTCTCCATTTTCCCACACTCTCTCTCTCTCAATCTCTCACTTCTTGTGTTTATGCATATCTTCCTTTCCTTCAACTCTGTCTCTCACCTTCCCGTCCCTGAATCCGCCGACGGCCCAGTCCTCAACTTAATCAACAAGCGCAAGCGCCTCCGCGCCCTTCGCAAGAAGCACAACCGAATCATACAGATGGAAGAGTCCCTCGCCCAAGGAATGCCCCTCAACAAGGAGCAAGAAGAGGTGCTCTGCTCGAAACCATCTGTCGTCGCCTCAATTGATGAGCTCGAGAAGCTCTGTTAGCCTCTCTCTGTCGCCGTCTCAGAAGAAATCGACATTGTCGTAAAGAAAGTAAAAAATCCAGTGCAGGCGGAGAAGAACGGGGAGGCGGAGAACGAGAAGGAGGAGGAGAAGAGTGAGGCTAAGCCTGGCGATGTTGTTGAGTCGATGGTCGGGGATCTTCTCAACTTGCTCTACTTTGGGGTCTATTCGACGCTAAGTCGCAAAATGATTTCACGACCACAATGTTGATTAGGACTCATGAGAGAGGTTGCTGCTTGACTTACGTACCGTCACATACAAAGCTACCGATTTGCTGAGTGAAAAGGATTTGGACTTGATTTATTCTCTCGATGGATTGGTTGTTTCTCGTCTTGTGAATACCAGCTTGATTCCACGACCAGAAGAAGCTCCTGCTCGAGAATCTCGAAATCAATGGCGGAGCAGCGAGGAACAATTTGTGGGTTGATTCGATGAGAGCTTCAAAATCAGAAAGCGAGGGAGAAGAGAGAAAATGCGATTCTCTTTCGCACAAAATCACATCCCTTGTTGCTGCAACTACAATTTCTCATCTGTCCCTCCAGCTGCTCAGAGCTTCGTCCTGCCATTGGCGTTGACTAAATAACCAATCTTTGCCGAAATGGAAGACTTTGAAACACAAAATAAGATGTAGGGACGCGGGAGAAATGGTCGGCCGAAGAGGAAGAGCAAACAACTCTCTGCTGGCAAAGCTGAAGTACTAGAAGTAGTAGCTGATATCGAAGTCCTATTCAGCGAAGAAGAACCCCATAAAATTAGGGTAACTAGAGGGAGCTTTCATGGAGAAGAAGGAAAGATGCAGACCCACTTAAAGAAGACGGTGGTGGTGAAAAGGAGGAGAAAGAAAAGTCGACCGCCATGTCATCTGTCGTTAGACGTCGTCTGCCTAGTCAGTCGGATGCCATAAGTAACACTGTTCACTGAAGTGCATGCTAATCATATAATTCGAAAAATATCGTGTATAAACGAGTAATTACACTTATTGGTGTTCCAGGAATGTTTTTTTTTTGCCTAAATGAATCAATAAATTAGAAGTTCATTGAAAGTTCAACACTATAAAAATTCTCTGTTCAGTTGGGGAGATAGTTTTTTTACCGTTGAGGGGAGATATAATTAGCACAAAAGTTTTGATAAAAATGAGGCAGACTAAAGTTGAATGTGTTTAAAGGGGCATGTTTGGTATTTTGTGATTTGGAGGGGTGATTTTAGAGAATACATGCATTGTGGTGAATACCTTGTTTTTTTGTTAATTTTGTATCTAAAATCCATGTATTGTAATTCCCAAAACAAGCTCAAATACATGGATTTAGAATCTCACCTTTTAGGTGAGATTGTGGAGAATCCCCCATTCTATATCTTTTATTCCATCATATGCCCTTATTATGCTTTTTAGGTGAAATTAATATTCATAAATAATTGGGGCAAAATAGACAATATAACTTTCAATTTGTGAATTTAAAACACAAATGTCAAACATACGTATTTATAAAAACCACCAATTTAAAAACCTACATTTCAAATACACTAATTTTGAAGAATTCATGTATTTTAAATCACAAATACCAAACATCCCCTAAAATAATTTGTCCATCATCACTGGTGTGGGACCACCACCCGGTTAGGACTTAGGAGGGGCGTTCTGGTCCTCTTATTTTGGTAGACCCACTTTAAAATTTAACAATAAAATAAAATATTAATATATATATAATAATAGAGAAGAACTGAGACTTTTTCTACCATCTTCAGCTTGCGCATTTCATTTTGTCCTTTTGAATCGATAAATCCACAGCGTCAGCGGTGACGCCTTCTCCGCATCTCGTTTCCCAGATTCCCATTCTCTTCTTCCTCCTCCTCCTCCTCCTAGTTCTTAATCTGATTGACCTCTCAATCCAACAACTCTCTTCATCAGTTGAGATATTTCTGCAAGTAAGAATCTAATCCACCCATTCTCCCTCCCCAAGTTTTGTGGCCCTTCTCTCTCTTCTTTTTCAACGGTCCCTTTCTACCAACACTTGTTGGTGTGCGCATAAATTTCCTTTTTCATTTTTTCAGCACTGGGTTCGTCTGACTCTTTTTCTTTTTACTTTCACGGATACTCCTTAACCAAACATCGGCGGATACTTTCCTGGTGATTTCTTACATCTTATCGTTCTTCTGTCATCTCTGTTATTCTCTGATCTGTGTTTCCCAGTTTCTTCTCATCTTCCTTTGCTGTCATGTGTGAATAGTTCTCAACTCACTTCTCTCTTTTCCTATGTCAATTTATGTTTGTTTCCAGTTCTGGCTTATTCATTTATTGTGTTGATGGGGAAAAGCGGGTCCTTCTTTCAATCTTTTGTGTGGGACTGGTGGGTCTTTCTTGCTATCATACCAAGAAAGTACACTGGAATGCGACTTTTGAATAAGTTCTTCTCTTTCAATTATTACATGGGTTAGTTTAATGCACTGAAAATGTCACCCGATTGGTTAGGTACGTTTCACGCGATTGGATGCACTAAATAAGCCTTCAAACTAGGAATCTTATGCTGCTTTCTTTTCAATCTTATTTACCTGTAATACAGTATAATCAAGATTCGATATATTCGTTTGCTTCTGTTAGCTTATGGTACTTGTAGATTCTCCTGTGATTTTCTTTTGTATTTCAGTTCTCCATATGCACAATGCTAATCAATAAGCAACACAAGTTCATCTGCTTTTTCAACATGTTCGGTGCAAGGTCCTTGTCCTCGTATTGAAATTTGAGATTTGTTGTTATCCCAGATCTGCTTTCTGGGAACTATGTATTGAGTTGATCAACAGTTCTTGAAGACTAGATTGTGGAAAAATGGCTTCCGTCACTATGGATTGGTACTGCCGACCAGTTCCCGATGGGCTGTGGGCGAAGACCGTACGGAATGCCTTTGGTCCATACACACCATGCGTGACAGATACTGTGGTGATGCTTTTTTCTGACTTGGTTCTAATGGGACTCTGTGTCTACCGAATATGGCTCACCATGAAAGATTACAAGGCTCAGCGCTACTGTTTAAAGTCCCATTGGTACAACTATCTGCTGGCTGTACTGGCTGCTTATGTTGCAGCAGAGCCGTTGTTCAGACTTGTCTTTGGAATTTCAGCTTTAGATATCGATGGACAACTAGGTCTTGCTCCGTTTGAGGTATGTGCCTCTTAACAAAATGGTTTCACTCTCTTAAGTTTAGACACGGATGCTCCACTGAGTTAGATTGGTTTCTAGACTTTCCTGTCATTGCAAGAAGTGTGGCTTACAGTTTGGCATTACATGATTATTCCTTTTGCAAGTATGATTTCACTGCTAGGAATCGTTGTATTCACTTTGTGTTCTTTTCCACACTTGAGACTTTTGGAACACATAAAATGTCGGTTAATTGTATTTTCATATTTAAACAAATTGATGCGGACAACCAGTTTCCTTGGGTCATACTGTCTTTAAGCCATGCAGCAGTTTTTTTTGGTTTACAAATCCTGGGGTAAATCCATATTGGACTGTTTTTGAAGATCCAGAGTATAATAAATTTGAAGCATGGTTGATCTCTGGTATTTGTGTGTTGCTCTATGTTTGTCCTGACTATGAGCTTAGGTTTAAAAGTGTGAGTAAAATAGTCCAAACACTGTTTGTGTTAGTGAGCAGGTTGAGTGGTAGTTACTTTGTACAGTTAGTACTTGAGATGTAAGTTATATCTGTTGTGGTTGGTGAGAATTATCAGAATTTACACTAGAAATAGCAATTATGTACAGAATATAGTAACCTATGCACTGTTTCATTAGTTTTTATAGTGGAAATTATAGAACTTTTCATTCTCAGGTGGCTTCCTTGATTGTTGAGGCTCTAGCTTGGTGCTCCATGTTGGTAATGATTGGTTTGGAGACCAGGATATACATCCAGGAGTTCCGATGGGTTGTCAAGTTTGGGGTCATTTACACCTTGGTGGGTGATATTGTGATGCTCAATCTTGTTCTTGCGGTAAAGGACTATTATAATAGGTTCGTATTCTTTTGTTTTCCAACTAGATATATCAGATTTTTGTTTCTGCATAAATCAGAAGTCCATCTTGTCTATCTGTCACATAACTATTGACTATGCTGTTTAGAGCTTCCAAATAATTAACCATGTCTGACACAGTTAGTAGAAAGTGAATTGACAGTTGCAAATTCATCCTGCAGCTCTGTACTCTATTTGTACATAAGCGAAGTTGCTGTTCAGGTATAATATCTCGCTTTTTTTTTCACTTTGGATATTCTTCTTCATTTCATTTTGGATATTCTTCTTCATTTCATTTTGGATATTCTTCTTCATTTCATTTTGGATATGTCGATATAACAAAATTTGGTTTAGGTACTGTTTGGAATACTTTTGCTCATGTATTTCCCGGATAAGGTTCCTTACCCTGGTTACACCCCGGTGCGAACTGATACTTCGGATGATAATGAGTACGAGGAACTTCCTGGTGGAGAAAACATATGCCCTGAGCGTCACGTGAATATATTTTCCAGTATGTATATCGGGATATACATGTCATCTTATATAAATAGATGGAGTATACTTTAGTTTGAGTTTATAATTCTTAATCAACTTCATCTAGATATTGTTCATAACTTATATCTGCTTAGTGCAGTGATATACTTGAATTCTTTATGAAAATTTATTGTTTGGTTCATGTTTGGTAGTAGCTCCTAGTTAGAATAATAATTTAGTGACCATGAAGATTTGCTGATTATTTATGATAAGTTTTCGCACATGGACCATACATGCTATGACGGTCCCTTATGTTGTTTTTGACACTACTCTTAACATTCTGATTTTGGTTTGTTTTTTAGATATTATCTTCGCATGGATGAGTCCTCTTATGAAGCTTGGCTATAAAAGACCCATCACTGAGAAGGATGTTTGGAAATTGGATACCTGGGATCAAACTGAAACTTTGAATGATAGGTGTGTACTTGATTCATGTTGTAGTAATTTTGATGCTAGTTGTGAAGGTTGTCCATAACTTATGTACTTGAGTTGCAATGATTACTTGATTTTTGTTTTCCCAAGATATATTATCGCTTGATCTGATTCTTCCTATATTTCTGCAGGTTTCAGAAATGCTGGGCTGAGGAATCACGGAAATTGAAGCCCTGGCTTTTGAGGCCACTGCATAGTAGTCTTGGAGGAAGGTGAAATATCAAAATTGTTGAAATAGCCATAGTCTTTGATTTGTGTCAATTGAGGGAAGTTTAGCCTTGTCGATTGCTTGATTTTATTATTGATCTAGGTATTACATATATACAGGTCTGGAATAGAGACCTTCCTATATTAGAGTCCTAACTGCTGCTAACTACTATAATTAACCTAGAATTAATACAGAAGAGAATAACTACAAAAGGAAAGAGAAAAACCACATGTTTTGATAGGGTAGATCTATAATGTATTATGTGTGGAAACATCTCTATTATTAATTGGAAGAAAGAATTGCATGCTTAATATACATACTGAATTTTTTTCAGTTTTATGATAAAAGAGGTTAGCCGTTTTAGGGTGTCCCACTTTCTTTCTGGTTTCTCTGTGCCACTGTTAGAGTTATTATATCTGCACACTAGCACCTTAGATGTTCCTCTCGCTCTAACACATTTGATGGAAACTGATGCCATCCAATTGAGCAAATACCATTCAATTTTTATTGTGCTTATTAAAAACTTTCTGCTGGAGTTTTGCTGCTTGCCTAATCTAACAAGGTGATTGACTCATTTAGCACCTTTGTATGTAATTTTATAGGAACAAGGTTTTCTTTTAGTATATATATATATATATTTTTTCTTTTGCAACGTTCTGAGGATTTTATATGCTCTAGGCAGTTGGCATAAGACATAGGCAGCTTACACAAAGAACTGAAAACAGGCATGCCATCTTGGAACTTATATGTGTTGCATTTCGTTGGATCGATATATTTGGCCTTCTCATAGAAAAGACACTAAGCTAAAGCATATGCTTATCATATATTTATTATTTAGTATTGTTCTTGTTGGGCACACCAAAACTTCTATAACTGCCTTTACTTCTAGATGAATTGTTTTTTGTGATGGAAAGTTTGACAATGATGATGATGATTGAAGTCATGTTCCTAATTATTTTCTTGGGGCTAAGTGTTTTCTTTTTAGTCTCCCACCTCTGAAAACTTTTGTGGATTGATACATACAAATGTTAATAGAATGTTTCTTTCCCTTTTTATAGGTTTTGGTGGGGAGGCTTTTGGAAGGTAACATTTTATTGCTTAAGTTAGATATCAAGCAGGGTAACATTTTATTGTTTTAAGTTAGATATTAAGCAGGTATAAGTTTCCTTTGGTATTCTTTTTCTCCTTTTACCATTCTGTTGACACGAAAGCTTATACTTTGGCAGGTGAATAAAATAATGATTTTGCTGTTCAATTCTGCATCTGATTAGTTTCTCCTTGTTTTCAGATTGGAAATGATGCTTCCCAATTTGTAGGGCCACTTTTGCTCAACCAGCTTCTACAGGTAGCATTTCCGTTTCTGCATTCTAGATGATAATTATCGAGTCAGCCCAGTTGAACTCTTGCTCTGTTACCGTGCTGCTGTGTGGTGGAAATTGGATTTGATTTTTACGAATGAATGTGACTATTATCTCGTCTTTTTAGGCATTAACATATAACTTATCATGTTCTGCTTCAGTCTATGCAAGCAGGTGATCCAGCTTGGATTGGTTACATATATGCTTTCTCCATCTTTGTAGGCGTGGTATGTTCTAAACTAATTATTTTTGTTTGATTTCTTTTATGATGCATTTGGCTTTCTGGATTGTTGCATACGCTTTGACAAACCTTAAAAATTGTCTCTGGTTCAATTTACTCCATCTTACAGTACTGTAATATGAGAAGATATCTATCCTTGACTAATTACATATAGTGATAACTTGTCCTGCTCCATTATGAGCATTATTGTGGCGATCATCTTGCCCTTGTTGTAGATAGGTATGACAAAAAATCCCATATTATGCTAATTCTTTCAACTCGCTCTAGAGATTTAAGGGATATTTGGTAGCTGTGTTTTAGAAGTCTTGGGAAAATGCATTTTCCTGCATCTTGTGAAATCCGTCAATTTGTTTTAAAAGTTGGGAGTTATCTCGTTTTTATGGAGTCATGTGATATCAAATCATTTATTTCTGGGGATTTCATAATTTAAGGTTAGGTTGAGTTTTGAAATAGAAAAGACACCTCACAATGATGTTTCATGACCCTGGCTGACTTCTCTCATTAAGGGCTTGTAAATTCGATACTGTAAAGTTGAGAATGAGAAACTTAGTTATATGAAAGAAGCTCGAGAATTGTTTCATTTATGTTATCGGCAAAATATTATTAAATTTCAAATAATGGATACTTGGAACACTTCTCCCTCTATATTCAGTTACATTGTTTATGCTTTATGGTAGCTTTACATATATGTCTCTTATGACAATATGAAAAATCACAAGTTTCTCACAAGGATCATATTATTTAGGTATTGGGCGTTTTAAGTGAAGCTCAGTATTTTCAGAATGTGATGCGTGTTGGGTTCCGGCTGAGAGCAACATTGGTAATGTTCTTATCCATGACTTGTCAATGTATGTGAGCTGTGCTTCTAATTTTTTCTCTTGTTGGATTGTCTAATGTACGGATGTAGTATCTACTTTTACCCAAATTGTGTGGACCAACTGTAAACACTGTATCTAGAATTCAAGGAAGTAAGCCATATAGAATTGTGGAAAGTTGAAAGCCACTACTATTCGAAAGCAAAATTGCTAAGATGGAGCATCAGTATCTCCCAGTAAATAGACTATATCGTTTAAGTGAGGGTTAGGCTATGAATGTTACAAGATGCCTGTAATCAAAAGCCACAAATTTGTAAGATGCAGTAATAGTATCTCTCAGTAAGTAGACTATATTGTTTAAGTGAGGGTTAGAAAATTAATGTGACGAGATGAATCAGTCTTATATTCTGTTCTCAACTGACATTGATTTTTGCCAGCATAGAAATATTTGAAAGGCATTTTCAGTCCTTGCAGTTTGTTAATGCGTTAGGATTTTCATTCTGCAATTATCTGCGTAGGAAAATTGCATTATTTTAGTGTTTTAACCAGGCATTTATTCAGTTTCCAAAAAAAAAAAAAAAAAAACCAGGCATTTATTGTTTTGTAAATGATTGTTATGCTAATGTATGAGAATACCTTAAGATCTGTTTATCTTCCATTTTCTGTGAAACTACTTATTAACTTACTCCAGTGTGAATTGTGCTATGTTTTACACTTTTACTAGGTTGCTGCTGTATTTCGGAAGTCTCTAAGGCTGACTCATGAAAGTCGACGTCGGTTTGCGACTGGAAAAATCACCAACTTGATGACAGCTGATGCTGAATCACTTCAGGTAATCAGTTGGATATTTATTAAAATGTACTTAACATTCTAGGTCAAGAAGCCAGCTATTTGTTTATGCCTATCATAGGCTGGATGTATGTGCTACCTGTTCACTGAACACTGAAAAATGTAGTCTTCTATTCTTTGCCACCTGCAGCCATCTCAATATTGTGACTGCTTGAATTTTGAAGATACGGTTGCCTTGCGTTGGAGTTGACTCTACTTGTGTTTTTGTCGACTTCGTTAAATGAATAACATTATCATAGTTTAGAATGCTTATAAGAGGTTATCATTATGATAAATCATAGAGGGCTGGACGGACCTGGGATGTTTGTTGAATTGTCATCGTTGATCGGATTACAACAAACTTGAATTTGTGAGAATCTCAGCGGGTGAACCCTTAATTAATTATTACTGTATGCAGACATAAAACATATATATACATAAAAATATGGGATCCTACCTTACATGGACTTCCTAAAACAACAGACGCTACTGTAAGAAATACATGATCGAAACTGGAAATTGACAACTCTTAATATCATTTCTTTCCGCAATTTTCTGTCCTTATTAAGATTTTCCTAGATGGAATATCTTTATTAGATATAGGGCAGAACTTGATATGTGTGATTAATTTGATCTCCAAGTTTGGGTTTGATGATATTTAAATCTGAAGCTCAATATTTTATTTCAGCAAGTTTGCCAATCACTTCATACTTTGTGGTCAGCTCCTTTCCGCATTATCATTGCAATGGTGCTCCTCTATCAACAGCTTGGTGTTGCATCACTTGTAGGCGCACTAATGCTTGCACTTCTGATTCCTATACAGGTATGTGACTCATTTTATACGTTCTTTCTACATTCCTGAATATTCCTTGTCAAGAGTGGATATCAAATATTAAAGGTCCATTCATGATGAGACTGTCATAATGCATGTGAATTCTTCTATATTGATCGACTTCTTTTGAAACTACAGAAACTGTATCTATATGCGCAGTAATTGGGTTAACTTTAAGGCAACCTCATCCGACTAAATCCCTATATGAAAGGCGACACTACTGCTGCCCACTAACTTAGTGGTGACAGCCATTACTTTTTCACATTCTTTTACACTCTCACTTAAGCTTGTGATTTGGCATTTCTGATTCTTGGCTTGAATGTTGAGTCTCAACCCTGCCGTTTCCTTAAGTATTTGAAAATCTCCACAGGCTTTGCGGCCTACAATAAAACAGAAGTAAGAAGTAGATGATCTAGCTGTTGTATCTAAATCATCATCGACTTGGCCATGGTTCTTATCTTGTGTATTGGTATGTATGTGTCTTTCACCTTGTGCACCTGTCCCGTTTGATGAGAATGAACATTAAGAAAACAAGTTTCTAAAACAATACTAGCCAAGATAAGTAAAAAAAGATCATCAAAAGGCTTGCACTGAGTAGTCATGGAAAACGCTTATTACATTCCACTTTCACATATACTTTTTTATGACTTCTATTGTTTTTTACATTATCGTTATTGAAACGCTAAATCTCACCTAAACTTTTAGTTTCTCTCAGAACCCATACCTGAGTGCCCATAACATGACCATTCAAACTCATATTGCCTTTCTTGATCTTGTCCAGCCCGATAAGCCCACCCCAAATTGACAAACCCATTAACTCAAACTTTTAGTTTGAATCTTTTAAATTTTGGGCGTATTGTTGACTGAAAGAAGAAGCTAGCTGGTTCTTAGCTTTTCTAGGACACAAACGTTTAATAGGGAAGTCTGGAGTGATGAACAACAGCAACAGGGAAAATAGAGCTTCTTCCAAGCTCCAGTCACAGTAAATGAATTGTAATCAACTGCAAGATGAAATCAGAGCAGAATGAGATCTTAAGTAACTCACCTGATACTTCATCAACAATTTTGGTTAAGTGCCACAGAAGTGTGTGGTGTTTTATCAGGTGGAATGTGCTTTAGCTGCGGTTTATGCAGGGATATTATTTGTGGGTGTCTTCCAAGCTCCAACTTACTTCTGTTAATTCTACCTCAAGCACCTCATCTGAAATGGACATTTGGAGAGGCTGATAAAGAAAGGTTGAAACGATCTATTCTGGTCTTCTTCTTTTTCTTCTTTCTCTCTACATTATTCTAACCAACATAGCAGATGGAGTTCAGTTACTCAAAACGAAAGCCCTACAGTCTCAAAAGAAGGGCAAACAACCATGGATAGATAAAGGAACAGAACTAAGGGAGTCCACAATGAGGAAGAATTGATTAATCAAGAAAATGGAAAACCGATTCTTGAAATCTTCCGTTGACAAGAACCAGATATGGAAGAGGAGATGGATTATATATATATATATATATATATATATATATATATATATAAGAGAGAGATAAAGGCGATATAGAATGTGAGTAAATAAAAATTAGGATTAGACTACGAAAAGGAAGGAGGGATGTGGGGAGAGATGACTTCTCTTTGGGAAGAGAGTAATCTCGAGGATGAAAACCAACAAGGTCAATATGGACTTGCTAAGGAAACGAACTAGGAGTAATGGACCTATGATTGGATACCATGTTATGTTCCAGAGTTTATGCAGTAGTTCCTTATCATCCTACCGTCTCTTAATAACAGTATTAGAATGCTAAACATAAATATTAAATTCCTTATCATCCCCTGAAATCTGCGTGTTGTCTCTAACAATGCTATACTGACAATGATGATTACTTGAGTGAGAGCATTGTCTAGTGAAGCTATAGATTTTTGTCCTTTTCATTGATTTAGTATGTCGTACAAGTCCCTTGACTGTGTAGAAAATCCTGTTTATTTATGCATCCATTACCTCTAATGTTGTTCACTTATGTGACCTTGTGATTGTCCATAGACAATTGTTATAAGCAGAATGCAGAAGTGGTCTAAGGAGGGTCTGCAGCGTACAGACAAGCGAATTGGCCTTATGAATGAAATTTTGGCTGCAATGGACTCTGTGAAGTATGTCAATCTTTAGATATTGCATGAAGGTTAATGCTGTTAATTGATTGAATTTTTGCTGACTCTCCGGGCTTGATTGAATTTTGCTCAGATGTTATGCATGGGAGAACAGTTTCCAGGCCAAGGTTCAAAGCGTACGAGATGAAGAGTTATCATGGTTTCGTAAAGCATCTTTACTAGGCGCGGTTAGATTCTTCCCTTTTCTGGTTTCTTAATACAAGGCTATATGTGTATTTTCTGGCTGGAACTAATTTTCTTATGTTTATTTGTGCGTCTCGGTAAATAAATGTTTATTTTCCTGGCAAACCCCTCCAGGGTCACATACATGACTGAAAACGTGGTGCCTTAGAGATATCAATGCTCTGACTAATGAACTGGTTAATTCTGTGATTTTTTGAATGTAAAGTGAAATGAGGTTATGATCCATATTTTGGTCACCCTCGTTTGAGTTTTATCAATTGTAGTTGTTTGCATCCATTGGGGATTAAATTTGAATGCAAAGGTGCTAGAAAAATCCAACAGTTTTTAGTCTTCCTCTTTGTACTGTTAATCCAAGATTTTGATGAATAAAATTGACCAATTCATTAAAAAAAAATCCAACAGTTGGTTTGGTAGATGTGATGTAGAATACACGGTATTTCATAAATGCATGTATTTAAAATTAGTGTATTTAAAACCAGTGTATTTAAAATACATGTGTTGTAAAAATGTATTAAAACCAAGTATTCTTCAAGATGGTTATGTTCAAAATGGCGTATCCTCCAAAATCTCACCTAGTTCTAAATACGCCATTTTAAGATATTCTGGAGATTTTAAGTACATAGTTTTCGAGAATACGTATTGCAGAAAAACAAAGTATTGTAAACAATACATGTATTCTTTAAAATTTACATATCTATATCACATTTGCCAAACCAGCTGTAAATTTTTTGAGAATTACATGGTGTGCATAACATCCGTTGTAGTGTTTCAATTGAAATTGCCTTATTTTACTTTTGGTTATGCATAATTTTGTTCCACCACTGATTAGCTGATTACATTTATTGAATTTGCATCAGACTACTCGGTAGTAGGTGTCTCCCTTGTATCATTCATTTGCTGTATCTTTCTGCTTCGTCCAATTTTTGCAGTTGAATGGTTTCATAATAAACAGCATCCCAGTTTTGGTGACGGTGGTTTCATTTGGTGTCTTCACTTTGCTTGGGGGAAATCTTACACCTGCTGTAGCGTTCACTTCACTTTCCCTATTTGCTGTGCTTCGATTTCCCCTCTTCATGCTCCCTAATATGATTACTCAGGTTTGTAGTTCTTTACTTCTTTGTGTTACTTTCTTTCCAATGAGTATTTTCTGCTAGGAAAACGAATGAACTTGTACCCAATCCGTTTAAATTAAGTACAGCTTCAGCTTGATTCCATTTGAGTTCATGAGAAGTTGATGTTCTCAAAGCTGGAACTGCTCGTGGAAACGTATCACATTAACAGTCTGCCACACCATCCAAACCGATTCCGCCCTATCAAATAAAGATTCATCTTTGATGTCATGGTTGCTTACACACTATAATTTGGTCCTTTCTTGGTCTGGCTTATAATGCTGTGCTCTCTGACAGGTAGTGAATGCTAATGTATCTCTGAAGCGCTTGGAGGAGCTATTGTTGGCTGAAGACAGAGTACTTACGCCAAATCCCCCTATTGATCCTGGAATGCCAGCCATCTCAATAAAAAATGGGAACTTTGCATGGGATTCCAAGGTTCGTTTCTCAGTTTTTAAACCTTTTTCCTCATCCACACTGGTTGGCATCGTCAATATCTGCATAGTTTGTCACTTTGTTTCCCCCTGTTTCTCGGGGTTAAAGTGTTTGACGATTTGATCCATCACATTGCATGACACATGCACATTGTCGGACTTATCAGTGGCCATATTATGTTTTTTCCATAGTTTCGTGCTGTCTTGTAACAAATTTATCGTGATGGGAGTGAAAACCCTTATCACTTCCCATTGAGGAACATAACTTCAGTATTTCTATCCACAGGTTGAATTTAAAATGATTCAAGATAAAATAATATGTATCATTAAATTAAGAAAGATAAAATAATATATAAATGGAAATAATAATTTCATGGTGTATATGTATATCAATAATTTCCAATTTCTATAAGCTGTTATGTTCCATAATCAATTTTGTTAAAATAGCACTTAGATGCGATAAGCATATGAGAAAATAATAAAATTACCAAATTTAATTGGATCTAGCTGATTATTAATCTCCTTAGTCCTTTCATATAAATAATTAAGTAATTAAAAATATTTATTTTAAGAACTATAATGATAGTAATAATTTGAAGAATTATTTATGAAGTCTTATAGGGCTTAAGATCCGGACCCAACCTTTAAAGGTTGGGCCGGTCCAACCCCAATCAACGGAAGGGCAAAATTGGTATTAAGAAAAATAAACTAACCCTAGGTAATCTCCTTCCCTCCTATCTCATTCCAATTGCCGCTTCAACGAGGAAGGAGAGCTATTGTTGTCCGGCAAGATTGAGGGAAGGAGAGCTATTGTTGTCCGGCAAGATTAAGTGGTTCAACGACCAGAAGGGGTACGACTTCATCACCCCCGACGACGGCAGCGAGGATGTCTTCGTTCACCAGTCCTCCATCGAGACCGAGGGCTTCCGCAGCCTCGCCGAGAACGAAGAGGTCGAGTACGTCATCGAGAAGTCCAACGACGGCCGCACCAAGGCGACTGACATGACCGGCCACAGCGGCAACCCCGTCCAAGGCGGCAGCGCTGGAGGCGGTGGCGAACGAGTTGGCGGTTACGGTGGAGGCGGCGGTTACGGCGGAAGCAGCGTTCCACGGAGATGGCTGCCCAAAAGAAAATGTTAATTTTAGTCACTGAAAAATAAAAGTTAACGTTTTCAGTCACTAAAAAATAAAAGTTAACATTTTCAGTCACTTAAAAATATGTTATTAATAGTTTGATATTTTATTTTATTATTTTGTACAACTTTGAATATATTGAAATAACCTATAACTATATAAGTTGGTTCAGCAAAATAACATGTTAACTAGTTAACATCAGAATAATCTGTTAACTAATTTTGATAACTTGTTAACTAATGTTGATAACAAGTTATCACCTAAATCTGTTAACAAGTTATCAAACAAAAAACGTTGTTAACTAGTTATCAGATAAAAATCATGTTAACTAGTTATCAATTAAAAACACTGTTAATTAGTTAACAGATAAAATTGTTAACTAGTTAACTAGGTAAAAATAACATAACTAGTTAGATAACATATTAACAAAAAATCTCGTTAAATTTTTTATTATATGATTATTCGGATGGTTAACTAGTTAACAACTTGATAACTAGTTAACTCGGTTGGTTAACTAGTTAACAACTTGATAACTAGTTAACAAAAATAACTATTATCGGGTAAAATTTTTTTAACAAGTTAATAACTTGATAAGTTAACTAGTTAACTCGGTTGATTAACTAGTCAACAAAAATATTGTTATCAAGTAAAAAATTTGTTAACTAGTTAACTCGGTTGGTTAACCTGTTAGTAAAAAATATGTTAACAAGTTATCAAACAAAAAACGATGTTAACTAGTTATCAGTTAAAAAAACACTGTTAACTAGTTATCAGCAAAAAAAGTGTTAACTAGTATTTTTTTAAGTAAAAAAAATTATTGAAAAAAAAAATTTCAAAAAAAAAATAAAAAAAATTTTCGCCGGAAAAGTCGTTGGCCGGTCGCCGGAAAAGCCGCCGGCGACGGCGGCCGGTCACCGGAAAAGTCACAGGCGCCGGAGGCCGGTCGCCGGAGCTGAGCTGCTGGTCGTTGGAAAGATTAATTAATTTATTTATATATAATAATTAAATTATATGTGTAAAGTCTAAAATACCCCTAACAATTTAGACTATTGGATTGGTCAAAGGTGATCTAATGGTTAAGATGAAGGTTGGAATTTCCAACCCTTGGAAAGGGTTGGATGGGGATCCACATCTGTTTTATAGTTACGTATTCTTATGAAAATTTAAAATTTGGTTAAATATTTATTTTAAAATACATCTATTGTTGTTATTAAAATTACCTAATAATTTTATTAATTTTTTTCACAATAGGGTTTGTAATTATAATAAGTTTATATAGATGATACGGCAAAATAACAATGAATAAATTAAAGATTTTTTTTGGCCTAATACCATTGCACATCATAAACTATTGGCTTATTACGAGTCTATACATATCCTTTTTCGAATTTCAATAATGTCACGACCTTCTGAACCCATTTACGAAAATGGCATGCCGTCAGTTTTCGCTAAAAATCATCCTACGTGGCCTGATGGAGTTAGCTGACTGTATCCAACTTCTTACGTGTCATGTGACGTGGCTGCCACGTCATATTAACTGAAAAATAATTTTTTATTTTAATTTTTTTTCCTTTCTTCTCCCCACATCTCTCTCTCCTCCTCTACTTCAAGCTCTCAAGCTAGTCAATCCGAAGATGACGGAGGTGAGGAAATCGCCAGATAGCAGATTGATTCAAAGGTCAAGACTCTCCAGAACAGAACTCCGACTGGAAAGTCGGAGGGAATCCGCCGGTGAGGTTGTTCCCGAATCGGCAGCTGGAGCTCGTTCTGAGATAAATCTAGATAGAAATATAAAGTTGCTACCTTCTTTTTTTCCCTTTCCTTCCTTCCAGATCTGACCACAAACAACTAATCCGTTCGCCTTCTTCCTCTTCCTTAAATCTCAACTTCATATGAGAAGCAGTCCAATCCCACCCACATCGACTTCCACTCTTTCCTCTTCCTTCAACAACGCCGTCACCGACACCACCCTTCCTAATGACAGAAAAGACGAGTGAGCTAATGGGCTTCAGCCAATCCCTGCTGGTGGGGTCGAGATTGTTTCCTCTGCAGGCAAGAGATGAGGTCTAGGGATCGACGATTGGGAGAACATGTTGTCTGAACCCACACAGGAGCAGTCCCTGCTCAGGTGGATCTCCGGCAGGTTTGAAGGAATTGGAGGCGGGATTTCCAATTTGGGGGTTTTCCGTGGTTCTGGGTTTGTTGGGGCTATGAACAATTTGGGGTTTTTATTAGATACTGATTTGTGACAAGGAAAGAACGGGACAGAAGTTCCTCTATCGAACACAAGAGAAACAACTTATTGAATCGTGATACACATCACTGTACACATTCCCCATCAAGAATCCTAGAGGGAAGCTCCCCGGAGAGAAAATTCACTGAGACGTCCAAAACGGAGAGGCCGTTACACGATCGTGGGGTGGCGGCTCCGATTTTTCCGTAAAGTTTGTCGCGGGAGAAGTTGAGGAGCTTGAGATTATGACACCCGAACGAGAGCACGTCGGTGAGGAGGGTAGAATCGGATATCCGGTTCCGAGAGAGGTCGAGCTGGAACAAGGCAGGTCCGAAACAGAGCACTCCACCGGGGATGGAGTTGCCGGAGAGGTTGACGGTGGAGAGGGTCGGAGAGGTTGTTGGTTGAAAAATCTAGGGTTTGGAGGGCACACTTCCCAATCTGGTTGAAAAATCTTGACCTTTGAGAGCTTGAAGTAGAGGAGGAGAGAGAGATGTGGGGGAGAAGAAAGGGAAAAAAATTAAAAAAATTATTATTTTTCAGTTAATATGACTGGCAGCCACGTCACATGACACGTAAGAAGTTGGATATAGTCAGCTAACTTCATCAGGCCACGCAGGATGATTTTTAGCGAAAACTGACGGCATGCCATTTTCGTAAATGAGTTCAGAAGGTCATGACATTATTGAAATTCGAAAAAGGATATGTATAGACTCGTAATAAGCCAATAGTTTATGCCTGTACAATGGTATTAGGCCATTTTTTTTTTTGGCTGAGTAGGTTGTATTTTCATTCCAAAAATGAGTGGGCCTCCAAAGAAGGATAAACCAAAGATTTATTTACACACAGTCAAACAAAGAACCTGTAAATGCAGAAAACTATAACCTGAAAAAACTATACCTGTAGAGAGAATTCAAAAGAACTAATTGCTGAAGAGATTTCAGCATTCCGCCATTCCCGAAAGCTAAGTATGAGATTTCATGCAGAATGATCCTCACTAAATGAACATCTCTCTTTCCTGCTCCCCAAACCACACAACAGACTATGCTGTGATGCGATTTCCCCTTAGCGAGGTTACTGAGCTTGTTAAGCAACAGGGCACCATCCCTGTTAAAAACTGAATGAATTCGACCAAGAATCAAACAGCAGACTTCCAACGAATAAATTAGAGATTTAATTCTGATCATTTAAATATCATTTATTTTTACTTATCTCATTTAATCATATTTATCAGCCTGTATAAAGGCGCTATGATGTAAGTTACATAATTCAGTTGTAAAATAAATATACTTAAAATTTCTAAATTATAATAAGTTTTGGTTTGGTGTGATTGGTGAAATGGATTTTATCATAAAAGTTGGGAACATGATTAAATAAGTAAAAACAATACAAATTTTGAGTAAGGCTAAAGCAAATAGAAAAACACAGAGTAGAAAAATTCAACTTCCAAATAATGAAAATGCATAATATATATCTGTCTGGTTATGACTACTGTTGTGATGTGATTAGTCAGTAGTATGTTTTCCTTAGGTCATTCTAGTAGTAGAATTTATGGTCGCATATTTGTTGCTCATCATAATTATGTTTAGAGTCTGTCTATTTATAAGCAAGGATTGTTCAGTTCAATCCATATAATTCTAATTTCTATTCCAGGCAGAGACACCCACCTTATCGAACATCAACTTGGATGTACCGATAGGTAGTTTGGTTGCAATTGTTGGAGGTACAGGAGAAGGGAAGACCTCACTCATTTCAGCAATGCTTGGGGAGCTTCCCGCCTTTTCTGATTCAAGTGTTGTTTTAAGAGGAACAGTGGCTTATGTTCCTCAAATCTCTTGGATCTTTAATGCCACTGTAAGTTTTAGTTTTTTGTATTATGTTTTCCAGTATTTTAAACATGTCTCTGAGCTTAAGTGTTGCCTTTTGAGTTGATCTTTGGAGTCTGTTGTTGCAGGTTCGTGATAATATATTGTTTGGATCGCGTTTTGATTCTAGTAGATATGGCAAGGCAATAGATGTAACTGCACTGCAGCATGATCTTGATTTGCTTCCGGTATGATCTATATTTCGTTTTTAGCTATGATGATGTCGTGTGTATTCTTGTATTTCTCTTGCATGACTTGAATTATCTTCTGCCATACTTGATTAATAGGGCGGTGATCTCACTGAGATTGGAGAAAGAGGAGTGAATATTAGTGGTGGGCAGAAGCAGCGAGTTTCCATGGCTAGGGCTGTGTATTCTGATTCAGATGTTTATATCTTTGATGACCCGTTGAGTGCTCTAGATGCTCATGTAGCTCGACAGGTGCGTTTCTGGTTCATCAAGATGCTTGCTGGTCAGCCTGTGCTGTTTATCGTATAACAATGGTTATGTGAGCAATCATCTAATTTTTCATTGTCCTAATTGCACTAACCTACAACGTTCAGGTTTTTGATAAATGCCTCCGAGGGGAATTGAGCAAGAAGACGAGAGTTCTTGTCACAAACCAGCTACATTTCCTTTCGCAAGTCGATAAAATCATTTTAGTTCATGAGGGCACAGTCAAAGAGGAGGGAACCTTCGAGGAGCTGTCTAATAATGGTATTCTGTTCCAGAAGCTTATGGAAAATGCTGGGAAAATGGAAGAATATGTGGAGGAGAAGGAAGACGATGAAGCCACGGAAAAAAAAACCATCTTCAAAACCTGTGAGTAATGGAAATGGTCAAATCAACGGAGAAAATGAGGTAAAGAAGCCAAAAGAAGAAAAATCTGTTCTTATCAAGCAAGAAGAGCGCGAAACAGGTGTTATCAGTTTGAAAGTTGTGTCAAGGTAGTCAACTATTAACTCTTAACGTGTAGGAAATTATTTGCCAATTGTACATGAAAAGAAAGTTTTCGTAACCTTTTAACTCACAAATGTTCTCATTTCAGATACAAGAATGCATTAGGAGGTACTTGGGTGGTTGCTGTACTCCTTTCCTGCTATGTAATATCAGAGGTTCTACGTGTTTCAAGTAGTACTTGGTTGAGTAATTGGACAGATCAGGGTGCTTCATCAAGGCATGGACCTGGTTTTTACAATCTCATCTATGCTCTTCTCTCCTTTGGTCAGGTATAATAAGCTTTAGGTATTTCTGTAGCTTATCATCTTGTGTGCTACCCATTACATTTGTTCATTGTTCATGGGGGCTTCAAATTGTCCAAGGACTTTGAAATTATTAGTCTTCTTTCTCTTGGTTGAATACTCCAGTTAAATCTTGTCTTGGTCACTGATCCTAGTTTCTATTTGTTTCTAGGTTATGACAACATTAGTGAATTCATACTGGTTGATTCTGAGCAGTCTGTATGCTGCAAAAAGGCTACATGATGCGATGCTTGGGTCAATATTAAGAGCTCCAATGGTCTTCTTCCACACTAATCCACTTGGACGAATTATTAATAGATTTGCAAAGGATATGGGAGATATTGATCGATTTGTTGCGCCATTTGTGAACATGTTTCTGGGACAAGTGGCACAACTCCTTTCTACATTTGCTCTCATAGGAATTGTGAGCACCATGTCCTTGTGGGCCATTATGCCACTTTTGGTCTTGTTTTATTGGGCATATCTATATTATCAGGTATGGAAGCTTCTTGTATACATCCTTAATAATTGCTCGGGGATCTGAAAATTTGGTGTGCACAACACTTCCTAATGAGTTCAATTTTTTTTACTTTATCCCTTTCACTGTAGGCCACTGCTCGTGAAGTAAAGCGGTTGGATTCCGTATCACGATCCCCTGTCTATGCTCAATTTGGTGAAGCTCTGAATGGGCTGTCTGCTATCCGTGCTTACAAAGCTTATGATCGTATGGCTGACATCAATGGAAGATCTATGGACAACAATTTAAGATATACCCTTGTGAACATGGGTGCAAATCGCTGGCTTGCAATCCGTCTAGAGACGATAGGAGGTCTTATGATTTGGTTTACAGCGACATTTGCTGTAATGCAAAATGGAAGGGCAGAGAACCAGCAGGAATATGCATCTACAATGGGTCTGCTTTTGAGTTATGCGTTAAATATTACAAGTCTATTGACTGGTGTGCTAAGGCTTGCAAGTTTGGCTGAGAACAGTTTAAATGCTGTGGAGAGGGTTGGCACTTACATAGAGTTGCCATCAGAAGCTCCAGGTATTATTGAGAACAACCGCCCCCTCCAGGATGGCCTTCATCAGGATCCATCAAGTTTGAAGATGTCGTCCTACGTTACAGGCCTGAACTTCCTCCTGTCCTCCATGGGTTGTCCTTCAGCATTTCTCCAAGTGACAAGGTTGGGATAGTTGGAAGGACTGGTGCTGGAAAATCCAGCATGCTGAATGCCTTTATTTCGTATTGTGGAGTTGGAAAGAGGAAGAATCTTGATTGATAATTATGATATTGCAAAGTTTGGATTGATGGATCTACGCAAAGTACTTGGAATTATACCACAATCTCCTGTTCTGTTTTCAGGTGCTTTCAGTACTGACACTTTACTCGCCATATTTCCATAGAAGAAATCACTGATCTTACTCTTTATTTCATATAGGATCTGTTAGGTTCAATCTTGATCCATTCAGTGAGCACAACGATGCTGATCTTTGGGAGGCTCTAGAGAGAGCACATTTGAAGGATGCTATTCGAAGGAATTCCTTGGGCTTGGATGCAGAGGTAAGTGCTCGAGTTTGTATTTCCATGTACTGTATGTCTTTGCCTTTTTATTGGTTGTGTTGCATCCTGAAAATCATATCCATATTAGGGTATAAGTATTGCTGGAAGCTTGTAACTTATTATTCTGTCTCTTGAGAATCTTGATGGAGTCTTTCCTGTGCTTGTCCATTTTGTGTTGTCATCTTGTGACATTTCCAGTAGGATATACACGGTGGATGGGTTTTGTTCTAGACTAACATCTCCATCACTCACTGGCTTAGGTTTCTGAGGCGGGAGAGAACTTCAGTGTTGGGCAGAGACAACTGCTGAGTCTTGCTCGAGCATTACTGCGCAGATCAAAGATCCTGGTTCTCGATGAGGCTACTGCAGCAGTTGATGTCAGGACAGATGCCCTCATTCAGAAAACAATTAGGGAAGAATTCAGAACCTGTACGATGCTAATAATTGCTCACCGACTCAATACAATCATCGACTGTGACCGTGTCCTACTGCTTGACTCTGGCCGGGTATTCCCCTTTGATTTTCAAGTTTTCTTTAGACTGCTTTTGTTTCACAGAATCAGCTAATAGGATGCTAAGCATCAAATATAAAAGTTGGCATCACGGTGTTTGATTTCCAGTTCCAAAATAATCGTTAGATCATATGTAGCATATTTCTTCATAAAATCCATGTTGAACTATTGGATCCCTAAATATAATTCAGGTTCTGGAATATGAAAGTCCAGAAGAGTTGTTGTCACGTGATGACAGTGCTTTCTCGAAGATGGTTCAAAGCACAGGATCTGCAAATTCTCAGTACTTACGCAGCTTAGTATTAGGACGGGAAGGAGAAGGTAGGCCAAGCAAAGTTAACAAACAGTTAGAAGGAGAGAGGAAATGGCTGGCCTCTTCTAGGTGGGCTGCTGCCGCAAATTATGCCCTTGGTGTCAGCCTCACTTCATCACATAATGACCTTCAGGGCTTAGAGATAGAGGATGAGAACTCTATCCTGAAGAAAACAAAGGATGCAGTGGTGACCTTGCAGGGAGTCCTGGAGGGGAAACATGACGCAGCAATTGAAGAGTCTTTGGAACAGCACCAGATTTCCAGAGAGGGATGGTGGTCTTCTCTATACAAAATGGTTGAAGGTAACAGATTGCCAGTTCCTGGATTTTTTTATGGTTGCAGCATTTGATTTCTCCTTGAGGAAGGAATATATATTGTATTTTACAGTTGATTTTTTTCTTCTATCATGCTCTCTGCAGGTCTTGCAATGATGGGCAGATTGAGTAGGAACAGATTAAACCAATCGGGGTATGGGTTTGAAGAGAATGCAATCAATTGGGATCATGTTCAAATGTAGTAGGAAAGAGGTCTTCTCTAGCAATGGATGTAACGCTACTTTAGAATCAGATACTAGGAGCAGGGCACTGTACTGTTGATTGAAAGAAGTTGATGATGAGATTGTAATTGAACCCTAATAAGTAGTTGTGTTTTCTTCCTTGCTGCTAAACTGCTTATGCGTTTTGGGTTACACAAATTAAAGAAGTCAGATGAGCTAGTGGCTATGTCGGGGAAATGGATCTTGTTCCAACCAAAGGACCAGCCATGCAATTTCCCCCAACCCACTAGTGAAGGAAGAAGATTGTTGTTTGTTATTCACCAGATTTAATTTTTTGCATGGCCAAATTACAATCATATATATAACCTCAGCCTCTCAAAAGTCAATCGAGAGAAGGCTCCATAAGAGTATTAGGTAAATATGAGGTGAGGGGTTTAATTTGATTACTGCAATAATCTGTACTCTAGGGGTATTATTATTGGAATTCGTTATGAGTATGTTAGGGTAGGTTGTTACACATTACAACCTCTACCCTCCAAAATTTTCATTTTGCTCCAAACAAGAGTCCAAATTTTTCAATATGTCATGTGTGGAATAGAATAATAATAAAAGTAATTAATTTAATCCTATTTAATTCAAAGGCTTGAGATCCGTTGATTGAACGGACGGATAAGATCGCGACACGCAAGCGGGTGCACTCAGTGCACTCACCTAGCTGGGTGCACCGGAGTGTTCACCTTGATTATAATATTAAAATTTTTTTTTTGATAAAATTATATTCAATTTCAAACATAATTTTATTCCTACCACGCAGTTAATTAATCACCATTGTTTATAGCCGTTAATTTATGACCGTTGAAAGAGCACTACCCATCCAAAAAACATCAAAAACTAACCAAATAAAAATAACAATGACCAATTTGCACTACAAAAAAATGTGTGTTTAGCATCGGTCAGACCGGGTAAATAGCATAGGTGACCGACGACAGAATTGGCGATGCTAAACCATAGTGTCGGTCAGTAAACCGACCGACAGTATTTGTTGAGACCAACCGACACTAAATTCAACTGGCCCACCCACTAAGTCGATCGGGTGGATCCAAATTTAGCGTCTGCACTGACCAACCGACGCTAAATCAGAGGCCGACGCCAATTACAGGTCACATGTCCTTATTTTTTATGTTTTTGTCTTCATCTCATACTCTTCTAGTGCCAATACATGCATACATTTCCTTGCACAGGAACAACATTTTTTATATCACATTTACTAACCCAACACAAAAATGAAATTAGTGCACATTTTACTAATGAAAAACGCAACAACATAACATCCAATATATATAAATGTACCAATACACAACTAAAATCGTAAAAACATATCCAAATGTACGAAAATTTATCTACATGTCTACTCTTATCTACTCTCCCTCCTCATCATTGTCATCATCCCATGAGTGCAGGTGCATGGCATCATCATCTAGTATCATTTTCCCCTTCTCCTTCCCCTTGGATGATGAACCTTCAACCAATTGGCTCAGGCGTAGAACCTCTGCCTTAAGCCCGCTCAGGCGCTGAACCTCTATCTCTAGCGACCTCATGCGATCCTCAGCAGGGCAATGCCCGAAGACGTGATTTGTAGTAGTTGAACTACTACTCTGGATGGCTCCACCATGCTTCCTACTCATATTGACCTGCATGCAAAGTCAAGAAATTCATAAGATTAGGAATTAAAACGTTAGCTAACTAAAATTTCCAAAAATCATATACCACTATACATACCATAGAGGGGGTGACACCAAATCCCAGCATGCGAACTCGAACACTATGCTCCTTCGGGTAGACACGGTCGAGTGCATCATCGACTGAAGGCTCTTCTGGGACTGAGGGATCATGGGTCAGCTCCAGAATTTCAAGTTGGACATTGATGAAAAGCAATTTTCAAAACCTTATTCTAATCAGATACAGAATACTTGAGATAGATGAAATAATACTGATGCAAGGTAAATATATAACTTTTCCCACCGCACTTAACCACATTTTAGAGGAGTCTTACACCCCTTTCCCTTGGTTTTAGTGCGTTTTTACTTGTTTTGGCGCTTTACACGATTATGGTGACTAGGGACTTTCATAGTCCATTTCAATTGATTTAGAGTGTTTCTTATGTTGTTTCAGGCTATAGGACTAGGGAGTGCTGGAAGCGCTTTCCAATGGTTCAAACGGTGCCTCAATCGGAGGTCCGGAGCTCCAGAAGTGATTGTCTGAAGTTGGTGCCCGGCAACAGTCTTCAGAGTGCGCTTGGTAACCTCCATGGCCGCAAGTAAATTATGCGCGGTCCCCGCCGAACCTATTTTGGAAAAATGGGAGCTAGAGCCATCTTTGCCCCCAACCACCAACCCCGCCCCCGCGGCCTTCCGAACACCGCGCCCGCGCCCGACCCGCGACCTCTCAAACCCCACGATCGCGACCCCTTCAGGCAACAATATATAAGCTCGACTTCATCTCTTTTGAAAGGGAGCTCGACTTTTTTGTGCCTCCAAATCTTATTGACGAAGGAAGAAGGTCTCCACCCTCCCCAAGACCATTCCCCAAGGTCTCCATCCATCATCCATCATTCCCAAGACCATTCAAGAGTTAAGAATGTCTTCTTCTTCTAGTTCTATATATGCCTAGGAGTTGTTGTATACTTCTCTCTTCCATGGAACACTAGACCAAGGGTTGGGGTGAGGGGTGAATACTTGGTGTAATGGTAAACTATGGGGTTTAATTGGAGTGTTTGAGATTGGGTATGCAAGACTTTAAATTCTCTATGTTTATGTAAGTTTCTATTCCAGTTTCAATCCCTTCTCGTGCTTCTCCTTGTCGCTTGATTGATTGGTACCTAGCTCGTTCGATGCTTGTTAGGACCCGGGATAGAGGCTTGTGTACTGATCTATATGTGCGAAGTGAGAGTAGTTTCATGTAGATTGGTCATCCCTGGGTGAATTTCTCACTTAGGCATTTCATCAAACACGTGGTGTTCATCATTGTTTTGGCTTGGCTAGCTAAGTGAGAGTAGTTATCTTGCCTTGCTTTTGTGCCCGGGTTTAGGAGCTCATTAGAGTCTATTGGCTTAGTCTTGGTGAAGTTTTAGAGGGGCTATATTTGTATTAGTCTTGCATTAATTAACTCCCTCAAGCTTGGCGATGAACCCCAAACCCCACCCGTTCATTTCATGTGAATCTTCCTTCGTTGATTGCTTTGTTTGTGTGCATATTTTGTCATGCTCACTTATTTCCATGCTCTTTGAGCTTCGTTGACTTGTCCCTTCAAATTAACTTTCGATTCTTGTTTGTTAAGTGCTTGTTGTTTCACCCTTGTTGCACCCCGTCGATAGCTTTCCTCCTATATGAGTACGATCCATTGAGAGGAGCCTCCCACTTTCCCGCGATCAAATACTCACCACTTTAGGATAACTATAAATTTCATCCTTCCTTGTGTGAGTGATAACATACAACTCACCTCTGGAGGGCACCCTCCCCTTTTCAGCTGCCTACATGTGCAAACACTAAACAAGTTTATTTCACTTTCTACAATCATAGAATAAGAAAAAACTAGGAATTAACACTGAATTATTACCAACTCAAATCCTCTAACCCACAACGTCTTTGAACCTCCAGTGTTGGGTAACTTGTGTTCCTCTTAGCGACAAAGTTCTTGCGAGACAACTCCTACAAATTGAACAATCAATCCATATCAATATTAAAATAGATTCAATGTCATAAAATACATTTAAAACATATTCAGTTTCAACTCTACTTAATTACCACCATATTCAGCCTCAGTCACAGATCCACGAATTGTGCCCACATAGAATGAGGGATCTTTCTCGACTTGTGCTCTAGTGCCCACACCCTCGTGGGCAGCACAAACTCCTCATTGGCAACATGCATATTACCATACTAATTAATTACATTCAACAGACATTTTATCATTCAATTAATTTCCGTGCATGAAAAAATCTAAAAAAATGCATACCTTGCACCGAGATGATGAACCTAAGCAAGAGAAGTTATAGTAGCAGAAGGTGCAACAATTAGCAATATGGGGAACCCTAAAATTTTAAAATAGTAACAACATACACAATTAGAACTAATCATTTTCATCAGAAACAGGGAACCCTAACTTTTAGTTTCTCTTAAATCGCGGTTATAAGTAATACACACTCTACTGAACATATTAATTCACTACTGTTCTAATAACATAAAAACCATAACTATTTTATCAATTCTCTAAATACTAATCAAAATATAAAGTACAAACTCGAAAAAAAACTTACACTGATAGAGAGGAAGAGATGTGAAGTGACAGTAAGTAGAAGGTGCAATGGTTAGCAATATGGTCATTGATAAAACAATAATAACATACACAATTAGAATTAATCATTTTCATCAGAAACAGGGAACCCTAACTTTCAGTTTCTTCTAAATCGCGGTTATAAGTTACTAACGAAAATATTAATTCACTATTGTTTTAACAACACAAAAATCCTAACTATTTTATTAGATTCTCTAAATACTAATCTATAAATTATAAACTCGAAATAAAAAATAAAAAACTTACACCAGAGAGTTGTTGCGAAATTCATAGGATTTGGGAGAGTTGAGAGAGTTTGAAGCTTTGGGGAAGTTGGAAAATGAGGTCTGCAGTTGGCAGAGGGGTATTTATATGTTTGTGATTTAGCGTCGGTCGATGACCAACGCTAAAACGTGTCTCCATTGATCACGCGTCTTAGCGTCGGTCATGTACTTACGATGAACCGACGCCAGCCCATCTGTTGGGTCAACCAACAGTTCGTGACCTATAACGCCCAGATTTAGCGTCGGTCACTTTTTGACCGATGCTAAAATGTGAAGTCAACCCAAATTTTGCACTTGGCGTTGTTCGTTTGACCGACCGACGCTAAGCACTTCCGTTATAAGTGACACTATATGCCTTGTTTTTTGTAGTGTTGGTAAAAAAAGAAGACCAACGGTAAGAAAAAATGCGGAGATTTTCTGTGATGGTTCTTTCCACAAGAATTCCCCAATGGCAGGCTATGGGGTTTTACTTAAAAACGCTCATGGAAAGGTGATGAACGCTGCAGAAAAGGTTTATCAAATAACTACTAAGCTAAAAGCGAAGCAGATCGTATTCCACGGGTCGTCTAATAATCGTCTACTCAAATGTAAAGGCAGATTACTCAGGTTCAACACGTTGTGTGTGGTGTGAGTTCCACGACTTCTATTCTAGAAATGCAGGTAAATTAAAAGCTAAATTGAAAGACAGATTGAAAGATTGGTTGACTTAACAAAGACGACAGACAAGCTTAGACTTCGAATCCCCCTTAGATCACCAGAGCATTGGCAATCAACAGACCAGCGGATTTCAATTCTCGTTTAATCAATTCTAAGACACCACCATAACTCCTTACCCTTAGGTTTAAGACTGGCGAACGTTCGCTCTATCCGATCTAGCTACGAAGATTAATTAGCCGCCCGAGTACGGTCGCTTCTTGCGACGACTAAACTAACTGGTGGAATTACTAACGATTTATGAGTTACTCTTGAAGTGGATTAACCATAACTGGTTCCTACGAAAGGCACGCTCCAATGAATAGGTTAATTGTTGATTAGGTGTAGTGAGGCGAACATTCGCTACTATCCTCAGCTTAATAGGAATCTAATCTATGTGATCAAGCCATACAAGAAACACAAACGAAGAACAAACCAAACATGAAAGAGAAATTGATTGAACTTTGAATCTAATCACCGCGATCCGTGACCGCTTTAAAGCCCTGGGTCACTTAGGGTTCATCTAGTCTAAAATCTACGAGTTTAGCTACTCATGTTCATAATAGTAAAAACAAAGACAGAAACAGAGTTCATCATGAAAAGGAAGAACAGATGGAAACTGTAAAACCTAATTAAGACGACTCTGGCAAAGCTTCGCTCTCCGGTAATCTTCACTCCTAGCTCCGAGTCTCCGAGGTGAAGGGATGACGTCACGATCTCTTTCTGGCTCTTCGAACTCTCAAACTCTGCACTCTCGAACTTCTTAGGTCGGGAACTTATGAAAAGTTGTATATTATAAAGTGTATCTGTTTTTGAGCCGCCAGATTTATATTTATACTTAACCCTATCAACGCCGGATTAAGTTAAGATTTTCGGCAAAAACTTTTGGAGTTTTCGCCGAAAACTTCTTTGAAAAAGGGCTGGCTTTCGTCGACTGATCTCCTGTGAATTTTCCGTTTAGAGTTTTCGGCGAAGACTTTGACTTCTCGCCAAAAACTTCTTCTTTGATACCCAGACGATTTCTTCTTGGATTTTCGGTGAACACTCTTGGCCTTTTCGCCGAAATCTTCTTTCTAAAATGGGCATGATTCGTGTTGACTTGATTGACTCATTGGATCGATTCCGGTGCGGTTCCTCGAGGTTCCAATGCCTTAGACACGTCCTTGGTTACATTATTTGACGGCAAAAACCTGTGCTATTACGAAAACACTAGAAAACCATCAAATAGACCCGAAACGGGCCAAAGTAACACAAATGGCACGAGATAGAGCAGTTGAGTGAATATTCGCTATTTTGCCCTAAAAACCATGTCTTAAGACAAGAAATGTTGCTTAAATGAGGCTGATAATCACGTCAAATTGAGTGTCATCAACAGGTGACCGGCGGAAGGACCGGTAAAATGATTTGTTCATCCACCCTCGTGGCAGAAGCCAAAGCCCTCCTAGAGGCTTTGAAAGTGGCAGCGAGCTCCTGCCTTCATTCCATCATCCAATTGGACAGCTTGGTTCTGGTCAAAGCCCTGAATAGCAAAGAAGAAGTTTGGACGTGGCAATGTTTTGCGTGACCCCTTCACATGAGAAAGATCCTCCAAGCCCATGATCGGATATCCTTGAGATATATGCCTCGAGGATCAAATCTGACGACAGATTGGGTTGTGAAATCAGCTCCCTCCAACTCACTCCCGTATAATTGGCTCTCATTTTTAAATCATCCTCTATAATTGTATGTGAGTACGCTTCCCTTTATGGATGAATATACAAGTGACTCGATTGTAAAAAAAAGGCGGAGCAACGATTTTGGCGCGCTAGACACGAGGACGGTGTCTGAGCCACACACACGAGCCCCTGCACATAGGAAATGCGCTACTCCTCCCTTTTTCAAAATGTGGGACCCGAATATTTAATAGCCTATGGCTATTTGGAGTGCAAATCCAACCTCCTTTCACTTTTGACCTGTTGGCCTTCCATTTTTTTCTCATTGCAGCACCAAGAGGCTAAATATTTGAAATTTAACAAGTTAGCCTCTTGGGTTGTACATAGCCTAACAGTACATGACTCTTCCTATGGTTAGGACACCTCTGATTGTCCTCATTTGAGGACATCAATCCTCATCATTAAATTTTTTCTTAGAGATCTAAAGGTTAATATTAAATGGATATAAGGGTAATTTTATTTTTGGAAATTACAGTTTTTTAGTAACTAATTAATTCCCTTTTTTTATGATCACAATTTTCATTTTTTCTTCACTTTCCATAATATCCACCAGGGAAGTATTAATCTTTATTTGGTAATCAATTTCCCTAATAATTAATTTAGCAATATCCTATGTTTCTTCCCAAACTTTACTCTTTCTTTCTTTCTTTGAAAATTGCTTACTAGTCGTCAATTTATTGCTTTCATTTATGGAGATTACGACGACACTTTTTGTGGAGATTGTTTCGAAACAGTTCCTCTTTTATTGTTTAGGAACTTCTGCTGATTAGGAAATCGGAACACAACCCAAACTAAATCAATCTTAATAATCTGTTCCAAAAAATAAAATAAAAAAGGAAAAATCATAGTAATCGAACACACCTAGAAGAAGAAGAAGAAGGTCGATGACATCTCAGCTCCCGCTTTCATCTCTGGCCAAATCCTCGCGAGATTCATCCGCTCCAGCAAGGAGACGACATCTCCTCCATTTATGGCACTCCTTCTCGACAAGCGACATCTCCTCTTTCGACCTAGTTGCGGACGCTCCATCTCCAACGGTGGTGACGATGGAAGTATGCAGCGACTCCATCTCCAGCGACGATGACTATGGAGGTTGCGGCGGCTCCATCATCAGCGATGACGATGATGGGATGGAGTAAGGCGGTGGCGACGGTTGGGCTAGAGCAAGGAGGTGGTGGTGGGGGGGGGGGCTTCAAGGCGGCGATGACGGTATTGGAGCAAGTAGGGTTGAGAGGGAGAGAGGTTTTTTGGCTGATTGTACAGAGAATTAGGGTTTGTGGTGAAACCCTAATATGATTAACTATATATACTATTTTCAAATGAATATTTTGTCCATTTTAATTTAGATCATTAGATCTACTCTCTAATCCTATGGTTCTAAGGGGTATCCTGATACGAGGACACTAAGGGGTATCCTAATGGTAGTAGATTCCCTATGAATCCTATCATAGATAGGAGTCCAAAATTAGTAGACTTCCTCTCTATAATAACTTAATAATTCATCCTAATTCGGAAGTATCTAAACATGCTAAATATTCCTACACCCGCTCAAGCTGGGAGGTGTAAATGTTAAGCGTGAGACATGAGCTAGATCACTATATGTCGGGAAAACATATCTTGTTTCAACCAAAGGATAGAGGCACATTTTCATCTTTTTTTTATAAACATAACCCTAATCTAAATCATTAGACCTTGACACAGAACCTCCCCCAACTTTGAGTTTTACTAGATGTGGCGTTGATTGTTGATTGCCAGTTCACTAGTGAAGGAAAAGGATATTAGGTTATTTGTTGTTGACCAGATCTGATCTCACCAAAATCTCCAAACTTAAGTTTTTGTCTAGTAGAGATTATTGTGACAGAGAAGAGAGAGCAGAATTTTAGGAAGGAGAATATACTTCTTAGATTGATAATAGTCTTAGGGCAAAGTACAATCATATATATAACCTAATAGTACATAACTCTTATCATAAGTAGGAGTCCTGAATTAGTAGGCTTTCTCCCTATATAACTAAATAATTAATCTTAATCTGGAACTACCTACACATGCTAAGCGTGAGACATGAGCTAGATTGCTTTGTTGGGGAAACAAATCTTGTTCCAACCAAAGGACGCAAAACATAACCCTAATCTAAAGTTCTAAACCATCAACCCCCGCCACGCAATCTCCCCCAACTTTGAGTTTTAGCTCCCGCCTATTGGAGCGGGTTCGTTTGAGCTAAAAGGCCACTACATCAACTTAGTCCAAAACCGGTCGTTCCATGGAAGTCCGGAAGAGTGCATGCACCGCCACCCACCTCGAGACATTGTCAGACATATGTGACACTTTCAAGCAAAGGAATGTCTCGGAGGATGCTTTCAAACTTCGGCTCTCTTCAAATTCTCACTCATGGGCGCGGCGAAGAGATGGCTTAGTAGTCAACCCGGATGAAGTTTTAGGGATTGGGCTACTCTCTCTCAAGCCTTCTTAGAAGAATTTTACCCTCCCTCCAAGACATCGACATTCAAGGCTCAGATAGAAATATTCATGCAACTAGATGATGAGAGCCTCTATGATTGTTGGCATCGGTTTTAAGAACTTCTAAGGGTGTGCCCTCATCATGGCTTCGGTAGTGCACAATTGGTCGAGTTCTTCGGCAACTCTTTGAATGACTCCACTACTATGATTGTGAACTAAGTAGCTCGAGAGGACATCACTCAACTCGAGCCGGAAGCAGCCCTTGAGCATTATGTTCAAGTGGCTAAGCAAAGCCGTACTTGGAACCGCCGATCAAATCCAAGAGTTGCTAGCTCGGTTGAAAAGACTCTAAGATGAAAATCATGGAGAAGCACTTAAAGGAGATGAAGGTCTTGAAATCCAAGGTCGACAAGCTTACCATGGGAAGTTCAAAAACCCCCTTCATCTTCATCGCAAGCAACCAAGTCTTCAAGTGCTCCTGTGTTCAAGGGTGTTGAGTGTGTCAATTGTGGAGATCCTAAGCATCCCGAAAGGGAGTGTTTCAAATTTGAGAAGAAGAAGAGCTTCAGTGAGCCGTGTAATTGGTGTGGCTCTTGTATTCACGAAGGAGGTGAGTACAAGAAATTTGGAGCCACATATCCTATGAATGAAAAGGAGCTTCACTACATCTCGAAGGGCTACCCTCAAAATCAGTCCGACTATAGAGGATACCGATAGGAAGGGTTGTATAATCAAGACTACAATACAAGTAAGAACTCTTCTGGCAATCCTAGCTATGAAGGTGGATCGAGACCGGTTTACCAACCTCAAAGAGCTCAGAACGAGGGTAATCAAAGCCAATACCAAGGCCAAGGATCTTCAAGTAGTGAGCCTACCACTCGTGATATATTGAACCAATTGGAGAAGATGGAAAACAAGACCGACATGAGTTTTGCTAGCCACAAGAATGAATTGAAAGGGCAACAAGCTCAAGGCCAAAGGAAGGAAAGGCAGTTCAATGAGTTAGTGAAGATGCTTCAACAAAATCAACAACCTTTCGGGTCTCTTCGAAGCACAACCGAGACCAACCCTAAACAAGAGACTTGGAAGGTTGTGACTAATAGAAGTGGCAAGGAAACCAGAGGACCGAGTAGAGTTGTTAGGCCTACAATGGTTCCGGATGAGATTATTGTGGATATAACGGATGAGGATCCGGGGAATGGGTTGCCACCATCTTATATCCCCAAGGTGGCGATACCTCCTCAACATGTACCTAGGATTCCCTTCCCTAATCGCATCCGGAAGCAAACGATGAATGAGCACTTCACCAAATTCCTTGCCATTCTCGAGAAGCAACAGATTATCATCCCATTCCTGACATTTCTCACCACATCCCGAGCTACTCCAAGTACTTAAAGGACATAATCACAAAGAAGAGACCGGTGAGTGAAGCTTCACTTTACTCCTCAACCAAGATAGCCTAGATTTCCTCAGTCACAAGAAGACCATATGTAAGTTCAAACATCCAGGTAACTTTACTCTACCTTGCTCTATGGATTCTGTGTTGATTTGAGAGGAGTATAGAGGATCTAAGGGCTAGGTGTCAATGTTATGTCATTCTGTGTTTTTTAAACGTTTGAACCTAGGGGTGCTGAAACCTATGAGCATGACTATTGTGTTAGCTGACAAATATGTTAGAGACCTTAGGGGAATTGTAGAGGATGGGAATGTTAAGGTTGGCCCCTTTTTTTATTCTTGTAGACTTTGTGGTTATTGACACAAAGGATGTCACCTCTACTTTCATCCTCAGTAGACCTTTCTTGCCTACCGGACGAGGCATTATCAATGTCAATGGTGGCAACCTCACCCTCCGCATAAGCACAAGGCGCACGACCAAGGTAGTGAGTGAGAGGTTTGATTATGACGTGTGTTGTGTGTGTGTCCCCAGTCAATGTTGAGATCAAGGAATATTTATAGCTTTTCGATAGTCTGGTCGAGTCGCCACGTGTCATCATCTGATTGGTGAATCGATCTCATAGTCGACCTAGACCATGAAGTGTAGTGGCTCGAGCCATTTGTTCTTCTCTAACCCTAGAGGTTGTGGGACTTCGACGTCCGGTGGGTCGAGCTCGAGATTTGGAAACCCTAACTTTCTTGGTTCAGACCTAGGTGGTCTAGGCCATCAAGTTTATAAAAAAACCGCGGGGTAATCCATTTTATTTAGTTTCACATAAAATTTCCCCAATTACTACAATCTATAAATACATTAAATGAGAAATCCCCTTTTTCCAGTTAACATTTTTTTGAGGATTTTAGAGCTCCTCCATCATTCTAGAAATGAGGGTATTTTGGATAAAAATCGATTCTGAAAAACAAAATTTTAATTATTTTCTCATGGACACAAATCGAACTCTCAACCTCATGGTTAAGAGATAAAGTGAACAACCAACAATGCAACACCTAATGATTAGAATACTTTATTCTTGGGAAAATAAACTTTTGCCCCCTGTACTTGTCAATCCTAACAAACGCACCCTGAACTAAGATTTTATCATTTCCGCCTCCTAAACGTGTGACACTTTACCGTTCTCCTCCCTCCGTCCCGTTTTTCGTCCAACTACCATTAAATTAGTCTCTGTCAGCACGCCACGTCATATTAAATTGCCAGGTGTGGAATGACTATGCTAATTATAATTGGGGCGTTTAACCGGATGGGATAAGATAAGGTAAGGGGGAAGTAAATAGGTTTTCTACCTCTCTCTTCTAATATTCCCAAAATCTCACCTACGAGATTCTTGTCCTGCAATAGTTTCTTCTGTCCTCTTGCTCTTCGTCGACAGCGCTCACCGGCGACCATAGTTGGTTGTCGGTCACCTTCGTTTTCATCTCTCGCCTTCGACTTCAAGGCGTAGGTTTATTGCCGAGATATCTAGGGTGTCAGGAGGGTTTTTAATAGGCGGAAAAAACGATTTACATTGAAGAGACGAGTTTGAAGTGAGGAGCAGTCGATTGACTTTGAATCGAGGAGTTTGAAGTGAGAAGCTACAAAGAAATACTTTGGAAACCGGTTAGTTGTCTCAGTTGACCAAACGAGCACGGGCCAAAAAGAGTCCATTTTCTGCAGTTTGACAAGCAGGTATGCGATTCAACTGTAATTGCTTCAATTTTTGGGTGGTATTTGGAATATGGGTTGTGAGTGTCATGTGGTGGTGATTGGTTGTTGTAGGTTATGCAGATAGAGTATTGAGAAGATAATGTCCAAGTTCTACTGGAGTTCGTCATCTATCGACGAGTATTTCTACGATGACGAAACTGTTGTTTGTGAATGTGGGCTACGAGCATCCCAGAGAGTTTCTCGTACTACTAGTAATCCAAATCGATGATTTTTTGGCTATCCGTTATACAGAACAAAGGTTCTGTGTCTCTACTTTGACTAGTAGTAATTCAAATCGATGATTTTTATACTTTGTATTGCGTGATTGACATTGGCGTTTTTCACTATACAGATGGATAGAGGTTGTGGTTTCTTCGAGTGGTTCGATGTAAGAACTGCCGTTGACGAAGAAAGGAATAAACTTACTCACGTCATGGAGAAGCTACATATCCGTGTAGAGCAAGCCGAATGTGATAACAGAGATTTGCAAGCAAAAATCAAAATAATGTGTATGGGTATTCCAGAAGATAGTAGCAGTTGTTCTATCCATACTTGTATTTGTGTCGATGTGGTGATGAAGTTGGAGGCCATAAAGGATAGGTTGTCACAATTGGAGGCCAATAAGTAGCTGGTGGAGGTTATAGTTGTTGCGTCGAACTCGTTAGGGTGTCACAAATGATTAGTTCTCATTGTGGTTTGTTGTCTCGTAGTTCTGAGCTACAAGCTATGTCTCTATGAATTTGATTAGCCGGTCATGTATGTTTGATGGTTGCTGATCATGGAAGTTCACATTCTAACAATGATGATTAACTTGATTTGGCTTCATTTTGTAATGGTGAAACAATGGCTGATCGTTGAACAGCAGCTTGTAGAGATAAGTATATTATCCTATCTAGGAGTTTATTATTGCCGTGTAATAGCCTACCTTCTTTAGGAAGTATTTTTTTCCTTGTTTAGGTAGGAGTTAATTTCCCTATTTATCTTACTGTATATATACAGAGGCTTAGACCTAATAATAATAATAATTCAGGGGATTAACCTAATGTTGCATGGTATCAGAGCCTGGTTTGAACCCTAACGGCGCCGTCGCCGCTGACAAAGTCCCTTCTTCATCTTCTTCTTCTTAGCTTCCGATTACTGCCATGACAAAAAAGGCAGAGTCTGAAATTAACTCTACTGGAAATTCCAGCACCATGAATCCAGGAAATCAACCTATGGTTAATAACGACTTTCACAATGGAGGCGTAACCATTAATAGGTTGGATGGCACCAACTATCTCCAGTGGTCACAATCTATCAAGATGTTGATTGCCGGAAGAAAAAAATCAGGCTATCTCACTGGAACGAAAAAGAAACCAGATGAGTCTGACCCAAACTTTGAAGCTTGGAGTGATGACGACAACATGGTGAAGTATTGGTTGATCTCGTCCATGGTGCCAAAAGTTGGAGATAACTACCTCCTTCATGATACAGCCAAGGATATTTGGGACGATGCAAGAGCTACTTTCTCAAGCACCGATAACTCCTCCCAACTATTTGCCGTAGAATCAAGGCTCTATGCTCTTAAACAAGGAGACATGTCTGTCTCGGACTACTTTAACACCTTGGGTAGGTACTGGCTAGAGCTCGATTCATATGATGCAATAGCCTGGACCTGTACCGCTGATGCCAAACTGTTCAAACAGTTTATAGAAAAAAAGAGAACTATACAGTTCCTTCTTGGCTTAAATGCAGAGTATGATGATACTCGTAGCCGAATTATGGCAACCAAACCTTTTCCTAGTCCAAAGAGGCGTTCTCTGAGGTTCGCAATGAAGCACATCGACGGAGTCTCATGCTTCCTGAAAACAAGATCACTGTCGAATCCTCTGCTCTTGCTGCCCACAACAGAACAGTTGCAAAACCAGCTGAAAACAGTAATCCAAAAACCTATTGTGAGCATTGTAAAAAGCTTTGCTGGCACAACAAAGCTACTTGCTGGAATTTGCACGGAAAGCCTGCTGACTGGAAACCCAGGTCTGAGCGCAATCCCCGTGCCAACGTCACCGCTAGCTCCAACAAGGATGAGGAGAGCAGCTCCAATCTATTCAGCAAGGAACAATTGGATCAGCTGAAGATTCTCTTCTCCACAATGAATGCACCAGCCCCTGACAAACCTACAGTGTTTTTGGCACACAAAGGTACTTTATCTGAATCTTATCTGGTTAAACATAAAGCTTCTTCGACTTGGATTTTAGACTCAGGGTGTACGGACACCATGACGGGAAATATCAACCTCCTTCATAACCTTAAACCTTACAATATGCATCCCGGAGTCAAGGTTGCCAACGGGTCTCTAGCATCAGTAACAGGGTGTGGAATGGTTCAACTTACAGAAAACATCAGCCTCTACCCTGTGGTAAAAGCGTGTTTACCAAGGTCGTATTCCTCGGGGTTCTCTCAATGGACTCTACTCACATTCCTCGTAGACGGTCTATTCATTTGAAAGGAGTTTTGATTTGAAAAAGACTTTAAAAACTTAAAGGCAACTAAAAGGAAGCAAGAAGAATAATGAGGTGCAAGTCAAAGACAAAGGGGCTCTCTTGGTGGGTAGTTTCATCATGCTCAAGATGACTAATTGAACAAACAAGTCAATCAAGATCGAGTTTGCACTCGGATGACCATGCATTTCACTTTTTTAGACTCGATGCACTCTCGTAGCACCTAATCCCTATCCCAATACCACTCAATTTAGGCTCTCGCTCTCAAACTAAGTGAAAATAGGATGCATTCTAAGTGTTTGATGAAATGCCAAGACACAAGACCCTCTCTTAAGACTCTATGACCACAAGGCTAGGCACAACACTCTCATATCAATGCCCTAACACTAAGAGATTCACCCAAAAAGCCTTTTCAAACTCAATTGAATGAAATTCCACATGCACACCAAGTGTTCGATAAAATGCCAAGAGAGAAATCAAGTGAAAATGGTTGAAATAAGATGATCTAATCTCTTAGAACACACTCACTTCAATCCCTAGACCTACAATCTATGCAATCCAAGCACTCTCATGCATCAAATTACAATGAATGGACCAAATCAAGCAAACATGGCATAAAATGGCATTAAGAACAAGTCTAGGAATCATCCTCATACAACCAAGATCAATCATGGCAAGTTCTATACAATCATCTCTCTATCATAGCACAACTAATCTACCCATCCAAGATGAACCCTAGAAAATCAGCCACACATGGCCAAGGGAGTAAAGAGAGAAGAAGGAAGAATGGTCACCAAGAACACCATGGATGAATCCTTGAGATGATCTTCACTTCTCCACTTGTAAGCACTTCTCCCAAGGTTTGTTGGCTTCAATCCTAGCTCCAATAGCTTCAAATTGCTCCAAAAACGTGCTCTAGGGTTTTAGGGTTCGTGGAAATGTGTTTTGGGTTCAAGAGATATCATAGAATTGCCCAAAATGGCCAAAATCAAGAGTATTTATAGTGCAGGGGACAGTGCACGGCGTGCACCCTGCACGGCGTGCATAGTGCACGGCGTGCACCCCCTGCACTCTACAGAAGACCCGATCTTGCAAGGCTCACATCTCCCTCGTCCGGCCTCCAAATGACCTCCCGTTTGCTCCTATGCGTTCCTTGTTATCCGTACTTTGAAGCCAGAACCTGAAAATGCACAGAGCAGCTCCAATAGCCCACGAATTTTGGCTCCAAAGTGGCAACCGGACAACAAAATGACACTTAGCACAAAAATTCAATAAACGCATATAAATCATGTCATTTCGCGAATAAATACGGGCATATCATAGGTCATTCATAAGCTTAAAATGCACTGATTAAAGTCACATCAAATTTCCCTACGACTAAGCTTTGCTTGTCCTCAAGCAAATGAATTAGAAAACATCCAAGTTCACAAATGACAAGTTCGGTCCATTGAGATTCAAGCAATCACAATTTAGCTTAAACTGTTCCACGAACAAACTAAACCTACACATGCAAGAACATCAACCAAACAAGTCTAAACCTCACTAATTTCTGCACACTTCAAGTAGTGGTTGATTGGGACACAGCAAAACCGACCACGACAACACCGACTCTAATCAAAAAGACTTGAAATCGGAACATGGATCGTGAGTCGTGAGTGTGGCTATCGACTCGACTTCATCCGCTTCTAGATCCGCACTTTACAACTCTGGCCAGGATCAAGAGCTACATTTGAGAACTCTTTTTTCTTTCTTTTCTTTTCTCTTTTTTTTTCTTACTGCATACTAGTGCTCGATTCAACACTTCACTTAGGTGTTGAACCTGCCTAGCTCACAACCCTTGCCCTTTTGCTTAGTGCTCAACCCGACACTTCACTTAGGTGCCGAGCTTGCCTAGCTTTTCTTTTGAGCATTTTTTTTTTTTCACAACTTAGCCACTTGATCCTTAGCCCCTTAACAACTTTCGTACAAGATTTCGAATTGGATTCCGTCTAGTCTCAAGCCACAATCACGAAAGATCAAAAAGAGAATGAAAAACATGGAGGAGGGGAAGAAATTCTGATTGCCTTCATCATCCTAGACCGGTGTTATCGAGTGGTATAAAAAACGTATCCAACCAATCAACCAACATACAAGAGTGATAAGATCTCAGTTCTGGCCCAGACTCATTTGATATTAGTGCTAACATGCTGGTTATAGGTTCTAAGCGGAACAATCTAAACATCATTGTGAAGGCTTGAAGTCAATTAAACACTAAACGTCAAGAACCGAACGATTCTACAATAGAGGAATTCGACATTCAATTAAGATCATGCAACACATCAGATCATAGCTTTAGACTTCTACCGACAAATAATCACACCAAATCTCAAACTCCCCTACGACTAACATGAGCATTGTCCTCAATGATCAAGAGAGAGAGAGGATAAGGTGGAACGAATATACCGCGCGGTGAAGAAGAGAAGCCGGAGATGGGATCCCGGGTCAAGTAACCTGCTCAGGACGAGGACCTGAATCAGGGGTACCTGTATAAAACAAGGGAGGGCACACCGCTCAAACACAACCCATAGTTGACAAGATGAGAGTACGGATGAGATGTGTGATCCAACAACACGACAAGTTCAATGCCAGAAATGAAAAGAGAAAATAAGAAGTCAAAACACAACAAAACATGCAGTCATAAACAGAAATAAAAGAAAGGAAGAATCCAAAATCCTGAGAAGTGGTGAGTGATCCTGCAGCTCTCACTGGGGTGGTGGTCGCGGGTGCCCAGGCCACTGAGACCAAGGATGGTAGCCGTCAAACGGGGGAGGCGGTGGAAAGACTGTCCAGGTGCTGGAGGGGCCGGACTCAGAGTGGAAGCTCTCCTGGTAGTAGTAGGACTGATGCTGCTGCCAGTACTGAGAATGCTGAATCTGAGTAAGCTGGATACCCTGAAACTGCTGAACCTCATGCACCTGAGCAAGCTGCTGTCCATAGAACTGCTGGCTCTCAAAGTCCCTAGCGTTGTACGCCTCGAGGTCCTGAACTCTCCTGTTAAGATCCTGTATCGCTGCACTGTCTCTCCTCTGTCCCGCACGCATATCCTCCACTACGGTGGTGAGGCGACCCATCCCCGAGATAAGCTCATGAAGTGTAGTAGGGTCGATCTCTCCATCCTCCTCATCACTGTCATCATCTGAGACCCGACAAGTCGGACCCAGAAGGTCTGTGATCTGAGCTGTAGGTAGGACAATCCGCAAGAGAACTGGTCGAGGCTCGACAAATGCTGGAGCAGGACCAAAAGCATCAAGGCACTCATACCCTCGCACCAACCGTGTCACAAATCCCCCTCCCAGCAGAACACCAACCGTGTCATTAGCTTGTATCTGAAGGAGGGCTCCTAGCACTAAATCACCTAGATGCAGCTTGATGCCCCTCTCCAAGCAATAAAAGAGAAACAAATCTCTGACCGAGACTACACCTGGAGAGGAGGATGGCTTCCTGTGGGTGATGGAGTGCCGGAAGAAGTGATGGAGGAGCTTCAGCATAGGCCGATTCACCTCTGTGACCTTGGAGGAGCGAGCTGAATAACCTCTAGCCCTCGGTGCAATTTCATTGAAGAATGCACTCTTGGCGTCCCCCGCAAGAGAAGATATGAGAGCCAACCCAGAGAGCTCGCCACTTTGAACCTCCGCCCACTCATAGAACCCAAGACGGTATCCAAACTCGTCAATGGAGCACACACGCGCCATCCCGCCGAGCCTAAAGCGTACACAAACCTCACTAGTGGTCTCGTGACACTCCACGGTGAGAGTGCTCAAGAACTCCTTCGTAGGCCACTCATACGCCCTTTCGTCAACCTCCAAGAGCGGCCAAATACCGGCTCCATCAGCAAAAGTCTTCAAAGCATCCAACCAACCATCACGACTCTGCAACCCCTCAAAATCAAATCTACCCTGCCTCGCCACGGGCCATCTCGCCATAACCTGATAGCGACTGTAAGCCCGATCTCTGGGGTCGAAGTCGAAGATCCTCTGAACCACTGATTCAGGAGGGTCGACGCCACGAGGAGCTGGAGGCGGCGAAGGCGACCGTGGTGGAGGAGCAGAAGACTCCCCAGTCCGTCCCTTCCGCTTCTTGGAAGCTGGTGTCTTGGATCGCTTAGGGGCGGAGGATGAAGAAGCTGATTTACCCTTAGGAGGCATCCTGCAAAAGAAGTGCAAACAAAGATTCAACAAGAAGGGCACACTCTGACACAAATTCCATCGAGGCGTCGAATCATAACACATGATCAAAACATTGAGCACAATATCGAGCACGATTCAAGATCATCACGTTCAAGTGCAACAACCTATGCTAGCAAAAATCAAATCATTGAAATCCACAGCTAAGCAAAAGGCATGCATCATGGATCAGAAACACGAATCAAGAACATATAAGCCTAAGTCCACACAATGCAAGGAGGAATGTACAAAAATAAATTAACGAGTGGTGATTAACCACACCCCTCCTCACACAAAGAATGGAATTCAGTCCCTGAATTCAGAACTTGCAAATCAAACCATAGACCATACTGAAACAGAGCAAGACAAAAGGCATAGACAAAAGCCAACATGAACAACCCCACAGAACTCCATAGCTCAAACACGCCAACACTCAAACACCTGCACATGAACACACACTCCCACCAAACAAAACAACAACACCAAAAGCTCATCAAGTCACATGCCAAGCCTACCAACATATCACCAACTGCCACCGATTAGTCCATCAAGCAACACTCACACCACCAATGTCCAAGCAACAAAATGGTAGCACCCTCATTAGCAAGCAAACCCACCAATAATGCACAAGCAAATCAACAAAACCCCCTACCAAATCTGCCCATCCAGCAAACAAACCTCACCCAATTAAACAAGGAATCAAGCAAGCAATCAAGCCAAGTCCCAATTAACCACAATAGGCAAACAACACATGAACGCGATTGAAGAAGTCACCAATCGGCCAAATAAACAAATAACCATGCCAGCCACACTTAATAATGAAAAACCTGGTTCGAAATCAACTGAAGAGGCTGGGCAGTGGCGGCGGATAGGAGGGACGGTGGCGGCGGCTGTGGTCGGGCGGGCAGTCGGCGAATGGAAGAGAATGGCGGCTGGGCAGGCGGCGGGCAGTCTGGTGGCGGCTGGGAAGAATGGAGAGTGGGCGGTCGGGTGAATAGAAGGGTCTGGCGGCGGCGGCGGCTGTGGGAAGCTTCGGCGGCGGGCAGGAGGGACGGGGCTGGAGCGCGCTGGTCGGGGTCGGGGTCGGGGCAGGTTGAGTGGAGGCGGCGGCGGGCAGGTGTGGTCGGGCGGTCGATTGGAGGTGGCGGGCGACTGCTGGGCGGGTGAGTCGGCGGTGGCGGCTGGGAGAGTGAGAGAGTCGGGGGTGAGGGGGGTCGAGGAAAGGGATAAGGGGGGTGGGTTGGGGAATCAAAACCAAACCGAACAATGACTCAAACCAGAAAATCAAGTATCAACCGACTCAACCACTAACCAAACCGAAATAAAGCAAAGGGTGAAAATCAGGGTGCACGGCGTGCAGGGTGCACGGCGTGCATGGGTGCACGGCGTGCACCCCGGAGCTGAAAAATTTTGTGATGCTCCTGGACAGCCCGTGCACCAACGTGCACGGTGCACGGCGTGCATCATGCACGGCGTGCAGTGGTGCACGGCGTGCACCCCCTCAGCTCAAAATCAAATTTTCACTTTGACGAAAAACGACCAAAACACCGCCAAATCAACCCAAAACGGACCCCGAACTTCAGAATTTCAACGCCTACGAGACCACAAAGGACACCACAACAACTCAAGGACCTTGAACACCACAAAAACACACAAACATGCAATCAAATCAAGAAGAAACGACATGAAAAACACTCGGGTTGCCTCCCGAGAAGCGCTTGTTTAACGTCTTAAGCTCGACGAAGCAAGGAACACTCAAGGCACGACCAAAGACAAGACCTCAACAGCACCGATAGTATCACTAACAACATAATGCTTAAGTCTATGGCCATTCACCTTAAAAGGTTCGGTTTGGGATGGAGAGATTACCTCGATGGTGCCATAAGGAAAAACATGAGTTACCGTAAAGGGGCCGGACCAACGAGACCTCAATTTCCCGGGAAAGAGCTTGAGCCGAGAGTTGTATAGGAGGACTTGATCACCAACTTTGAAATCCTTGCCCGGCTTCAAACGGGAATCATGAATGAGCTTCGTCCTCTCCTTGTAAAGCTTTGCATTCTCATATGCATGATGGCGATACTCCTCGAGCTCATGTACCTGAAACTTACGCTCTTCTCCTGCGAGACTCATATCAAGGTTTAGAAATTTCAATGCCCAATAAGCTCGGTGCTCGAGCTCTACCGGCAAATGGCATGCTTTGCCATAGACCATCCTATAGGGAGTAGTGCCTATAGGGGTCTTGTAGGCCGTGCGGTAGGCCCATAGAGCGTCATCAAGCTTCTTCGACCAATCTTTCCGTGATTGGTCGACCGTCTTCTCTAAGATTCTCTTAAGTTCCTATTGGTCACCTCGGCTTGGCCACTAGTTTGAGGGTGATACGAGGTGGACATTAGATGAGTGACGCCGAACCGGTGGCATACTCTATCGAATTGCCCTTGAAAATGAGTACCTCGATCACTAATGATAGCACGAGGGGTACCAAAGCGGGTGAACAACTTAACAAGAAACTTCCCTACGACTCGGGCATCATTGGTAGGCAAAGCTTGTGCCTCCGCCCATTTAGACACGTAATCTACCGCAACCAATATGTACTTGTTACCATGCGAAGTAGGAAACGGTCCCATGAAATCAATACCCCATATATCAAATATTTCTACCACTAACGAGACATTTTGAGGCATTTCGTTACGGGAAGAGATGTTACCTGAACGTTGACACGCATCGCAAGACTTGACAAAGTCTTGACAATCTCGGAAGATCGAAGGCCAAAAGAATCCGGACTCAAGTACCTTGCGAGCCGTGCGATTTGCTCCATGATGTCCACCCGTAGGACCGGAGTGGCAATGGTGCATGATGTCCTTAGACTCTCCATAAGTGACACATCTTCTAATCATACCATCCGAGCCAACTCGAAATACAAAAGGATCGTCCCAATAGTAATGCTTCAAATCGCAAAGAACTTCCTTTTGTCTTGAGTGGAGAGGCCCTCCTTCAAGTCTCCACTAGCAAGATAGTTAGCGAAATCCGCGAACCAAGGTTCCTTGAACTCTAAAGTTGTTATAGCGAATAATAGCTCATCGGGGAAGTTGTCATTGATCTCTTCATTACCATTGTGTACCATTTCCGCCTCTTCCAAGCGAGACAAGTGGTCGGCGGCTACATTCTCGGACCCTTCTTATCTCGAATCTCAATATCAAACTCTTGCAATAGAAGGACCCATCGGATCAACCTTGGTTTAGCATCGGTCTTAGATAGAAGGTACCTCAAAGCTTGGTGGTCCGTGAAGACAATAGTGTGAGAGAGTACCAAGTAGGACCTAAACTTATCAAAAGCAAACACTATGGCCAAGAGCTCCTTCTCCGTAGTTGTGTAGTTCCTTTGAGCATCATTGAGAGTCTTACTTGCATAGTATATTGGATGGAATCTCTTGTCAATTCGTTGGCCTAGAACCGCTCCAATGGCGTAATCGCTAGCATCACACATCAACTCAAATGACTTTGACCAATCCGGAGCAATGAGTATAGGGGCATTCGTGAGCTTACCCTTGAGGAGTTCAAAAGCTTGCAAGCACTCTTCATCAAAACGAAATTCCACATCCTTCTCAAGAAGCCGAGTCATAGGAGTAGTTATTTTCGAGAAGTCTTTGATGAAGCGCCTATAGAAACCGGCATGCCCCAAGAAGCTTCTCACGGCTTTCACGGATGAAGGTGGAGGAAGTTGAGAGATGGTCTCCAACTTTGCCTTATCAACCTCAATGCCCTTTTTAGAGATCTTGTGACCAAGAACAATCCCCTCATTGACCATGAAATGACACTTCTCCCAACTTAATGCAAGATTGGTCTCTTCACACCGACGCAAGACCTTCTCAAGGTTCCTCAAGCATAGGTCGAATGAATCCCCAAAAACCGAGAAGTCGTCCATGAACACTTCCATGATATCTTCCACGAAATCATCGAAAATGGCAAGCATACATCGTTGGAAGGTGGCGGGAGCGTTGCACAACCCAAAGGGGATCCGTCGATAAGCAAAAGTACCGAAAGGGCATGTGAATGTGGTCTTCTCGATGTCCTCCGAGGCGATCAAGATTTGGAAGTACCCGGACATACCATCCAAAAAACAATAGTACTCGTGACCGGAGAGACGCTCGAGCATTTGATCCATGAAAGGTAGAGGGAAGTGATCCTTCCTAGTGGCATCATTGAGTCGACGATAATCTATGCAAACACGCCACCCGGTGATCGTCCTTGTCGGGATAAGCTCATCCTTGTCATTAGCTACCACCGTGATCCCTCCTTTCTTGGGGACAACTTGCACGGGGCTAACCCAAGGGCTGTCCGAGATAGGAAAGATAATCCCCGCATCCATAAGCTTAATAACTTTTTTCTTCACAACCTCCTTCATGTTAGGATTTAGCCTTCTTTGTGGTTGCACAACCGGCTTGAAATCTTCCTCCATAAGGATCCGATGTGAGCAAAATGTGGGACTTATACCTCGAATATCCGAGATGCTCCACGCAATAGCTCTCATGTACTTCTTGAGGAGCTCCACTAGACGGTCCTTTTGCTCGGGTAGAAGCTCAGAATTGATGATGACCGGTAGCTTAGAATCTGGCATGAGAAAAGCATACTCCAAATGTGCGGGAAGAGGCTTGAGCTCAAGAGTAGGTGGTTCTTCATAGGAGGTCTTTACCCTTTCCACCTTCGGGAGAGCAGCAAAAACCGTTTCACCCTCTAACTTGTCTCTCCCTTCATCAAGGTAAGCCGCTTGAGCTTTTAACTCCGGGGTGCCTAAATGTTCCTGCACATCCGTTCTAAGGCAAACATCCAAAGAATCTCGACACACGAAGTTAGAAATACTACACACACTAGCCGAAGCAATAGTATCACACGAGTACTCTAAATCATCTTGTGCGTGAGCAAACTTCATGCCATCGGCTATGCAAAATGTGACACTCTCTTGTCCTACTCTCAATGTCAATTTTCCGTCATGCACATCAATCAAAGCATGAGAAGTAGCTAGGAATGGTCTACCAAATATCAATGAGACATCAACATCATCGGTATCAATGACCGCAAAATCAACTAGGAACACAAAAGGGCCTACTTTGACTAGCACATCATCAACAATTCCCCTAGGACTCTTGGTCGACTTGTCCGCAAGTTGAATGTACATACGAGTAGGACGAAGATTAGACAATCCTAGCTTCTCAAATATGCAATAAGGCATGACATTGATACTAGCACCTAGATCCGCAAGACCATTAGCAAGAGAAATATTACCAATAGCACAAGGGATAGTAAAGGTACCCGGATCCTTGAGCTTTTTGGGTGGACTTTTGAAGAGAACGGCGGAGCATTCCTCATTAAGGTGGACTAGAGATGTCTCCGGTAGCTTTCTCTTGTTGGTGTAGAGTTCCTTCATGAACTTAGCGTATTGGGGCATCATAGTCATTGCTTCGGGAAACGGAAGAGAGAATTGCATTTGACTAATCCGCTCCACAAACTTCTTGAAAACCTTCTCAAGGCCATCCTTCTTCAATCGAGATGGGTATGGAGGCTTGGGCTTGTATGGAGATACAACCGGTGCGGGAGGAGAGACCGGTGGTGTACTCGATGTAGCCTTACTAGGTTCCTTTGCAACCTTAATGTTCACATTACCGTAGGAGGTTCGACTTCAACCTCAACTTCATCCGAAGGAGGATCATTAATATCATCATCATCAACCATTAGATTAGGACCTTGTACCTCATTAGAGTCAATTGGAGTAGAGGTTGTATCTTGCAAGGGTCGTCCACTTCTCAAAGTCACTACCTTGCAATGCTCCGGACCTTTGGGATTGATCTCGGTATTGGAAGGTAAAGTGCCCGAGGGTCGCTCCGAGAGTGCCTTAGAAATATGTCCTAATTGGTTCTCCAAATTGGCAATTGAAGCTTGTTGATTCTTGATGAGTTGGATCATTGCCGCATTGGTGTCTTCTTGAGAGATCGAAGAACCACCCTCCTTATTTTGAGGAGGCTTGTTGAACCCGGGTGGTCCTTCACCTCTATGGTTGTACATTCCCGGTGGGGAAGGACCTTGGAAACCTTGACTTGGATGTCCACTTTGATTCCATTGATTTCCCCCTTGGTGCCCTTGACCTTGGGGTCCTCCTTGAGTCCCTTGGCTACCTTGGTTTAGGTTACTTCCTTGAGACCATTGGTTGCCTTGATAACCCTAAAACCTTGATAACCTCCTTGATTTCCTTGGTTGTAGCCCTTGCCATAACCGCTACCTTGACTCCCTTGGCCTTGGTAACCTTGGTTAGACTTGTTGTACCAAGGTCGGTTATAGTTACCTTGATAGTTACCTTGGGGGCTGAAATTACCATGGAAACCTTGACCTTGTGCGAAGCTTACCTCCTCAAGGTCGCCTTGGCCAAGCTCAGGAGTGGCGGAAGGACAAGCACTAACATCGTGGCCTTGACCTCTACAACCTTCACAACAAAATACTGAAGCAACCGGTGGATTACCCACTTTAGATGGCTTAGAGGGGGGCATACTAAGATTACTTACTTGTGAAGCCATGGCATCAATCTTGGACATAAGGAGAGCAATCATTGGATCATCTTCATCTCGATGTCCCGGTAACTTATGCTTCTTCCCATAGGTGGATGAATCCTTTGGTGCATCAACACTTACGGACCGAGAGTCATAGTGCGTGTCACTTCCATACTTAGACTTAGGAGGTTGTTGTCGAGACCAACTCCTTGTCTTGTTGGCCATCTCCGCGAAGAGTTCTAGAGCATCTTCGGGAGTGAGCATCCTTAAGTCACCTCCGGCGGCTTGGTTGATCATCCTTGTATTCTCAAAATCAAGGGACCTAGCAAAGATGTCCGCCAAGCTCCATTCGGCGAAGTTGTGATGAGGGCAAGACCGAAGAATGGCTTGGAACCTATTCCAAGTCTCATGAAGAGCTCTCCCCTTGTGTTGTATGAAGTGGTTGATGCGGTCTCGGATTGCATCCGTCATATAGGGAGGAAAGAATTCTTCAAGGAAAGCTTCGGCTAGGCCCTCCCATGTAGTGAATGTTCTACTAGGTTGGTTCTCCAACCAAGACTTGGCTCGACCTTTGAGTGAGAAGGGGAAGAGTCGGAGTCGTATGCAATCCGGGTGAACTTGGTCATTCTTAACCGTGTCACATATCTCCAAGAAGTCCTTGAGATGCCTAGATGGACATTCACCATCGATGCCATTGAACACCACTCCATTTTGAACCATTTGGATCATATTAGGCTTGAGCTCAAAGTTCCTAGCATTGACGGGTCTTCGAACAATGCTAGAGGCTGCCCCTTCAAGAGTAGGGCGAGCATAATCCGCCAAGGTACGTCTTGCACCCCTTTGTGAGTGATCATCATCATTAGTGTGGTATGAATGTACCGATTGGTCATCGTCATCCCCGTGTTGAGACATAGTGTGGTGCGAGATGCGATCAACTTCTTCTTCTTCAACTATAGGAGGTGGGGAAGTGGTAGGTGACTTGAGCACTTGTTCTAGTCCTTGGATTCGTGCTTGAAGACGAGCTGAACGCCTCATGCACTAACCCAAAATCCCTACAAACAAGCACAACAAACACACCCGAGTAACACGACAATGTGGAATAACAAAACCAAACAACAAGTAAAAGGAAGCAAAAACTAAATTGGAGGGAAGTGAAAAGATCGGTCCACTACTAAGTGCTTTCAAAGGATTGAGAAAAAGTCCCCGGCAACGGCGCCAAAAACTTGGTAAAAGCGTGTTTACCAAGGTCGTATTCCTCGGGGTTCTCTCAATGGCCTCTACTCACATTCCTCGTAGACGGTCTATTCATTTGAAAGGAGTTTTGATTTGAAAAAGACTTTAAAAACTTAAAGGCAACTAAAAGGAAGAAAGAAGAATAATGAGGTGCAAGTCAAAGACAAAGGGGCTCTCTTGGTGGGTAGTTTCATCATGCTCAAGATGACTAATTGAACAAACAAGTCAATCAAGATCGAGTTTGCACTGGATGACCATGCATTTCACTTTTTTAGACTCGATGCACTCTCGTAGCACCTAATCCCTATCCCAATACCACTCAATTTAGGCTCTCGCTCTCAAACTAAGTGAAAATAGGATGCATTCTAAGTGTTTGATGAAATGCCAAGACACAAGACCCTCTCTTAAGACTCTATGACCACAAGGCTAGGCACAACACTCTCATATCAATGCCCTAACACTAAGAGATTCACCCAAAAAGCCTTTTCAAACTCAATTGAATGAAATTCCACATGCACACCAAGTGTTCGATAAAATGCCCAAGAGAGAAATCAAGTGAAAATGGTTGAAATAAGATGATCTAATCTCTTAGAACACACTCACTTCAATCCCTAGACCTACAATCTATGCAATCCAAGCACTCTCATGCATCAAATTACAATGAATGGACCAAATCAAGCAAACATGGCATAAAATGGCATTAAGAACAAGTCTAGGAATCATCCTCATACAACCAAGATCAATCATGGCAAGTTCTATACAATCATCTCTCTATCATAGCACAACTAATCTACCCATCCAAGATGAACCCTAGAAAATCAGCCACACATGGCCAAGGGAGTAAAGAGAGAAGAAGGAAGAATGGTCACCAAGAACACCATGGATGAATCCTTGAGATGATCTTCACTTCTCCACTTGTAAGCACTTCTCCCAAGGTTTGTTGGCTTCAATCCTAGCTCCAATAGCTTCAAATTGCTCCAAAAACGTGCTCTAGGGTTTTAGGGTTCGTGGAAATGTGTTTTGGGTTCAAGAGATATCATAGAATTGCCCAAAATGGCCAAAATCAAGAGTATTTATAGTGCAGGGGACAGTGCACGGCGTGCACCCCTGCACGGCGTGCATAGTGCACTGCGTGCACCCCTGCACGGCGTGCACATCTGCACGGCGTGCACCCCCTGCACTCTACAGAAGACCCGATCTTGCAAGGCTCACATCTCCCTCGTCCGGCCTCCAAATGACCTCCCATTTGCTCCTATGCGTTCCTTGTTATCCGTACTTTGAAGCCAGAACCTGAAAATGCACAGAGCAGCTCCAATAGCCCACGAATTTTGGCTCCAAAGTGGCAACCGGACAACAAAATGACACTTAGCACAAAAATTCAATAAACGCATATAAATCATGTCATTTCGCGAATAAATACGGGCATATCATAGGTCATTCATAAGCTTAAAATGCACTGATTAAAGTCACATCACCCTGTCCTCTATGTCCCTAGTCTGAATTGCAACTTACTCTCCATAAGTCAACTTTGTAAAGACCTACATTGTGAGATAGATTTTGACTCATCTGGCTGCAAATTTCAGGACGTGGTTACGAGGAGGACGATTGGCAGGGGTGAGCTGAAGGATGGTCTGTACTTCCTGAAGGGCTTGAGTTCTGAGGATTTATCAATACAAGAAGGTGGCGAGAATGTTAGGGCGTTTGTTTCAGCTTTAGATAGAGTAGACAGTGAAATAATGTTGTGGCATTTTCGGCTTGGACATCCTAGTTTTGGGTATTTGGAAAAGTTGTTCCCTCGTTTGTTTCAGAATAAAAGGATTGCTGATTTTAATTGTGAAATTTGTCAGCTTGCCAAACACACTCGATCTATCTATGCTGGTAGTCAATATAGACCTACTGCACCTTTTGCTGTCATCCATAGTGACATATGGGGGCCTACTCGAATTTGTAATGTCAGTGGCTCTCGTTGGTTCATTACCTTCATTGATGAACACACCCGTATGACTTGGACCTACCTCATGAAGTCCAAATCAGATACAATGTCTGTATTCCAGCAATTCTACACTATGGTCCGAACTCAGTTTGGAACTCGGATTCGTGTACTTAAAACTGATAACGCCAAGGATTACTTCAACTCTGTTCTTAGTCCATTTCTGACTAGCAATGGTATCATTCACAACAGTTCTTGCGTAGATACGACGCAACAAAATGGTATTGCCGAGCGGAAAAATCGACATCTACTTGAAGTAGCACGTGCTTTGATGTTTGCTTGCCATGTGCCGAAACATTTTTGGGGCGAGGCGGTGCTCACAGCTACCTATTTGATAAATCGACTACCAAGTCGTATTATGAACTATAAGGCACCTCGTGACCTTCTGCTTCAGACATTCCCTCACATTCATGCATTCTCATCCGCGCTACCTCCTAGGATATTTGGTTGCAGCGTCTTTGTACATGTTCATCCCCAACATCGAACAAAACTTGATCCTCGCTCTCTCAAGTGTGTCTTCTTGGGATATGCTACATCCCAAAAGGGATACAAGTGTTACTCTCCATCCACACGAAAGATGTATACGTCTATGGATGTTACGTTTGTCGAGAATGAACCTTTCTATACCAATTCTGAGATTCAGGGGGCACTACTGGAGAATCTCAATTGTGGGATATTATACAGCATGTTGATGCTATTCCGCTGCATACAACATCACCATCTCAACAAACTCCGCAACATCTCAATCCACCGAATCCTCCGAACCCTGAAGTTATCCAAGGCCAAAACGGAAACTGTGATTTAGGGGGGGACCATTCGACAGAACCAGCCGTTGTGTCGGAACCCCCTCCCATCATACACGTGTACTCTCGGAGGGAAAAACAAGCTACTCCTGTCATTGAATCTCCTATACCTGAAGATGACTTAAACTTACCGATTGCACAGAAGAAAAGGAGTTAGAACTTGTACTCAGCACCCCATAGCCACGTTTGTCTCATATGACAAGTTACAGGGACGATACAAGGCGTTTGTGGCAGACTTGGACACGGAAAGAATCCCAAATAATATTGGGGAAGCCATGTGTGTTCCCAAATGGAAAGCTGCTGTCCAAGAAGAGCTCACAGCATTACAGAAGAATAAAACATGGGAAATGGTCACTTTACCACCAGGAAAGAAACTTGTTGATTGTAAATGGATTTTTACTATCAAGTACAAATCCAACGGTGAAATAGAGAGGTACAAGGCAAGGTTGGTAGCTCGTGGCTTCACTCAATCTCATGGCATTGACTATGAAGAAACCTTCGCTCCCGTAGCAAAGCTTAGTACAGTTCGGGTCTTGTTATCTTTGGCTGTAAACTTGGAATGGCCTCTATTCCAACTTGACGTCAAGAATGCATTCTTGAATGGAGAGCTGGAGGAAGAGGTATATATGAATGTTCTCGAAGGGTTGAACATCGACCAACAAGGAAAATTTGTCTGCAAACTACGGAAGGCCCTCTATGGGCTAAAACAATCTCCACGTGCATGGTTTGAGAGATTTACTAAAGCTGTCAAAGCTAATGGGTACTATCAATGTCAAACAGATCACACACTATTCGTCAAACATGATGGTGAAGGAAAAATTGCCATTCTTATTGTATATGTTGATGACATTGTGCTAACCGGTAACAATGCTGCTGAACTCCGAAACATGAAGGAGAAACTTGCCCAAGAATTTGAAATCAAGGACTTGGGGGAACTGAAGTATTTCCTCGGGATAGAAGTGGCCAGATCAAAGGATGGTATTGTGATGTCTCAACGAAAGTATGTTCTTGATCTTCTAGAAGAAGTGGGAATGTTGGGTTGTAAGCCAGCTGACTCGCCTATGGAGCAAAATAAAAAGTTCACTACCAAAGAAAGTGTAAGGCAAGTTAATGTTGGTAATTACCAAAGGCTGGTTGGGAAATTAATTTATTTATCCCATACCAGACCTGACATCTCCTATGCAGTTGGAATTGCAAGTCAACATATGCATGCTCCAAATGAAGAACATTATGAAGCTGTCATGCGAATATTAAGATATCTGAAAGGAACTCCTGGTTTGGGTTTACACTTCAAGAAAAATGAGAATCGGGGAATCGCTGTATACACTGATGCTAGTTGGGCAGGAGAGTTGACTGAACGAAGATCTATGTCTGGCTACTGCACATATGTATGGGGAAACCTGGTGACCTGGAGAAGTAAAAAACAAACAGCTGTCTCCCGAAGCAGTGCAGAGGCAGAATATCGTGCAATCGCACTTGGAATTTGCGAGGGAATTTGGCTAAGACGTGTTCTGAACGAGTTAAAAATTCCTTATGAAGGTCCGGTAACACTTTTGAGTGACAGCCAATCAGCCATAAGCATTGTGAAGAATCCCGTCCATCACGATAGGACTAAGCATGTGGAGATGGATAGGCAATTTATTACTGAAAAGGTAGAGCAGAAGATAATTCTGCAGTATGTTCCTTCACAAAAGCAGAATGCTGATATTCTTACCAAGGCACTGCCCAAGAATAAGCTGGAAGAATTCAAGGCCAATCTTGGTCTGTTGAACATATACCAAGCTTGAGGGGGGGTGTAGAGATAAGTATATTATCCTATCTAGGAGTTTATTATTGCCGTGTAATAGCCTACCTTCTTTAGGAAGTATTTTTTTCCTTGTTTAGGTAGGAGTTAATTTCCCTATTTATCTTACTGTATATATACAGAGGCTTAGACCTAATAATAATAATAATTCAGGGGATTAACCTAATGTTAGCACAGCTGAGGGAAGATCTCAATGACATTGTTTGGGCATGGAATGATAATCAAATTCAGTCAGAATGTTGATTCCTTCTTCTTCCTAGCTAGTTATCAGTTTGTAACCTAGTCAAAAGCACATATGTACATATCTGCATATTTTCACAAGTACAAATTACCATTGTTCTTCATATGATCATTGCTTCAAGGTTCTTGCTTACAAGGATTATAAATGGAAAAACAGAGAAAGATACATTAACGAATACAAACCCTAGTTCAAAATCGTTGAACAATTCAAAACTTTGTGACAATCCATAGTCCAACATGTCTATTTTCTCTATTCAAAATCTTTGAACAGTTTAAAAGTATTTGTGCAATTGTACATAACACGTCTACTATTCCACCCTAATTACCCTAGAACCCAAAAAACATAGTTTTGTGTTGCTGCATTACTTCAAACTTCACCATGCTTCTGCTAGATTTTCAAACAAGGCCTATACTACTGCGTTCCTAGAACTGTACTTCACTGTTGCATTCCTCAAAATTACCCCAAAAACTCCCTCTGGTGCCTCCCACACCATTGATCCAACATCACCTATTAGGATCACTGACACCCCTGACTCGAACCATCATTCAGAACCACTTCAGATGTGCTACCCGGCTACAGAAACAATTACAGAAACCATAGTCAGCACCACTTAAGAGTCAAACAAATGAACCAGATTTTATTTCATGCTAAACCACTTACATTGAGTACAGTCCGTCCTGTGTTGACATTGGTATACACTCCTACTCCTGCAAATGTTGGCTGACTACTAGATGTTCCCTTGTTTCCCTGACGGTATCATGACCACCACACAATCAATAATAACAGATTCAGTATGTTGACAAATAACACAAAAAATAGTAAACGGACGCATATTGTACCTGCTCCGTGCAAGTCTTCTTATTATGGCCTTCTTTATGACAGTTCGAACATGTCATCACTCTTCCCACTCGGCTCATCTTCCTAGGATCATTCCTATCTCGTTTCAAAAAGTGTTTGTTCGTGTACGAACGCTTTCTGCGTCGAACCCCATCTTGTTTTTCTTCCACCGCACGAACTCGATTCTTCTTTGGTCATTTCGGGCATTTTTCGTATGTGTGAAGGTAGTACAGGGGCGTATTGGCTTGGTGGCCATAATTCATGACCATCCATCGGTGTCATGACGTTGTCATAAGTATCCCAATACTTCTGAACAACATACCACTCACTAATATACTTCTCAGGATCGTTACCTTCTGAGATAATACAAGTAATTGCATGAGCGCACGGGATACCTGTTAAATCCCATGAACGGCAGGAGCACTTCTTATTGGAAAGTCAATGTAGTCATAGCTGTCCTTCCCATTACCAATTATGTGGCAATATCTCACAGCTCTTGCTCTTCCCGCTAGTTTGCGTAGAATCTTAGGACAGAAATCAGCTTTCCACTTACTTGCCAGCTTCCTCTTTGCAGCTATTTGCTCCATGCACATTATGCAAATGTCTTCAAGCATACTGAATATCGGTTTATGCCTGGCCTCGAGGAAGAGTGAGTTGAAGGATTCAGACATGTTGTTGTCCACAGAATCACATTTTGCGTGAAATGTGAAAAATGCCCTCGACCAATGCTTTGGGTCGATCCTCTTCATTGCTTCAACAGCCTCACCATTCTTTTGACGGAGTTCTTCCGCCGAACGATTGAACAATGCTTCAGTAGATGATTTGGCACACTTCCAAAAGATTTTCTGCCGTGCAGGATTGGCATACTTCTTCCTCCAGTTGTGGTATATGTGTCTAGCACACAGACGGTGATCTGCATCTAGGAATAACTCAGCGATACTCGACACTAATCCCTGTGAGTCATGAGCATATTCAGCATGAGCAGATTCATACCATATAAATTACTAATCAAACATTCAAGTTAAACTTCAATGTTCTAAGTGTAATGGCAACAAGATGGAACATTAATAGGACTAATTGAAGCTAGAGATAAGAACTTTCGATTCAAACCTATGACTACAGAGGTTTCAACTTTCAAGGGTCAAGGAATGATTATGCATAAATGAATATGACTCATCATCATTGCCACTCTTTTACAAAAGCATGGTCTTTTACTCATCATCATTGCCACTCTTGACAATAATAGTTTCCTTTCACATTACCACACATAGCTTCAAGTAAACCCAGAGATATTTGCCAGCAGCATAATTCAGATAATTTAAGCCTTTCAGAAAACAGAAAATGAACATTACTTCTACGTGAGCTGTTAGTTTCATTTCATAATGTTTGCTTGCTACCAGAGAATAGCATCAATGTTAGTGCTACCAGAGAATCCTTACACCAACTAGAACTAAACAAGGTTAGGGTAATCACTAATCAAGGCCAAATCTATCTTAAGACCTAAAAATGAAACAGGATTCCATAACACATGAGCAGTACACCATATTCAATAAACCATAATAGATGATGAGGAAGTACCTTTTGCTGATCTTATGAGAAAGTCCAACATCCATCCCGAATCGACCCGAGTTTACCCATGGTCGAACCGATATGAGTGCTACTCAAAGAACCAGCTTTTAAAACAACGAATAAAAAGGCAGCGGAAACCGAAACAACTCTTAAATAAGTTTCAAACTGAAGGAGGCCTCCAATAAAATAAAACCAAAATACAATCCAAAATACCAAAATCCGAACATCCGAAAGAAAATATAAATTCAAATCCGAACAACAACCGGTTACAAATCTCCCAACCCAAAATATCAACTGAAAACAAAAGTAAAAGCAGAGTCAACTCCAATGTAGTGCGCCAAATCTTCACCTCATAGTTCCAACCGGCAACTGCTCTGAACCTGACTGAAACTCCTGCACCTCAAGCTACTCAACCTAACCACGCGAACCTGAAAGGGGAAGAGGGGGGAAATCAATTTCCTAATGAAATTGAGTGAACCCACTAGGTTTAACTATGCGCCGAACCTAACCTGAAGAGCGATCCCAACTCCGCACACAAACAACAATGAAATTTGACACAACCGTTACCAGTTTTAATTCCCTAAAATAGTCTAGGTGATCACACAGGTGCAATTTTCAGTTCAACTTTCTCGATTCACAGTAATATATAATAGGGCATCATCATACATACAGTTCAACATCTGGTACATCAAGCATGCAGTTCAACATCAGGAACACCTTACATACAATTCAACCTTGGGGCATCATTCATACAATTCAACATCAAATCACAAGTCATCTCACAATCCATCTCGTACTCGCACACACGCACATGTCACACATTCACACGCATTCGCTTACACGAACACATACACATACACCACATACACAAACTTCTCATTTCAATTATCTATGTGAGTTCATTAGGCGCAATTAAGGAGTTGTTCCCCCGATACCCCGCCGGCTAACACGACACACCCACTCTTCCAGGAGGGTCCAAGAAGCATCCTTCACGAATCCTATGTTCCATGGACTTTCACAACACTCTCCCTCAGGAGTTAACAACTAATCCTCGGTACTTGACCAAGGTGATCTACCCATGTAGACCCGACTTGATTACTAATCCTCGATATCCAACCGAGGTGATCTACCCATGTAGACCGGCCTCAACACATATCCTTGGGGTAACGTTGGCTCCTTCCGATTCTATCAATTCAATTAGACACAACAACCAAACCAATCTTCAAACTATTTACTCAAACCATCCAATCAAGATCCCATCATTATGCCTCTTCCGAACCACGTCCACATATCATGAATCAACAACCACGCATATCAACCAAGCCATTCAATCAATCAACCCAAGTCCCAAATCCTCTACCCAATTCCATGTTCTAATTCCATTGTCCAATTCCATCTACCAATTCCCTAAGCCAATTCCATGTATCAATTCCATTATTCAATTCAAAGCATAATTCTACAACACTAATCATATCATCAACCCACATCTCAACATAGCACCCTTATCACTAAAAACAACACATGTCATCGTGTGGTCTTGAGTAGGTCTCATGCAAATTCTAACTCATTCAAGCAAACGGAAAATCACTCAAAAAGAATTGAAATTGCAAGTTACGTGCAATGGATCAAAAGCTCACATTTGGTTTGCGAGTCGGATTCGGTCATTTTCATGCAATCAAGGCTACAAACTACAAGTGTGATTTTTAAAAATCTGTTCTGACCAGGCAATTTAGCATCAAAGTATACACGTTGGTTCTCAAGTTCTAGGTTAAGCAGTCTAAGCATCATTATGACAGTGACAACCATTACATCAAAATCAAGAACTGAACCATTCTAATACTAGAGAGACTGGAAGGGACCATGAAGCACACAAAAACACAATCAAGGCAATCAAGTTATGCAAGGTTCTCTAGCATCCTACCCACACTTAAATCTTTCTGTGTCCTCACAGGACAAGACTAAGTTTAATGAATAGAAGAACTGGACCGAGATGGTTGTGTAGTGGATGAGCACGGATCCTCAGAGCAAGGCAATCTACCAAAAGATGTAGAAGGAGGTAGACCCTTAAGCAAGAAATCTCCCAAACACCTGCAACAAAAACAAAGAAAGATAAAAGTAAACCAGGAAAGTGTCCCGATCCACACAGAAAAAAGTGGATCAAAACCGAAGAGAAATAAAAAGAAGGACCATGAAAAGGAATTTAACACCGATCACTGCTGTCCAGGTGCATCAGGAGGGAAAATGAGGGCGTCGTTGACTGCCGCTGCCACCCAGCTGCGCTCATATCTTGTCAGTGCGGCACATGTGCTGCTGCATAAAAAACCCATCTGACATCCTGAGTGGCGGTGTCTGTGACCCCACTCCTGAGTCGCTCGTACACCACAAACAGCTCTCCAATATCCGCGAGATGCGATCGATGCTGAGGATGAGGCGCCTGGTATGGATCTGGAATGGGCACCTGGGGCTGGTATGCATACCCTGCCTGATGTTGTGGCGAGGGTATATGATCATCAAATTCCGGCTCCGGCTGAGGCTGCTGCTCCTCAGAATCATCTTCTTCCTTCGATTCTTCCTCGTGCTGAAGGGGAGGATCTACCGCTACCTGCGGACCAAAGTCCAACTCGAGGGCGTACTCGACCGCTAAATCACCACCTACGGTGTGTACTCTGCGTCGTGGGACGTCCGGGCCATATGACTGGTTGAGACCGAGTGAGATGATGAGTTGACCGACAAAGTTGCCGCCCAGGAGTGAGCTAGGTGGCCTTGGCTTCTGAGTCTTCGGGCAGAATATGCGTGCAAGCACCCATCCGTGATGAAGAGGATAACCTTCCCAGATGGCGCGTAGAAGAAGGAGCTCCTCTCTGCTGATGTGGTGGCGGCTCTTCTCTGGAGCAAACAAAAGAGATCTACGCCAAACCATATGGATAAAACGATAGAGAGGGTGAGAGAGTGACTTAACTGAGTTATGTGTCGTGGTATGATCGTTTGGCACTCCATTCATGTGGCTCTATAGTGCGTCGTACTCCTCTCCGTTGCCGGAGTTGTTCTCCCAGCCAAGGTGATGACCCTCGTAGTGCTCCCGGGGGATGCAGAGATGAGCTACAAACTCATCATAGGTAAACGCCTTGTACACCCCACCAAGATAGAAGAAGACAACCTTCTTGTGCTGCCTCCTCTTGTGCTCATCCAGCTCGAATGTAGCCCAGAACTCCTGGAGAGCGACGTCTGGAAAGTCAGCAGCTAGGGTGGTCAGCTCCAGAAGTCCGAAAGGTATTAATGAGTCGAGCACATTCCGGTACCAATCCTCATCGTGCTCGAGGAGGGAGTCCATGGATAGTGGGCGCACGTCGGCTCCAGGAACATGCTTGAGCATCTGGTAGCGCTCGAAGTAATGTACGGGCAGGCGGGCAACAGTGGAGTGGTACCCGACACGGTCAGGGAATGCTGGTGGAGGGCCGTGGATGGCGGGTGTGACAGGGGCCGGGGCTCGGGAGCTAGAGGCGGTGTCAAGTCTCGCCTTAGTCCTGCGCTCATGAGTGACATTCCTATAGCTAGAAACGAAACCAGATTAGTTAACTAATAACCCACCCCACACTGAGTAGAAAAACTCAATTTCACAAAGAAATGAGGAAAACCGAGTGGGGGTAAGCAAAGTAAGTAATCGGTAATCACAATAAATCACAGAGCATGCAAATGTCTAGCCGGAATGTCCACATCACAATTAGAGATCAGAAGTCAAACCGACATTCAAAAAGTCAACACTAGAACACATTGAACCCTAATCATGGCAATTACTAGCTCAGAGCGGGAAATGACGGCATAATGGCAAACTCAGACGGCAAACACAGTAATATGAACGTGAATGAACACACATGGCAGCCAAACGAGCATAAACAGTTCATGGTCAAACTGACATTTCACAAAAGTCAACACCGCAAAGAGTCAATCTTTAAGCATAGCAACAAATGATCAAATGGTATTAAAATTCAGCACAATTCTCCCTAAGCATGCTAGATCAGTCCAAAGCAATCAACTAACCTAGTTCACACGAAACAGTTGGCACGCAAATCGAGGTAGACCAAAAAAGTCAACCGAAGTCAACCCCAACGAAATTCAGCATTCAACATGTCAAAAGATTCGGAATGAAAAGTTCTACAACTTACCGTGTAGCCATGAGTGCTGAAAACGAACGAGGAGAGAGAAATTGGTGAAAAATCAGAAAAACTAGGGTTTGGCAGAACGGGAGCTCTAAAGCTCAAATTCGAACGATCTACGGCTCGAAACGATCGGAAAAGGGAGAGGAATAGGGCGGCGGCGGTCGGAGACGGCGACGGAGACGGCAGTGGCGAAAATAGCGGTGCGGCGAAGGTTTTTGAAAACTGCGGGGGTTTGTTTTTTTTCAAAAATGAAAAGTGAGGGGAGAGAGAGAGAATGAGACCGGGAAATAGGGGAAGGATTTTTTATTTTTTCTCAGAATTTTTGGCGAAAAGTAGTGAAATTTTTCGCCGAAAACTCAGAGAGTTTTCGCCAAAAAGTTTAACTAAAATCGACCAGAAAACACAGTTGGATTTAAAGGGCAGTTTTCGCCAAAAAATGGGACACTTTTCGCCGAAAAATTTGACCTGCACGATTGAAAATATTTTCGCAATCCCGACAAACTTCAGAAAATCAGAATTAAATCGACAAAAATCGGAACAACCTCAAACAACTTGCGATTGCAACGATGACACACTGACTACACACGAAAAATAAGAAATCATGTAAACTGACACTTTTGGCTCCCCCGAACTGATTCTAAAACACTAAGTTCGACACAAATGAAAAACTGACTCCAGCCTTGGGTTGCCTCCCACGAAGCGCTCTTAATTAACATCCTTGAGCTGGACGATACCTGGACGGTATTAGGAGACATCCCAACTCAGGTTCTCCTTAATGCTAGCGTCGGAGTTCATGAAATAGAGCTTCGGGGTATCTCCGGCGAGCATGAATTTCTTCCCGTTAGCATGAGTGAGCTTCATACGTCCATCGGGAAGGTGATCGGTGATCTTGAACGGACCAAAGAGTTCTTTTGAGGGATCATCCTCTGCAAGGAAGATGGTGGAAGGAATGAGAACGATCGGCTTCGTCTTCTCTTTAACCTCAGGCTTCATATCACCAGGATCGGTGATCGTCGGTGTTTCCTTGGGAGATGCTTTTGGCTTCTCCTTCTTTACTTGCTCCAGCTTCGGTAGTCTGGAAGGAATTGGTGGTGCAGCTGGCTCGAAAGAGGATGGAGGGACAACTGGTCTCCAGACCATTTGAGTCTTCTTCTTCTGGTTCTTCCTCCGGGACCTGCCAGGTTCCTTGCTTGGCGGTGAAGAAGAGGCTTTCAGTTCCTTCTTCTTTGGCGGCTTTTGAGCCGAAGATCTTGGTTTCTTCTTGATAATCTGTTCAACATCTGCAACAACAGTTGATTTAGGAACACTAGAAGAGACATCAGTGACGGAGTTGACTGGAGTCAACCCCACAGTTTCAACAGCTACACAGTGAGATTCTTCATTCCTAGGATTATATTTCATACCGTCCTTAAGGCGGAAAGTTATTGTTTCCTTACCAACCCTCAAAGTCAAGGAACCATTTGGAACGTTAATTTGCATTCCAGTTGTTGCCATGAAGGGTCGACCTATAAGAATAGTAGAATCCTCCTTGCTAGTATCTATGATCACATAGTCAGCTAAGAAAGTGAAAGGACCACATTTAGTAACAACGTCTTTGATCTCTCCTCTAGGTGTTTTCAGTGATTTATCAGCAAAGACAAGTTGTATGCTAGTCGGTTCAAGTTCTCCTAGATTCAATTTCTCAAACAAACTCATAGGCATAACATTGACAGACGCGCCCAGATCACCCAAACTACATTCTATCTTAATATCATTAATAACTAGAGGAAGAGTGAAAGAACCAGGATTGGAACACTTAGCTGGATATGACGATGGAGGTTTCTTGCTACGAGCGGCAGGATATCCTTCTTTGTTTCCCCACATGCCAGTCTCGATCCTCGCGTTCGGTAGCATTGCTCTTGGGAAAGGAGGCTTCACGTAGCACGGAGCAAGAGGAGGGTCATACTCCTTAGGCGCCTCTTTCTTTGCTTCCTTCTTCTCCGGAGGTTCATCGGTCCTGCATAAAATAGAAGAAGCATTAGTAGGCAAGTTTGTTGGATCTTGAATAGATACCATCTTAGCTTGCTCCTTTCTCGGATTCGGCTCGGTTTGACTTGGAAGCTTCACCAGATGTTTGCATGCTAGAGATCTGGTTCACTGTCTGCTTAATTCTTTGACCGGATGCAATCTGTTCTTGGTTGAGAAGAGCTTGGGCTTTGAACTGACTGTCATGATCGTCAAGTCTGGTGATGATCTGACTGAGCTTCTTGTCGAGTTCACTGACGTTGTTCTTCTTCTGATGCTGCTGTCCTGTATAGGTATTGTTCAGATATTGATTCTGGTGATTGCCAGGAGCAGTTCCATAGTTACCCGAGTTTCAGTGCGGCGGCTGGTAGATGCCTCCCGGCGGATGGTTCGGCTTCTGATCCTGAGCTGGACCAGTTGGTCGGCTATTCTGGTTCTGGTTGGCACCGACATTGTAGGGAGGTCGATCTTGGTAGTTCCCTTATTGTCTGTAGTTGCAATAGCCAACATAACCGTTCTGATTATTACTGAAGCCTTAAGAAACAAAATTTACCTCTTCGGTAGACCAGACTTTTGTTTTACCAGAATTATGGCATCGGCCTCCGTTATGTGCACAAGCTCCACACCACTCGCAACCGGCAACATAGACAGAGGCTGCTGGCGGCTTGATGGGTGTAGAAGACTTCTTCAGATGCTTCTCTACTTCTGCCTTAATGGTTGCTTCGAGATCGAGCTTGCTTCTTGATCCTTCAGATTGTCGCAGCTTCAGGTGTAAGTGTAGTGCAATCCCCTTCAGCTAGGGAATTGACCCATTTGGCAGATTCTTCACGAAGACCTCGAGCAAAGATTTTCAGCTAACTGTCTCTGCTCGAAACCGTGGTGAGGACAGTTGTAGAGAAGTTCTTGGAATTCATTCCAAGTATCATATAAGCTCGCTCCTTCCTTCTGAGAGAATCTGGCGATGCTGTCTTTGAAGGCTGTTGTTCTGGAAGGAGGGAATTACTCTTCGACAAAGTCTTGAGCAAGAGTCTCCCAGTTTGTGTAGTAGCCAGGAGGTTTGCCAGTGAGCCACCTTTTAGCTGCGCCTTTCAAAGAGAATGGGAAAGCTCTCAAGCAAAGAGTGTTCTTGTTGAGATTCCCATTCTTGAAAGTGCCACAGAGATCAATGAAATCTGCCAGATGTGTGCACAGATTGTCTAGCGGCCTGCCTTCAAACTGTAGATCCCTAGAGATCATAGTCAAGAATGAATCTTGATCTCATAGTCAGGATCTCCTTCAATGCGCGGCACGACGATAGAAAATCGAACGCTAGTCGTGCTCGGCTTGTTGTAGTTAGCTAGACTCTTCTGTGCACCGCCTGGTGGTGGTGGTTGACCGCCTGGTGGTGGTAGTGGTAGTTCATCACCCATCCTAGGAGATGGAGGAGGTGAAAGTGATTCGGTGTATGAAGCGGACGAAGATGACGGTGAAGATGGAGATGAGGAACTCTCCTTCAGTTCCTCGATATTGTTTGGAGTGACGAATGGAGGTAGATTGGTTCTGCCTCTCCTTGAAATCTGTGACTGTCTTGGTGGAGCAGAATTGCCTAGTCTCTCTATGCTCTTAGCCTTGTCGTTCTTGGCGCTTTCAAGACGCGTGAGAGGGCGGTGGTGCATAAACCTGTGAACAACCCACAAATAACTACCAAGCTAGAAGCTAAGCAGATCGTATTCCACGGGCCTTCTTCAATTGTCTACTCAAATATAAGGGCAAATTACTCAAGTTGAAACACTTTGTGCGTGGTGTGAGTTCCACGACTTCTAATCTAGAAAATGCAAGGAAATTAAAAACTAAAACTGAAAAACAGATCGAAAGTTTGGTTGACTTAACAAAGATGACAGACAATCTTAGACTTCGAATCCCCCTTAGTTCACCAGAGCATTGGCAATCAACAGATCAGCGGATTTCAATTCTCGTTCAATCAATTCTAAGACACCACCAAAACTCCTGACCCTTAGGTTTAAGACTGACGAACGTTCGCTCTATCCGATCTAGATACCAAGATTAATTAGTCGCCTGGGTACGGTCGCCTCTTGCGACGACTTAACTAACTGATGGAATTACTAACGATTTATGAGTTACTCTTGCAGTGGATTAACCCTAACTGGTTCCTATGAAAGGCACACTCCAATGAATAGGTTAATTGTTCGATTTGATGTTTTAATGTAAGGCGAGCGTTCGCTTCTATCCTTAGCTTAACAAGAATCTAATCTAGGTGATCAATCCAGACAAGAAACATGAACAACGAAGAACAAATCAAACATGAAAGAGAAACTGATTGAACTTTGAATCTAATCACCGCGATCCGTGACCGCTTTAAAGCCTCGGGTCACTTAGGGTTCATCTAGTCTAAGCTCTACGAGTTTAGCTACTCATGTTCATAACAAAAGAATCAAAGGCAGAAACAGAGTTCATCTTGAACAAGGGAAGAACAGAAAAGGATCTGAAAAACCTAATTAAGACGACTCTGGCAAAGCTTCGCTCTCTGGTAATCTTCAATCCTAGCTCCGAGTCTCCGAGGTGAAGGGATGGCGTCACGATCTCTTCCTGGCTCTTCGAACTCTAAACTCTGCTCCAGAACTTGTGAGAATTCTGAAATTATGATGTATTATCAGGTATATTCTTTATTGGGCCGCCGGTTAAGTATTTATACTTAACCCTAATACCGCCGGATTTTGCCTGGAATTTTCGCCGAAAACTTATGAAGTTTTTGCCGAAAATTACTTTGTAAAATGACTGAGTGCTCGGCTGATTCTCCTGTGATTTTTGGACATTAGGGTTCTCGGCGAAAACTAGGACTTTTCGCTGAAAACTTCTCTTTGTGAACTCAGCCGATTTCTTCTTGAGTTTTCACCGAAAACCTGGGGGTTTTCGCGGAAAACTGCAGTGTAAATCGGGGCAGGATTTGAATTGACTTGATTGACTCCTTGGATCGATTCTGGTGCGGTTCCTCGAGGTTCCAACGCCTTAGACACGTCCTTCTCTACTATATTTGATGGCAAAAACCTGTGCTAACATGAAAACACTAGAAAACCATCAAATAGACCCGAAACGGGCTAAAGTAACACAAATGGCACGAGATAGAGCAGTTGAGTGAATATTCACTATTCTACCCTAAAAACCATGTCTTAAGCAAGGAAATGTTGCTTAAATGAGGCTGATAATCATGTCAAATCGAGTGTCATCAACCAGCCATTGAGAGTTTGATGAACGTTGGATTTGCGTCGTAGGACGGAGAAGAGAAAGAGTATCGGTTAAAGAACCCAACTTCGAGCCTCATAGTATTTATGATATTGCTTTTTCGGTTGGGTGCATGTAAACCGCCTTGGGAAACAGTTTTTGTTTGACAAGATGGGTGACTGCATCAAATTGAAACTGGCGCCAACCGTTAGTTAATGGTGTTTTCAAAACGAATATTGGTGGTCAACAAAGGCACCCCATGACAACCTTATCTAGTTCAACACATCCCCATCTACTTTGAGCCTCCCCTCCTCTTCCCCCGACATGACGCTGGGCGATCCGAAAATCAACTGCGCTGGTAAGTTATACTATTTCTTTATCACTTACAGGTTCCTACTGGAATTGACACGATGCTTTCTACTCAATGCAGTGGTCGAATCAATATTGGCACGATTAGTACGTAACACCAAGCCGGTGGACGAGTTCGAGTATGACTTCCATGAAATCATTTGCTATTGTGGTGTTCGGTCTTCTCATCGACTATCTCATGACCCTCCAACCACGGGAAGAAAATATTTCGGATGCGGGAACGACCACAAAGGGTGTGGATATTTCGCCTGGTTCAAAGATAAGGTAGCAGCCATGGACGACAAGGTTGCCCTTGTCGGAGCCTTGAATGATAAAAGCGCACTCATGTCTGCAGTTGACCTGTTAGAGTCTCAAAACTGAGGTTTGTCCGACGAAAATTGAGATTTGCAGTCCGTGCTGTCACAGGTTATGACGATTGGCCAAGTGCATGACGAAGGTAGCAACACAAATTCGTCTGATTGCGTTTACGAAGATCAGCTGACGGCTCTTTCCCAAAGGGTGGCGAGGGTTGAGAAATTCATAGACAGTCTGAAGTAATTGATCTTTCTCGTAATATTTACTAGTGTCATATTGCATGTTAACTAATCATGTATCCAACTGTAACCAGTTGTGAATTCCAGTCGTATCTATAATTTCTCTTTTCCCGTCGCCTAATTTTTACCCCAACTGGGTACACCTAACACATTAATACGAGAGTTACTGCTAACCCTAGTTGGTACACCTAACACATTAACGCTGTTAACCCATTAATACGAGAGTTTTCAACCACCACATCTCCTCTCTGTTTTGAAATGCTGAAAAGAACATACTCCAAAAGACATCCACTAGGAATCCTCTGACTACAGTGGACGGCAATGTCGAAATCATCCGTTGCAACGAACATACACCACCAGACAAGTAACTCAGCATGAGGTATGCCCTTCCGTAACTCCCCGCCATAAATAATGTTCTGTTTTGTCTATTGCTATACAATGACCCCCTCCCAACTCCGATTTATTATGTAGAAGCATGGGGTGTAATCGCCATGTGCGATTGCGGGCTACCGGCGAAGGTGTACCCCGTGGAACCAAGGTTGCTTGGTTGTTCATCCCCACACAGGCACTACCTAGGGTGTCCTCAAATAGAGGGTAAATGTGAGATGAGAACCTGGTGCAAGGTCCAAGAGAGAGCTCTGGTAGATAACGAGAATCCAAGTGCTTATGACGAAATGGTCGTTCATGAAAAGGACAACGTGGAGAGAATGGATGATCTACTTGAAGATATTGAACGTCTCAAGTACAAGATTCAGGATTTAGAGGGTTTCATCCTTCGCTATCCATAATTTCGTATTATTTTGCTAGTAATTGTACTGTAATGCACATCTAATTGTACTCTGTTCGTATTTTCGAAATTTTGAAGTTACGTTGACTGAGTCAGCATTCAACTACCATACTGTCATTAAATTCATTACGTACCCTACGCGTACCTATAGTGTACCATAGGTTTACTTTAGGCGAACCAAATTTATTAGGCAACCATTGTCGTAATAAATGAGTTTAGGTAGTAGTTCCACCAACTTGCAAACAGTGCATTAATTTTCACTCAATATGCGCACTTAAAAACCCTTTTGGGTGGCATGTATGGCCCTCCACCCACTGAACATTTACAAAATATTTTTTTCAATCATAATGGACGAGACGGCTTCATCCCAAACCTCCCGCACGACCCCATTCAAATGGCTTACACTCCGAGGTATGGTAGATGGACAAAGCATGGTGAGTTGTGGAGGTTTTTGGTTTATTTTTCATATCAGCAACTGACTATATGTTACTCCTCATGGTTAGAAGACTTCAGTGTAACCCCGATGTGCGATTGTGACATACCCTCTAAGCTGCTACCGGTGGAACCGAAATCCGCCGGTGATTACACCCCTTTCAAGTACTACATTGGCTGCCCCAAGAAAGTCGGGAGGTGTCGGATGTCCATGTGGTGCAAAATGCAGGAACGGGGTGCTATGGAGCCTAGTGGTGTCGTAGTATTCGATGAGATGGTCATGGTACACCAACAGCAAGAGGAACGAATCGAAGAACTGAAGGAGGAAATCGCTCGTCTGAAGGTTGAGTTAGCCAAGTTAATGGCATACTACAACGATTAGGACTGATGTCCCAAAAGCCATAGAGTGTTCCTACCCCATTAAAGTGTAGTTGAAAGTACTGGTCTGTATTTGAACTTAACTAATATATTACCTACCATAAACTTGGGATTAACCTGTCTGTCACTAATAGTATACATAATACTCGAAATAACCAATGCGGTACTCGCAGTAGTACCAATGGGCACCGCATTGGTTATACCCAAAAGAATAGGCTGTGGACTGTATCAAAATATCAAAATCTTAATCTTCTTCAATCATCAATAACCGCACTCTGTTGGCAGCACAAAAACGGGGTCAGGTCCAGCGGGTTTGATGTGCTCCCCGGGAAAGACGCTATCGACTCATAGGCTACCCTCTCCTCTGCTAGTTCACGTATCACATTTTCCCTTGCTGCCAACTTCTTGCACTTGTTTTTCTCTTTGCTTCGTCGGATTTTGGTGTTCACCTTGTACCTCTGTGTGTTCTTACTCGGCTTTGGTATCCGCGGGAACTTCACAGCAATCTCCGGCCTCCTTGGTTGCTCTCTGGTGACTGGAGTCGACGAGGAAGGATTTGTGTGAGCAGATGGCTAGTCTGCTGGCTGGACTTGTATAGTGAAACCGTTTTAGAGGAGGGTTGTTAGTTCCTCCACGCCCTTGTTGGCATACGATAATCTCTGCGTGCTTGCTCAACAAATGGCAAAGTATCTCCTCCCGGTATGAAATCCTAACCAATGCACTGAACAGAGCATGCAGGGTGATGTATCGCTCAGACTCCACCTGAGAAATACTGCGTGGAATGCCGGCCAGGACTCTGAAAAAATCGGATCTTGCAAGCCGAGTCCACCACTTCTTTATGTACCTCTCTTGTAAGCCACGAAAAGCCACATGTCCATTACACCCCTGCACAAACATCACTAGCAAACAGTGTCGGCATAGCAACCCCATTGTGTCACAATACTTACATACGCACGATACCTCCCCGGTGTATGTGTTTGCTGTCACAACCCTGTCGTCTAGCCTGTCATTACCATCGGGTTTGTACACGGTGATTGTGATGACAGTTCCTATCGTGGTCTGGCCAGCAGTGTCCATAGTGTACTCTTGTATTCGTCCGTATTGTTCTTGGAACATGGCGAATATCTTCGGGGTGTACACTAACGCGGCCCTCTGCACGATGTCGCTGTATTCGAACGCGACCCATGGCTTTGAGTTCCTGGACTTAAATTCTTCATTCTGCTCTGCCTCTCTTCTGCTGCGCAACATCCTGCAGTAGAATTACAAGTAAGGTATCCAGTCACAAGTTTGTGTACGGTATACTATGGATACAGACCAGGTGTGTAATAAGTTAAGTTTTAGTATCGTACCGGTCGAAATGGGGAAAAAACTCCACTAGGTTGTGGTTCGGCTGTAGGAAACCCCGGAGCACTGAATTGGTTGACTCAAAGAGTTGTGAGGACACCATACCAGCGGTGTAATTGTTACTCACCCATGCTGACGACCACTGCTCCCGGAATCGTAGGATGTACTTGCACCATTGGTGGCCGGTCGGCCCATATAACGGGAAACATTCACGGATCATGACATCCCATACGTCATCGAACTCTTGTTCGTTGTCCATGTCATAATAGAGTACAAGGAACTTCCTCACAAAATCTTGCGTGAACAAGGTGCTCAGGTTCCTCTTCGCGTTTTGAAGAATGTGGAAGGTGCATAGGCCGTGGAACGTCTTGGGAGCGACCCCATTCATGCATCGGACTTCCTTGATAGATGCTGCCATGGCACTGTCCCGGTCAGTAAATATGGTCTCCGGAGCGACCCCATTCATGCATCGGAGAAACTCTTTGAACAGCAACACGAACGATGGTATTGTCTCATCGTAGAGGAGGGCAGCCCCGAATATCACTCCTTGATGGTGGTGGTTGAATCCCACGAAAAGTGTTATGACACAAAAAGTATTGCAACTAGCTTAGCATGTTGGCTTCAAATAAGCTAAACATACGGTCAAAACAAATAATGCTTGTTAATGTAAGAACTAACCCAAGGGTCGATAGTGCTTGTTCGTCCGGTACGAGGTATCGAACGTGATGGCATCTCGGAAGCACGCGTAATCGTCCCTCATGCGCTGGTTTGCCCAAAAAATGTTGGCCGAATTCTCTGCCTGGTCAACCTCTATCTTGTGCCAAAATCCAGGCTCTATCTTCGACTTCTCGCGCAGATACTCGGCGATGGCGGTTGCCTCACCATGCAACATGTGCTTTTGCCGGCGCCTAGACAGGTTGCTCCTATGATCGACCTTGGTGCAGCCCACATTTTTCACATTTTTCATGGTGAAATCGATGATGTCGTTGAGCTTGTTCGAGTCCATGGTGAATACGACGATGGGTTCAAGAACAAAGGAAAGAGCTTGGTTCAGAAACAGAAATTAACTTTTCAATATATCTACCTAAACCCAAACAATACCTAAGCTAAGGTAAAGCCATAAACTTAAAAAGTAGTTCCAGCTGTCTAACACTCACAATTTTCCCGCCTAAATACTTTAACGAAAATATCCCGCCCACCGAGCCGAAATATTCCCGCCAAATGCAATCTCGGCGTATACGGGCCAAACCGTATACGAAACCGTATACGCCGCTTTTCATTTACTTCTATTAATTTTTTAATGGCTTACATGAATTAATGGTGCGGGGCCCGCAGCTTACAGCTGCTGACACCGGGCCCGCGCCAGATAGCTACTCCCACCCACCGTCGATCAGATCGTGCGGCTCTGAATGTGTGCCCGCCGCGGCGGCCGAAATAACGGGCCAGCATCGAAAAAAATTGTCAATCATGGGATAAACCCAACCACAAAAACCCAAATTTTATGGAAAAGCTCTATATTTAAGGCTTTCCATCCTTGGTCTTAAATTGTGGGTCACACTTATTTTCCTTCTACCAAGGCAATAATTACCCAATCACACTCATTTTATCCACTTAATTAAACTTAGACAATAAATTTAAAGTAAGAAAATAATAAAAAATATTCTAAAATATGGTGTTGTAGTGGGAATGGTAATCGGTTGGTTGGATTAATAATCGATGAATTTCGGTCGATCGAGCAGTTTAAAAATTGCAAACTTCTTAACCGTTAACCAACCAATTTGGTGTCGACTTCACCGATTGACGAACCGAAGTCGGTCGGTTACATCAATTCTGTTTATAATAATTATAATTGTAACTATTGTTCGTCCAAAGTCGATCGATTACTCAATTTTAACATGTAATTGAAATAGGTAATTGAAATACATAATTTGGACACGTTGTATTGTACTTTAAGCCAACTCTCAATCCATGTGCTCACGTAGGATATGCCAAGTATGAATAAACTTAAATGTTTTTCCTGCATTTTCCGACTCAAATATTTGTCTTGCTTGATCGAGTACATTAGATCCACCCGTCGGAGCCGCATTTGCCTTCCGAACACATTCATTCCATACGTTACATTGATGGTTGGAACTAAAATCGGTGTGTAGATCTCACATATGGATGATGGTGGAGAAGTTAGGTGGACATGTAGTAGCTGAAGGTTGGTAAATGTATATGTACTGGTAGTTTAAAAAAGTTCACTTTTTTTCCAAGTTATTTGTAACTAAGTTATTTTATTTTATTTAAAAAATTAATGTTCAAATTTATTTATTTTTTTATCGAAATGTTCGTCTAATTAATTATAATAGTGTATGCATAAATGACGATCAAGTTATAAATTTATAAACTAGATATCTACTCTAAGATAAATTATAAGCACAACTTCATTATATGACTTCAAATTATAAGACCTTATGATTGGAAGGAAATTTACTTTTAGTACTATTTATTACTTTTTGAGGTCTTAAATTTTGGATTTTAAGACATCTAGAAAATTGAAATTCAACCTAAGTTTCAGTTTTTCATTTGAAATTTTTTACAGAGAGCGCTTCCGGTAAGAACTGAGCTCAATCATAGAGGACTTGAAATACTGACTTTTTGTCCGATTTGTTGGGATGAGGAAGAAACAATTGATCATTTATTTTTTTTACTGTAAACTAACAATCAAGGTGGCTAAAGTTTGTAATATGCCTATTCAGGATTTCAAGGGCCCGTCTTTTGTGTATGCTTGGAGGAAAATCTCTATGGAACATATGAGTTTAAGAGTGTCGTTTATAATTTTTTGGTGGAAAGTATGAAAATCAAGGAACCTAGTTGTATTCAAACATACCTAGGATTTCCTGAAAAAAATCTCTGAGCATTTCTTTTTTATGTTAAAGGAGCAATTCGACAACTTCCCCACATCCAAGAAAACAAAGGCGGTTCAAAACACAATTATAAAACATTTGAATAGACCTCTACGTAAGGGTGTGATAGGATTCAATAGGATTCAATATTTGAATAGATGGGGCTACTTCTAAAAATGTAGGTGGAGCAATAGGATTCATTATTAGAAGTCTTAATGGGCTTCACATCTTCTCTGGGGGTCGTTGTTTCGTTGGAATCACAGACCCTTTCACCATTGAATGTCTTGCGATTAGAGAAGCCATGTTCTGGTGTTTAGAAACAAACCTTAAAAGTGTTGTGATTGAAGGGGATGCATAGCAGGTTAAAAATAAAATTGCACAGGGTAAAGCCCTACACTCCTCAGCTGGAGCAATTGTTAATGAAATTAGACTGTTGATTAATGACTTTGATTTCGTAGAATACAAAACTATTCCAAGGGCTCATAATATCATAGCACACAATCTTGCCAAAGAGGCATTGTCTTATCTCCCAATTTTGTTCGGTCTGATTAATTTAAGACCTCTTGCTTAATGTACCAATTGGTGGATAAATTTCCACCCCCAACCCCATTCCCCAAAACCCCCTACTTTTCCCTTTTCCTTTTTTTTTTTTTTTTTAGCTCCTAGGATGGTTCACGGTCTACGATATCTCTTCTGGAGATATCCTAAAAAAAAGTATTTGCTAACATAGCACACTACTTGATCCGGTCCTTGCGATGATTTTTCTGGGATATTTCATTCTAACCTATCTGTTTCTTAGGTTATTCGGGGAAGGGATGAATTGCAGAACAAAGATATGTAGGTTGACAACAAGTTTTGGTTTTCTCAACAATTTAGGTTTTCTGACCTAATACTGTATATGCTCAACTATTTAGGTTTTCTGACCTAATTGTCTAATCCCTATTTTTCCAGGCTTCTTCTGGTTTGCATATGAATTTGATCAAATTACAGGAGCCTGTTACCTAAAATCATAAATTCTCCTAACAAAATTTTAACAGTTCAAAGATTTTGAAACCTTGGTATAGTCGATATTTTCATCATATTCAATTGCAACTTAAACAGTACATGTTAAATCTAAATACTACCTTCGATAATACCATTACATTTTACCGAGCATGACTATAATCAGTACATAGCCAAACTTCTTGCATCGATCGCCAAAGTTCATACCACGATTTACTCGCTCCATATCACGAATCTTCCAAAGAAATCCAACAACAATATGTTTGACATAGTCGTCAAGTTCTAGATTTACCCACAAAAAAAATTTGCACGCACCAACTCTTTACAAAACACAAGCATGTATTAACCACAAACCTAACAACACAAATGCTGAAACCATATACAACACATCAGTCAATGAAAACTCCATTACTTACTCCATACTTGCAACAACAAAAAAAAAGATCATCCAGGATTGCTATCCGTCCAAGAAGTTCGAATAACAACCATTTGACCACACCCACACAATGGTCGATTCATAGCCATACTTTGAACCAGAATAAAAGGGTTTTATTTTATTTTGACAGAACAGAGGGTGAGAAACATAGGGTAAGAATCCGGATTTCCCTTTGTAACCACACGAAATGAGCAAATCGGAAGCATCAAAATAGATCAAAGATATGGGTTATCTTAAACTTAGGGGTCGTTTTCCGTACAGGTTTTGGGACCTGGATTTGGCTGAAATCCATTTCCCCCCCAAATTCCATGTTTTCCGGTCTATTTAGACAACCCAAATCCGGGGGAGTTCAATTCCTGGCAGGCTTTCAAATCACCCCAGGGCAGGTTTTTAATTCCCTTTGAAATTGGAAGGAGTTGGGCGGATTTGAAGGTCCTAACCCAATTTTTTCCCATCTTACCAAACTTACCACAATTTTTTTTGTTCTATTTTCTTCGAGTCCGTCTAATACTTCGAATCTGAACCTTTTCCTTCTTCTTCTTCTTCTCCATTGTCCTAGAATCGCAAAGTCTATACAAAAATTTGTTTGAGAAGGATAGCGAATACTTGTTTTTGTATTTGATTTTTTTCCGTTGATAGAATAGAGTTTCACAAATAGACATTATATGAATATTGTTGTTTGGTAGAATATTGTTGATTGTTTGAATATTGATGTTTGGTCGAATAATGTTGATTATTTGAATATTGAGTTTGGTCGAATAAAAAAATTTAAATATTTTTTTGATAATTGTGAGCTCGAATTTTTTGAGTATTTTGTGTAAATAATGGCATAAATGAGATGCAAAAAGTAGAGGTTGTTCAAATTGTTAGGAAGGGTAATTCAGTAATGCTAGGTGGTTCTTTGTTTGAAATCCATATGGTCATGGTATTGTGGAAAACAAGGAATTAAAATCCGGAAGGAATTAGGGTCTTCCCCAACAATCGAATCCCTTCTGGATTTTAATTCCACTACAATTCATTTCCACGCGAAAAACGACCCTTAATCTTCTCCTTCGAATAGATCGGCAAATGTCGTTCTTTATCACTGTGAACAGAAAAAATAGATCTATGTTTCTGTTGGGGTAGTCGTTGTTCCTAGGATAAACGATGAAGATAATGGATTTCACATTTAAGTTTCAAGTCTTTTTTCTGGTCCCACTTATTAATTGACCCACTTAAAGACGTGGCAGCCACATAGGATGGACAACCGGCTAAATCTCGGGAAAACTAGAAAACATCATAGTACTCTAAAGACACCAAATATACAATCTAGACTATAAAATTGAATGGAGTTTTGTGGTTATCAATGTTGATCTTTCTAAGGCTTACGATAAAATTGAATGGAGTTTTGTTCATGACACTTTAGATCATGCAGGGTTCCCTACGAAGTTTAGGGATATTATTATGCGCTGCATCTCCTAGACTACTTTCCAGGTGCTTTGGAATGGCTCGTGTTCGGACTCTTTCATTCCTTCGAGAGGGCTCAGACAGGGCTGACCGCTCTCCCCTTACATATTTACTTTGTGCATTGAACGTCTGAGCAGGATGATTATCTCTGCTGTGGATTTCGGTTACTGGCAACCAATCCGTCTGACAAGGAATGGGGAACCTCTCTGTCATATATTTTTTGCTGATGATTTGGTGTTTATGGGTCAAGCTCAAGTTATTATGGATATCCTCAATTGTTTCTGTGAGGCATCCGGACAGAGTATTAACAAGGATAAGTCGAGGGTCTTCTTCTCTTCCAAAATGGATAGGACTGTCTGCAGGAATGTCTCGGGTATTTTGGGGATCGCTGCCACGAGAGATCTTGGGCGGTACTTGGGTGTGCCTCTGCTCCATGGAAGAGTTAATAAGTCTACTTACGAGTATATCCTTGCTCGCATGGATTCAAAGTTAGCGGGATGGAAAGCTAACAACCTTTCGCTGGCAGGACGAGTTACCTTAGCCTCCTCAGTTTTAAATTCCATCATGTCCTACATTATGCAGACTGCTTGCCTTCTGGCCTCTATTTGCAATAGCATTGACAAAAAAATCAGGGATTTCATTTTGGGCTCGTCGGAAGGTAATAGAAAAATTCACAACATTAATTGGGAGACGGTGTGTAAGCCGAAGGATCTGGGAGGGTTGGGACTCCGCAGTGCTCGCGAGCTGAACAAGGCTTTCCTCATGAAGCTGGTCTGGGATCTCATGAAGAATCCTTCTACTTTGTGGGCCAAGGTTCTCATATCGAAGTACATGGTTAAGACGGTCAATGGGTATGCTCTTGCTCGCAAATCAGGTTTCTCTGCTTTCTGGAGAGGATTGATGAAGGTGTGGCCAGAGGTCGAAAGCGGCTTGCAATGGAGCATTCGCGATGGAAAAAATACGAATTTTTGGACTGATCGGTGGTGGTGGACAGCGGAATCGTGCTCATTGACCATGCTCTTATATCCAGGGAGTTAACTGCAACCTTTCCGTCTCTGAATGTGTTTTACCTAATGGAACTTGGGACTTGGGACTTGGATTTCCTTTCTTCTGTTTTATCCAATGCTATTATTCTGCAGATTGTTGGAATGCCAGCCCCGCGTGATGAGCTTGGCAGAGATTCCTTGGCATGGGGCCTTGAAGCTAAGGGTTGTTTTTCAATTAAGTCGGCTTACCTCCTACTTAAAGGCATTCAGTTGGAAGGGGTAGAACATCTTTGGCGTCCGATTCGGTAGTGGCATGGCCCGAATAAGATTCGTCATTTCCTCTGGCTCGCTACGCATGATCGGCTCATGACAAATGAAGAGAGACGCCGCCGTCATCTCACTCATCAGGTGTATTGATAAAAGGCGATTTTACCAAGGTCGTATTCCACGGGGTCCTCTCATAAACCAATACTCACACTTCTCATAGACGGTCTAGACATTTGAAATTGGTTTGGTTTGATTGAGAAATTCAGAAACAAAGGCAAAGAAATGCAATACTAACAAAGATTAAGCAAGAAAAAAGGTGGTTCAAATCAAAGACAAAGGGGTTCCCTTGGTGGGTAGTTTCATCATGCTCAAGATGACTAATTGAACAAACAAGCTAATCAAGATCGAGTTTGCATTCGGATGACCATGCATTTCACTTCTATAGACTCAATGCACTCTCGTAGCACCTAATCCCTATCCTAATACCACTCAACTTAGGCTCTCGCTCTCAAGCTAAGTGAAAAAAGGATGCATTCTAAGTGTTTGATGAAATGCCAAGACACAAGATACTCTCTTAAGACTCTATGACCACAAGGATAGGCACAACACTCTCATATCAATGCCCTAACACTAAGAGATTCACCAAAAAGCCTTTTCAAACTCAATTGAATGAAAATCCACATGCACACCAAGTGTTCGATAAAATGCCCAAGAGAGAAATCAAGTGAAAATGGTTGAAATAAGATGATCTAATCTCTTAGAACACACTCACTTCAATCCCTAGACCTACAATCTATGCAATCCAAGCACTCTCATGCATCAAATCACATTGAATGGACCAAATTAAGCAAACATGGCATAAAATGGCATTAAGAACAAGTCTAGGAATCATCCTCATACAACCAAGATCAATCATGGCAAGTTCTATACAATCATCTCTCTATCATAGCACAACTAATCTACCCATCCAAGATGAACCCTAGAAACTCAGCCACACATGGCCAAGGGAGTAAAGAGAAAAGAAGGAAGAATGGTCACCAAGAACACCATGGATGAATCCTTGAGATGATCTTCACTTCTCCACTTGTAAGCACTTCTCCCAAGGTTTGTTGGCTTCAATCCTATCTCCAATGGCTTCAAATTGCTCCAAAAATGTGTTCTAGGGTTTGAGGGTTCGTGGGTATGTGTTTGGGGTTCAAGGGAGATGAAAGAATTCCCCAAAATGGCCAAAAACAAGAGTATTTATAGTGCAGGGGGCAGTGCACGGCGTGCACCCATGCACGGCGTGCACACCTGCACGGCGTGCACCCCTGCACTCTGCAGAAAACTCGATCTTGTAATGCTCATATCTCCCTCGTCCGGACTCCAAATGACCTCTCGTTTGCTCCTATGCGCTCCTTGTCATCCGTACTTTGATGCCATAACCTAAAATGCACAGAGGCAACTCCAATAGACCACGAATTTGGCTCCAAAGTGGCAACCGGACAACAAAATGACACTTTGCACAAAACTTCAATAAAAGCATATAAGTCATGTCATTTCACGAATAAACACGGGCATTTCAAAGGTCATTCATAAGATTAAAATGCACTAATTAAAGTCACATCAAATTCCCCTACGACTAAGCTTTGCTTGTCCTCAAGCAAATGAATTAGAAAACATCCAAGTTCACAAATGACAAGTTCGGTCCATTGAGATTCAAGCAATCACAATTTAGCTTAAAATGCTCCACGAACAAACTAAACCTACACATGCAAGAACATCAACCAAACAAGTCTAAACCTCACTAATTTCTGCACACTTCAAGTAGTGGTTGATTGGGACACAACAAAACCGACCACAACAACACCAACTCTAATCAAAAGGACTTGAAATCGGGACATGGATCGTAAGTGGTGAGTGATTATGATGTGGCTATCGACTCGACTTCATCCGCTTCTAGATCCGCACTTTACAAAACTCTGGCTAGGATCAAGGGCTACATTTGAGAACTCTTTTTCTTTTTTTTTTCTTACTGCATACTAGTGCTCGATTCAACACTTCACTTAGGTGTTGAACCTGCCTAGCTCACAGCCTTTGCCCTTTTGCTTAGTGCTCAACCCGACACTTCACTTAGGTGCCGAGCTTGCCTAGCTTTTCTTTTGATTTTTTTTTTCCTTCACAATTTAGCCACTTGATCCTTAGCCCCTTACAACTTTCACACAAGATTTCGAATTGGATTCCGTCTAATCTCAAGCCACAATCACGAAGGATCAAAAAGGGTAAAGAAAGACATGGAAAAGGGTGAAAATTCTGATTGCCTTCATCATCCTAGACCGGTGTTATCGAGCGGTACAAAAACACGTATCAAACCAATCAACCAACATGCAAGAGTGATAAAATCTCAGTTCTGGCCCAGACTCATTTGATATTAGTGCTAACATGCTGGTTATAGGTTCTAAGCAGGACAGTCTAAACGTCATTGTGAAAACTTGAAGTCAATTAAACACCAAAAGTCAAGAACCGAACGATTCTACAATAGAGGAATTCGACATTCAATTAAAATCATGCAACACATCAAAACATAGCTTTAGACTTCTACCGACAAATAATCACACCAAACCTCAAACTCCCCTACGACTAACATGAGCATTGTCCTCAATGATCAAGAGAGAGAGAGGATAAGGTGGAACGAATATACCGCGCGGTGAAGAAAAGAAGCCGGAGATGGAATCCCGGGTCAAGTAACCTGTTCAGGACGAGGACCTGAATCAGGGGTACCTGTAGAAAACAAGGGAGAGCACACCACTCAAACACAACCCATAGTCGACAAGATGAGAGTACGGATGAGATGTGTGATCCAACAACATGACAAGTGCAAAGCCAGAAATGAAAAGAAAAAAAAAACAGAAGTCAAACACAACAAAACATGCAGTCATAAACAGAAATAAAAGAAAGGAAAAATCCAAAGTCCTGAGAAGTGGTGAGTGATCCTGTGGCTCTCAGTGGGGTGGTGGTCGTGGGTGCCCAGGCCACTGTGACCATGGATGGTAGCCGTCAAACGGGGGAGGCGGTGGAAAGACTGCCCAAGTGCTGGAGGGGCCGGACTCAGAGTGGAAGCTCTCCTGGTAGTAGTAGGACTGATGCTGCTGCCAGTACTGAGAATGCTGAATCTGAGTAATCTGGATACCCTGAAACTGCTGAACCTCATGCACCTGAGCAAGCTGCTGTCCATAGAACTGCTGGCTCTCAAAGTCCCTAGCGTTGTACGCCTCTAGGTTCTGAACTCTCCTGTTAAGATCCTGTATCGCCGCACTGTCTCTCCTCTGTCCCTCACGAATATCCTCCACTACAGTCGTGAGGCGACCCATCCCCGAGATAAGCTCATGAAGCAAAGTAGGGTCGATCTCTACATCCTCCTCATCACTGTCATCATCTGAGACCCGACAAGTCGGAACCAGAAGGTCTGTGATCTGAGCTGTAGGTAGGACAATCCTCAAGAGAACTGGTCGAGGCTCGACAAATGCAGGAGCAGGACCAAAAGCATCAAGGCACTCATACCCACGCACCAACCTGGTCACAAATCCTCCTCCCAGCAGAACACCAATAGTGTCATTAGCTTGTATCTGAAGGAGGGCTCCTAGCACTAAATCACCTAGATGCAGCTTGATGCCCCTCTCCAAGCAATAAAAGAGAAACAAATCTCTGACTGAGACTACACCTGGAGAGGAGGATGACTTCCTGTGGGTGATGGAGTGCCGGAAGAAGTGATGGAGGAGCTTCAGCATAGGCCGATTCACTTCTGTGACCTTGGATGAGCGAGCTGAATAACCTCTAGTCCTCGGTGCAATTTCCTTGAAGAATGCACTCTTGGCGTCCCCCGCAAGAGAAGATATGAGAGCCAACCCAGAGAGCTCGCCACTTTGAACCTTCACCCACTCATAGAACCCAAGGCGGTATCCAAACTCGTCAATGGAGCACACACGCGCCATCCCGCCGAGCCTGAAGCGCACACAAACCTCACTAGTGGTCTCGTGACACTCCACGGTGAGAGTGCTCAAGAACTCCTTTGTAGGCCACTCATACGCCCTCTCGTCAACCTCCAAGAGCGGCCAAATACCGGCTCCATCAGCCAAAGTCTTCAAAGCATCCAACCAACCATCATGACTCTGCAACCCCTCAAAATCAAATCTACCCTGCCTCGCCACAGGCCATCTTGCCATAACCTGATAACGACTGTAAGCCCAATCCCTGGGGTCGAAGTCGAAGATCCTCTGAACCACTGACTCAGGAGGGTCGACGCCACGAGGAGCTGGAGGCGGCGAAGGCGACCGTGGTGGAGGAGCAGAAGACTCCCAGTCTGTCCCTTCCTCTTCTTGGAAGCTGGTGCCTTGGATCGCTTGGGGGCGGAGGATGAAGAAGCTGCTTTACCCTTAGGAGGCATCCTGCAAAAGAAGTGCAAACAAAGAATCAACAAGAAGGGCACACTCCTAACACAAACCCTATCAAGGCGCCTAGTCATAACACATGATCAAAACATTGAGCACAACATTGAGCACGATTCAAGATCATCAAGTTCAAGTGCACAACCTATGCTAGCAAAAATCAAATCACAGAGATCCACAGTTAAGCAAAAGGCATGCATAATGGATCAAAAACACGAATCAAGAACATATAAGCCTAAGTCCACACAATGTAAGGAGGAATGCACAAAGTTTAAACCAATGAGTGGTGATTAACCACACCCCTCCTCACACAAAGAATGGAATTCAGCCCCTGAATTCAGAACACACTAACAACCACACCTAACTCCACCATTCAAATAAATCACGATAAAACAACATGCTGCCCCCATCAAGCCACCACTAATCCTGTACAAACATCCACCAATCAAGAATAATCAAATCAGCCACCAATCAAGAACAATCAATCAATCTCACAAAGCCAAAATCGGCTCAACAATGGACACAAGCAACGCCATAACCCCAAACCTGCTCACATGAAACCAAGCAAATCCCACACCCTAAACTAAGCAATTAGAATCTGCCAACACTCAAAGAAACACCACACCACAAGTAAACAAACAAACCAACTCAACAAACCACACCCCTCACATCAAAATCCTAACAATCAAAATCAATGCCCAACTCCACAAATCAAAGCAAGCCAACAATATCAACATTCAATCAAACCACACTACCAACTGCCAACTAACTCAAGCAACCAAATCAGAAAATACAAGCCAAAAAAAAGAAACCTGAGATTGGGGCAGGGCGGCAGGGCAGGGCGAAATGGAGTGGCGGCTGGAGTGGGAGAAGGGAGCCGGCGGCGGGCAGGAGTTGGTGGCGGGCAGGAGTTGGTGGCGGCGGCGGCGGCTGTGTGAAAGAGAGAGTGAGAGGGGGGCTGGGTCGGTGGAACGGAAGGGGGTGGCGTCGTCGGGTGGGGCTGAGCAGATGGGCGGCCGGAGCTGGCTGGCAGAAGGAAGGCCGGCGGTCGATTGGTCGGCGGTTGGAGCTGGTCGGTGTGGTGGCGTCGGGCGGGTGATTGGAGTCGGCGGCGGGTCTGGTGCGGCGGCGGCGGCTGTGTGAAAGAGAGAGTGAGAGGCTGGGGTCGGGTGTGAGGAGGGAGGGGATAAGGGGGGTTGGGTTTAGTTGGGTGGGTCAGCCGGGTCGGGTGAGTGGGTCGGTTGGTTCGGGTGGGTGAGTTGGTTGAATCAAAACCAAACCGAACAATGACTCAAACCAGAAAATCAAGAATCAGATGACTCAACCACTGACCAAACCGAAACAATGCAAAGGGAAAGATCAGGTGCACGGCGTGCAAGTGTGCACGGCGTGCAGGGTGCACGGCGTGCATGGATGCACGGCGTGCACCTTGGAGCTGAAAATTTTTTCCGAAACCTCCTGGACAGCACGTGCACCAAACCGTGCACGGTGCACCGGCGTGCACCTCCTCAGCTTAAAAACAAATTTTCACCTCGACAAAAAACGACCAAAACACCGTCAAATCAACCCAAAATGGACCCCGAACTTCAGAATTTCAACGCCTACGAGACCACAAAGGACACCACAACAACTCAAGGACCTTGAACACCACAAAAACACACAATCACGCAATCAAATCAAGAAGAAAAGACATGAAAAACCCTCGGGTTGCCTCCCGAGAAGCGCTTGGTTAACGTCTTAAGCTCGACGAAGCAAGGAACACTCAAGGCACGACCAAAGACAAGACCTCAACAGCACCTATAGTATCACTAACAACATAATACTTAAGTCTATGGCCATTCACCTTAAAAGGTTCGGTTTGGGATGGAGAGATTACCTCGATGGTGCCATAAGGAAAAACATGAGTTACCGTAAAAGGGCCGGACCAACGAGACCTCAATTTCCCGGGAAAGAGCTTGAGCCGAGAGTTGTATAGGAGAACTTGATCACCAACTTTGAAATCCTTGCCCGGCTTCAAACGGGAATCATGAATGAGCTTCGTCCTCTCCTTGTAAAGCTTTGCATTCTCATATGCATGATGGCGATACTCCTCGAGCTCATGTACCTGAAACTTACGCTCTTCTCCTGCGAGACTCATATCAAGGTTTAGAAATTTCAATGCCCATATCAAGTGACGCTTAACCGGTGGCATACTCTATCGAATTGCCCTTGAAAATGAGTACCTCGATCACTAATGATAGCACGAGGGGTACCAAAACGGGTGAACAACTTAACAAGAAACTTCCCTACGACTCGGGCATCATTGGTAGGCAAAGCTTGTGCCTCCGCCCATTTAGACACGTAATCTACCGCAACTAATATGTACTTGTTACCATGCGAAGTAGGAAACGGTCCCATGAAATCAATACCCCATATATCAAATATTTCTACCACTAACGAGACATTTTGAGGCATTTCATTACGGGAAGAGATGTTACCTGAACGTTGACACGCATCGCAAGACTTGACAAAGTCTTGACAATCTCGGAAGATCGAGGGCCAAAAGAATCCGGACTCAAGTACCTTGCGAGCCGTGCGATTTGCTCCATGATGTCCACCCGTAGGACCGGAGTGGCAATGTCGCATGATGTCCTTAGATTCTCCATAAGTGACACATCTTCTAATCATACCATCCGAGCCAACCCGAAATACAAAAGGATCGTCCCAATAGTAATGTTTCAAATCCGCAAAGAACTTCCTTTTGTCTTGAGTGGAGAGGCCCTCCTTCAAGTCTCCACTAGCAAGATAGTTAGCCAAATCCGCGAACCAAGGTTCCTTGAACTCTAAAGTTGCTATAGCGAATAATAGCTCATCGGGGAAGTTGTCATTGATCTCTTCATTACCATTGTGTACCATTTCCGCCTCTTCCAAGCGAGACAAGTGGTCGGCGGCTACATTCTCGGACCCCTTCTTATCTCGAATCTCAATATCAAACTCTTGCAATAGAAGGACCCATCGGATCAACCTTTGTTTAGCATCGGTCTTAGATAGAAGGTACCTCAAAGCTTGGTGGTCCGTGAAGACAATAGTGTGAGAAAGTACCAAGTAGGACCTAAACTTATCAAAAGCAAACACTATGGCCAAGAGCTCCTTCTCCGTAGTTGTGTAGTTCCTTTGAGCATCATTGAGAGTCTTACTTGCATAGTATATTGGATGGAATCTCTTGTCGATTCGTTGGCCTAGAACCGCTCCGATGGCGTAATCGCTAGCATCACACATCAACTCAAATGACTTTGACCAATCCGGAGCAATGAGTATAGGGGCATTCGTGAGCTTACCCTTGAGGAGTTCAAAAGCTTGCAAGCACTCTTCATCAAAATGAAATTCCACATCCTTCTCAAGAAGCCGAGCCATAGGAGTAGTTATTTTCGAGAAGTCTTTGATGAAGCGCCTATAGAAACCGGCATGCCCCAAGAAGCTTCTCACGGCTTTCACGGATGAAGGTGGAGGAAGTTGAGAGATGGTCTCCAACTTTGCCTTGTCAACCTCAATGCCCTTTTTAGAGATCTTATGACCAAGAACAATCCCCTCATTGACCATGAAATGACACTTCTCCCAACTTAATGCAAGATTGGTCTCTTCACACCGACGCAAGACCTTCTCAAGGTTCCTCAAGCATAGGTCGAATGAATCCCCAAAAACTGAGAAGTCGTCCATGAACACTTCCATGATATCTTCCACGAAATCATCGAAAATGGCAAGCATACACCGTTGGAAGGTAGCGGGAGCGTTGCACAACCCAAAGGGGATCCGTTGATAAGCAAAAGTACCGAAGGGGCATGTGAATGTGGTCTTCTCGATGTCCTCCGAGGCGATCGGGATGTGGAAGTACCCGGACATACCATCCAAGAAACAATAGTACTCGTGACCGGAGAGACGCTCGAGCATTTGATCCATGAAAGGTAGAGGAAAGTGATCCTTCCTAGTGGCTTCATTGAGTCGACGATAATCTATGCAAACACGCCATCCGGTGATCGTCCTTGTCGGGATAAGCTCATCTTTGTCATCAGCTACCACCGTGATCCCTCCTTTCTTGGGAACAACTTCATCAAAGAGTTCTCAAATGTAGCCCTTGATCCTAGCCAGAGTTTTGTAAAGTGCGGATCTAGAAGCGGATGAAGTCGAGTCGATAGCCACATCATAATCACTCACCACTTACGATCCATGTCCCGATTTCAAGTCCTTTTGATTAGAGTTGGTGTTGTCGTGGTCGATTTTGCTGTGTCCCAATCAACCACTACTTGAAGTGTGCAGAAATTAGTGAGGTTTAGACTTGTTTGGTTGATGTTCTTGCATGTGTAGGTTTAGTTTGCTCGTGGAACAGTTTAAGCTAAATTGTGATTGCTTGAATCTCAATGGACTGAACTTGTCATTTGTGAACTTGGATGTTTTCTAATTCATTTGCTTGAGGACAAGCAAAGCTTAGTCGTAGGGGAATTTGATGTGACTTTAATTAGTGCATTTTAAGCTTATGAATGACCTTTGAAATGCCCGTGTTTATTCGTGAAATGACATGACTTATATGCTTTTATTGAAGTTTCGTGCAAAGTGTCATTTTGTTGTCCGGTTGCCACTTTGGAGCCAAATTCGTGGTCTATCGGAGTTGCCTCTGTGCATTTTCAGGTTATGGCATCAAAGTACGGATGACAAGGAGCGCATAGGAGCAAACGAGAGGTCATTTGGAGGTTGGACGAGGGAGATATGAGCATTACAAGATCGAGCTTTCTGCAGAGTGCAGGGGTGCACCCGTGCAGCGTGCACGCCGTGCAGGGTGCACGCCGTGCACTGTCCCCTGCACTATAAATATTCTTGTTTTTGGCCATTTTGAGGAATTCTTTCATATCTTTTGAACCCCAAACACATACCCACGAACCCTCAAACCCTAGAACACATTTTTGGAGCAATTTGAAGCCATTGGAGCTAGGATTGAAGCCAACAAACCTTGGGAGAAGTGCTTACAAGTGGAGAAGTGAAGATCATCTCAAGGATTCATCCATGGTGTTCTTGGTGACCATTCTTCCTTCTTTTCTCTTTACTCCCTTGGCCATGTGTGGCTGAGTTTCTAGGGTTCATCTTGGATGGGTAGATTAGTTGTGCTATGATAGAGGGATGATTGTATAGAACTTGCCATGATTGATCTTGGTTGTATGAGGATGATTCCTAGACTTGTTCTTAATGCCATTTTATGCCATGTTTGCTTAATTTGGTCCATTCAATGTGATTTGATGCATGAGAGTGCTTGGATTGCATAGATTGTAGGTCTAGGGATTGAAGTGAGTGTGTTCTAAGAGATTAGATCATCTTGTTTCAACCATTTTCACTTGATTTCTCTCTTGGGCATTTTATCGAACACTTGGTGTGCATGTGGATTTTCATTCAATTGAGTTTGAAAAGGCTTTTTGGTGAATCTCTTAGTGTTAGGGCATTGATATGAGAGTGTTGTGCCTAGCCTTGTGGTCATAGAGTCTTAAGAGAGGGTCTTGTGTCTTGGCATTTCATCAAACACTTAGAATGCATCCTTTTTCACTTAGCTTGAGAGCGAGAGCCTAAGTTGAGTGGTATTAGGATAGGGATTTGGTGCTACGAGAGTGCATTGAGTCTATAGAAGTGAAATGCATGGTCATCCAAATGCAAACTCGATCATGATTGACTTGTTTGTTCAATTAGTCCTCTTGAGCATGATGAAACTACCCACCAAGAGAACCCCCTTTGTCTTTGATTTCAACCACTTTATTTTTCTTTCTTTTTTTAGTTTCCCTTAAGTTTTTAATTTCTATTTCAAACCAAAACTCCTTTCAAATGAATAGACCGTCTACGAGGAATGTGAGTAGTGGCCATTGAGAGAACCCCGTGGAATACGACCTTGAATGTTGTGAGTTGAAATTCACACATCAAGTTTTTGGCGCCGTTGCCGGGGACTCTCTCATTCCTTTGAAAGCATTTAGTAGTAGACCGATCTATTCACTTCCTTCCAATTTAGTTTTTGCTTCCTTTTACTTGTTGTTTGGTTTTGTTATTCCGCATTGTCGTATTACTTGGGTGTATTTGTTGTGCTTGTTTGTAGGTATCTTGTACTAGTGCATGAGGCGACTCACTCGTCTTCAAGCACGACTTCAAGGTCTTGCGCAAGTGATTGAGCCACCAACCTTCTCTCCCTCTCATTTGGTTCATAGCTCCACACGCAACAACATGTCTCACCATGAAGATGAAGACAACCTTTCGGAGCATTCTCACCATACCAATGATGATGATCACTCACAAAGGGGTGCAAGACGTACCTTGGCGGATTATGCTCGTCCTACTCTTGAAGGGGCAGCCTCTAGCATTGTTCGAAGACCTGTCAATGCTAGGAACTTTGAGCTCAAGCCTAATATGATCCAAATGGTTCAAAATGGAGTGGTGTTCAATGGCATTGATGGTGAATGTCCATCTAGGCATCTCAAGGACTTCTTGGAGATATGTGACACGGTTAAGAATGACCAAGTTCACCCGGATTGTGTGAGACTCCGGCTCTTTCCTTTCTCACTCAAAGGTAGAGCTAAGTCATGGTTGGAGAATCAACCGAGTAGAGCTTTCACCACATGGGAGGGCCTAGCCGAAGCTTTCCTTGAAGAGTTCTTTCCTCCTTATATGACGGATGCAATCCGAGACCGCATCAACCACTTCACACAACACAAGGGAGAGCTCTTCCATGAGACTTGGAATAGGTTCCAAGCCATTCTTCGGTCTTGTCCTCATCACAACTTCGCCGAATGGAGCTTGGCGGACATCTTTGCTAGGTCCCTTGATTTTGAGAATACAAGGATGATCAACCAAGCCGCCGGAGGTGACTTAAGGACGCTCACTCCCGAAGATGCTCTAGAACTCTTCGCGGAGATGGCCAACAAGACAAGGAGTTGGTGATATGACCCGGCTCCACCGCCCCGGGCCACAAAGGTATACTCACACCCCACCAAGGTACCCCGTAGAAGGCCGAACTCCGGGCCCATATAAAAAGCGCCTAGAACTAAGGACTGGCTACTTACAAGCCCTCAAGCCTAGAAATGAACTCAAGAACAAGCTCAGGTCTGCCCCACAGGGAAGGAAGACACCCCGAGATGGAAGGGAGTTCCAGGCCATGTTACTGGCCGAGAACCTAAGTCCTAGATCGAGCACTGAGTCTCAATCTTTCCCCAACCTCTCTTCAATGATCCCTCAAGTCAAGCACACGTCCAAGGCCATCTGGGAAGAATTCTGGCGTACAGAAGACAAGAAGATTCGAGAATATGTGGCCAAGACAGGTTGGCTTCCTAAGGACACTGCCCGGGACCCGGCGGACACGGCCAACCAGCCCCTGCCTCGGCTAACTCTACTCCACACTCAGAACCTGGCGGACAAGTTGAAGCCAGAAGACTCAGGAGGTCAAAAGACTTGGGAGGAACCTCACTTGTCCGAGAAAATGTCCAGCAGAAAGCCAGAACCGCCCGGCATCACCAAAACCCTAGTATCGGGTCCGGAGCATTTGATGCCGAGCCGGTCACCAGCGCCGAAGGACGCCACCCGGCCACCCGGTCACCCGGAACCCGCGGTAATTACAGAAATGCCACCGCGCGGGTTCCGGGCACTTTTCCTAGCCGCGTCCGGAGTCCAGCCCGCGCCCGGAGGACTTTCCTAAGCCCGATCGGACACGGACACCCGGTGTGCCCTAATCCGCCCGGATTAGGGTTTTGCTCAAATTTTGCCGGTTTTAGAGTTTCATTCTCGGACAACTATGTTTATTTTAATATTTTCTTCGGCCTATCTTTTAGGATTATTTTAGTCTTACCTTTTTAGAGTTGGAGACGGCTTAGGCCACCCTTGTGCTATAAATAGAGGCCTCGGCCATCATTGTAAGACACGTTAAGTCATAATTGAAATTTCAGAACTTTGTTCTTTTTCCTTCAAGTCTTTGCTCGTTGTTGCTTAGCTTAAGGTTTGGTTTATCATCAGAGGTTATCACCCTTTGTTGTGGCACCAATTCGACTGAATACCTTGGGGTTCCTAAGTCTATACTTAGTGGATTTCAAGTATTCCCCGCGGTTTCAAAAGTTAGGATTCGTGAAGCTGGTAATATAGTTTTGGGTGTTGAGTCGATCCCTTCCTAGAGGAGGCGGTTCGCATCAGCTGGTATCAGAGCACGGTTCAACTCTTGGACCAACAATCTATCCCAGTTTTCAGGTTGTTTTACTTGAATTCATATCCTTTAGTTTTCGTTGTTTTCAGTTTCAGAAAAACCCTAAAAAATCGAGCATTGTGTTTGTTCTATTCTTCTACCTTTCTTTAAGTTTTTGTTGTGAGAAAAAGCTGTGGCCCATCAAAGAAAAGAAAAAGAAAAAGAAAAGAAAAGAAAAATCAAAGGTCTAGAAAAATTGACCTAGCTAAAAAGCAAGGCCACGTTCACAATCAAGGTAGTAGAATAAGTTCAAGAAGAGGGGTTTTTCATAAGTTAGCTACTAGCTTTCGCACTACTAGCTTCCTTGGTAGAACACCCAAATTTGTATGTCTTGTCATCCCACGCCCTAACTCAAGATTCTGGCCCCTAGAAATCCGAAACCCTAGGTATAAGGTCTTGTTAGTGTCATTGGTAGACTTAGACTGCATAGCTTCGAAGAAACTTGCAACTACTTGAATTGAGATTGACTTTGTTTTGAAAATTTCAAAGAAAACCCTAATTTGAGTGACTTGTTAAAAAAAAAAAATTTCATACACGAGTGGTAAGAAAACGAGTGTGTGAGGTTCAATTGAGAGATTTTGTGAGGTCCTTTGTTCGTGACTAACCATGGCAGACGAGAGATTCAATGCTTTTGATGCCCGGTTGACCGCCATGGCTGAAAACATGGCCCGAATCGCCGAGCAGTTCGGAGCCACGAATGGAGATGGCCCCCGGCGGCCAAGGAGGAATGAGCAGGAAGAAGATGATGATGTGAGCAGCCTGAAGCTCAGTGTGCCTAAATTTACTGGCAAAACCAACCCCGACGACTACATTGATTGGGAGAGGGCCATGGAGGATTTCTTTGAGTGCCACAACTATTCCGAGAGGAAAAAGGTAACCCTAGCCACACTAGAGTTTACTGACTATGCTGCCTTGTGGTGGTCTCAACTCAGGAATCAGATCAGGAAGGAGGAAGAGGACCCCGTCCTTACTTGGAGGAGTCTCAAAAGAAAAATGAGGAGGAAGTTTGTACCAAGTAGCTACAACCGAGACTTGCACACCAAGCTTCGATCCTTGAAGCAAGGGAACATGACGGTTGAGGAATACAACAAGGAGATGGAGATCTTGGTTGCACGGCTTGACCTGAGTGAGGATGAAGATGCCAAGATAGCCCGTTTCACCGGAGGGTTGCAAAGAGAGATTCTACACCAAGTCAACATTCTCAACTTTGCTGACTATGATGACTTGATCAACGTGGCTATTAGGGTTGAGAAGGAGCTGAAGAACGGTCTTGGAAGAAGGACTACCCCGCCGCCACCGATCAGTGCCCCGGTGAGAGGAGACCGAAGCGCCGGCCACACCCCATACCGGCCAAACCCTAACCGGAGCGCCGGATCGCGACCAAACCCTAACCAAGGGTCGGCATCACGGGTAAACCCTAATCTCTGTTCAAAAATCCCTACTACTAACGCTCGGCCAAGTGCCATTGTGTGTTTTAAGTGTCATGGTAGGGGTCACATAGCAAGGGACTGCCCTAACACCCGAACCATGGTGCTTAGAGAGGGAGAAGTCGTGACAGACGACGAGGAGGAACCAATTATTGAAGAATTGGAGGGAGAGTCGAGTGAAGGAGAAGAAGTTGAGATAGAAGGCTTGGAAAAATTTTCAGCCTTCAGCAGTCGAGTGATCACCCCAGCACTGCCCCAGCACAGTGCCCAGCACTGCCCCAGTACTGCCCCCACTGCCCCAGTACAGCGCCCGGCCCTGCCCCGGCCCAGCGCCCAGCACTGCCCCAGCACCGCGCCCAGCACTGCCCCGGCCCTGCACCCCGCGCTGCCCCGGCACAGCACCCAGTACTGCCCCGGCCTAGCACCGGCCCTGCCCCGGCCTAGCATCACGACTGCCCCGGACATCCTGTCCGCGCCGGATGATGTCGATCGGCCCACCCCGGGTCTTTTGAACATTCCCTCGGCCAATTTTGACCTGAAGAAAGCCGGAGGGCTCTTTGACGACCTGAAGCCGAGCGCCGGCCCCGACGGCCACCCGGCGCCCCCGACGGTCATGAACCCGACGGCCCCGACGGCCAAAGAACCAATGGCCACCCGTCCCGAGATTCAATGGGAAGTCATCTCCCAGCGGATTTTAAAAGCTGCCCCGAGCGAAGAAGATCCAGAAGCAGACTCGGATGAGGAAATGAGTGAAGAACCCTCCCCCAGCAGCTCCCCGAGCCTTAACATTACTGTTAATGGCATTTATGAAGTGGAAGAAATGGAGACTGAAGGAGAAGACACTGAAGAGTCCGAGACATTGTCCAGTACCGACTCAAATGACACCCCTAGTGCTACTGATGAGGATGAATCTTTCCCGGCCGTAGCCCACAAGATTGCTGAAGTTTGGAAAAGAGTGATGGGTTCTAGGAAGGATGCCGAGGTGGATTTGGGGACAAATCCCAGTCAAGAAGAGGGGGATGATATGACCCGGCTCCACCGCCCCGGGCCACAAAGGTATACTCACACCCCACCAAGGTACCCCGTAGAAGGCCGAACTCCGGCCCATATAAAAAGCGCCTAGAACTAAGGACTGGCTACTTACAAGCCCTCAAGCCTAGAAATGAACTCAAGAACAAGCTCAGGTCTGCCCCACAGGGAAGGAAGACACCCCGAGATGGAAGGGAGTTCCAGGCCATGTTACTGGCCGAGAACCTAAGTCCTAGATCGAGCACTGAGTCTCAATCTTTCCCCAACCTCTCTTCAATGATCCCTCAAGTCAAGCACACGTCCAAGGCCATCTGGGAAGAATTCTGGCGTACAGAAGACAAGAAGATTCGAGAATATGTGGCCAAGACAGGTTGGCTTCCTAAGGACACTGCCCGGGACCCGGCGGACACGGCCAACCAGCCCCTGCCTCGGCTAACTCTACTCCACACTCAGAACCTGGCGGACAAGTTGAAGCCAGAAGACTCAGGAGGTCAAAAGACTTGGGAGGAACCTCACTTGTCCGAGAAAATGTCCAGCAGAAAGCCAGAACCGCCCGGCATCACCAAAACCCTAGTATCGGGTCCGGAGCATTTGATGCCGAGCCGGTCACCAGCGCCGAAGGACGCCACCCCCGGCCACCCGGTCACCCGAACCCGCGGTAATTACAGAAATGCCACCGCGCGGGTTCCGGGCACTTTTCCTAGCCGCGTCCGGAGTCCAGCCCGCGCCCGGAGGACTTTCCTAAGCCCGATCGGACACGGACACCCGGTGTGCCCTAATCCGCCCGGATTAGGGTTTTGCTCAAATTTTGCCGGTTTTAGAGTTTCATTCTCGGACAACTATGTTTATTTTAATATTTTCTTCGGCCTATCTTTTAGGATTATTTTAGTCTTACCTTTTTAGAGTTGGAGACGGCTTAGGCCACCCTTGTGCTATAAATAGAGGCCTCGGCCATCATTGTAAGACACGTTAAGTCATAATTGAAATTTCAGAACTTTGTTCTTTTTCCTTCAAGTCTTTGCTCGTTGTTGCTTAGCTTAAGGTTTGGTTTATCATCAGAGGTTATCACCCTTTGTTGTGGCACCAATTCGACTGAATACCTTGGGGTTCCTAAGTCTATACTTAGTGGATTTCAAGTATTCCCCGCGGTTTCAAAAGTTAGGATTCGTGAAGCTGGTAATATAGTTTTGGGTGTTGAGTCGATCCCTTCCTAGAGGAGGCGGTTCGCATCAGTTGGTCTCGACAACAACCTCCTAAGTCTAAGTATGAAAGTGACACGCACTATGATTCTCGGTCCGTAAGTGTTGATGCACCAAAGGAGTCGTCTAGCTATGGGAAGAAGCCTAAGTTACCGGGGCACCAAGATGAAGATGATCCAATGATCGCTCTCCTTATGTCTAAGATCGACGCCATGGCTTCACAAGTAAGCAATCTTAGTATGCCTAAGACTCCCTCTAAGCCATCTAAAGTGGGTAATCCACCGGTTGCTTCGGTATTTTGTTGTGAATGTTGTGGAGGCCAAGGCCATGATGCTAATGTTTGTCCTTCTGCTACTTCCGAGCCTAACCAAGGTGAACGCATTGAGGAAGTAAGCTTTGTGCAAGGCCAAGGGTTCTATGGAAACTTCAACCCTCAAGGAAATTACCAAGGTGGTAACTACAACCGTCCTTGGAACCAAGGAGGTAATTACAACAAGCCTAATCAAGGTGGATTCCAAGGATACAAGGGGTACAATCAAGGCTCCCCATGGAATCAAAGGGGAAATCAAAGCCAAGGCAACCAAGGAGGAAACCAATGGAACCAAGGTGCTAACCAAAATCAAGGTAACCAAGGTGGTGAGCAAGGTTCTAATCCACTGGGGATGTATAACCATAAGGGTAATGGACCACCCGGTTTCAACAAACCTCCTCCAAACAAAGAAGGTGGATCTTCAATCTCTCAAGAAGACACTAATGCGGCTATTCTTCAACTCTTCAAGAATCAACAAGCTTCCATCTCCAACCTAGAGACTCAATTGGGGCATGTTGCCAAGGTACTCTCGGAGAGACCTAAAGGTAGTTTACCCGCCAACACCGAGGTCAATCCCAAGGGTCCCGAGGAGCTTATGATGGTAACTTTGAGGAGTGGTAAGCAAGTACAAGATGTCATCCCTAAGGCGGTAAGTGCTCAAGATGATGATTTGGTTATAGTTGAAGATGTTGACTCCGATGATGACACGGATAAGATTGAAGTTAAAGATAGAGGAGCCAAGGCTAAAGAAGCTTCTAAGATGACCAATAAGGTTGGTTCTCAAGAGGCTACGGCGAGTGCTACTCCGGTCTCTCCTCCCGCACCGGTTGTACCTCCGTACAAGCCTAAGCCACCTTATCCTTCTCGCTTGAAGGCGGATTCCATGGAAAAGGATTTCAAAAGGTTTGTTGAGATTCTTGACAAGGTGCAATTCACAATGCCTTTTGGAGAAGCAATCACCAAGATGCCTCAATATGCGAAGTTCATGAAAGAGATCTTCACCAACAAACGCAAGCTTAAGGATGTAACTTCGGCAAAGCTCAACGAACAATGCTCCGCCATTCTCTCTAAGCAACCACCGGAGAAGCTTAAGGATCCAGGTAGCTTTACTATTCCTTGCACTATTGGTAAGCATGCAATAAGTAGAGGCTTAGCCGATTTGGGTGCTAGTATCAATGTTATGCCATATTGCATGTTTAAGAAGCTGGGCCTAGGAAAACTAAAACCAACCCTCATGAATGTTCAATTAGCGGATAAGTCCATGAAATCCCCTCGTGGTATTGTTGAAGATGTGTTGGTTAAGGTCGGTGCTTTTGAATTCCTTGTGGATTTTGTTATTCTAGATGCTATGGGTGGTACCGATGTGCCTTTGATTCTAGGACGACCTTTCTTAGCAACCTCTCGTGCTTTGATTGATGTCTACGGTGGTAAACTTACACTTAGGGTCGATAATGAATGCATGAACTTTGACCGTTCAAATGGCATGAAGTTTACTTTGTCTTATGCTAGTCACCATGATCCTAAGAATCCGCATGAGCTTACTTCTGCTACTAATAGCACTAACCTTGTCCGTCATAGTCTTGCGGAGTTGTTTGCTCTTAGTGATGCGCAGGAGAAAAAGGATGAAGTAAAGGAGGCTCCACCTTTCGTGCTTCAAAAGACTCCACCTAAGGCTAAGAAGAAAGGTGTGGAGAAGCCACCCGAGAAGGGCAAGGAAGCCGCACCGATGGGTGAGACTATCAAGACTAAGAAGCCACCCGATGAGAGAATTCACTCCAAGTGGTTTGGCCCCTTCTCCATTGCTCACACTTCATCATCCGGGAAATCCGAGCTCACACCTCCCGAAGTCGGTAAGGTTCAATTCAAGTTCCGTGTGCCATGCGAAGGTAATGACTTCGATTTCAAAGAGGTAATGAGTTGGGATGGTTTTACTTAGCTCGTCCGTGTGCTTCGTCGAGCTTAAGACGTTAACCAAGCGCTTCTCGGGAGGCAACCCGAGTGTTTTTCATGTCTTTTCTTCTTGATTTGATTGCATGATTGTGTGTTTTTGTGGTATTCAAGGTCCTTGAGTTGTTGTGGTGTCCTTTGTGGTCTCGTAGGTGTTGAAATTCTGAAGTTCGGGGTCCGTTTTGGGTTGATTTGACGGTGTTTTGGTCATTTTTCGTCGAGATAAAAATTTGATTTTAGGCTGAGGAGTGCAGCCGTGCACACTGCCCGTGCATGATGCACGCCGTGCACCGTGCACGGTTTGGTGCACGTGCTGTCCAGGAGGATTCGAAAAAAATTTCAGCTCCAAGGTGCACGCCGTGCACCCCTGCACGCCGTGCACCCCCTCTGCAATTTTTTTTCCACAATATTTTTCACTGTTTGATTCGTTTGGGGGGTGTTAATGAGGTATTGGGGTGATTATGATTTGGTTTTTCATTGGTATTTCTTGTGGTATTTGTTCATGACGGTTTGCTCATGAAAATTTGGCTTGTTGAGTTTGGCTAAGTGGTTTGATTGTTGTCATGATTGTTGTGCCATTGGCGTCTTCAATTGTGGTTTGCTGCTTGAGTTCATCGCTTAACAAATTGTGGTTTGCTTGAGTTCATGGTGAATGGTATATTCTCTTGGGATGGTTGGTTGAGGGTGGTGTATGTCATTTTGTTGGGTGTTGCAGGTGATGAATTCAGGGGCTGATTTTCCTTCTTTGTGTGAGGAGGGGTGTGTTTGATCACCACGCATGGGTCTATTTTTGTACATCCCTCCTTACATTTTGTGATTTCGTGCTCATATGTTGCTATTAGTAATATTGCCCGTTTTACATGCCTAATGCTTAGAGTGGTCCTTAATGAATTGATCTTTGCTAGCATAGGTTGTTGCTTTTGACTCTGATGATCTTAATTCATGCTAGGTGATATTTCCATTTTGATGTGATCGTTGAGCTGTGGATGTTAAATTGTTTGATCTTTGCTCCGATCTTTCATGTTTTGGATTTCGAAATTGAAGGATACGTGATTAGTGATTTTTGTGTTGATCCTTCCCAGTGAGATTTCCAGGACCCCACTTCTATCTCAAGACCCTTGTTTTATTTTTATTTGATTGTGGTTGTGTGTAGATCAATCAAGGCTCTCTTTTGGCTTTATTGCACTTGTTTATGCACCCCATGTTATCTTTAATTTTTCGCTTTTAATTGTTGTTTGAGGTTTTTGTGTTGTTTTAGCTTTTTGAATAAGGTTTGACAAGCATTCTGGATCACTCTTCACCAAGGATCATCATGGAACTCTTTCACCACTATTACGTCCTATGCTCCTCTCTACCAACGTGGTAACTTCGTTCCTCCTTACCCTCTCTCTCTTGATCATTGAGGGTGTTCCAGCCTGGTCGCCTGGCCCAATAATGGAGGCCCAAGCTTGTTGGTCCTCGCGGAGTGTTGTACCTCGTAAGTAACGTGAGGGGTAGTCAGTTCAAGGAAAAGGGGGAGGCGATCAGTTTAAGGAATGGGAGAGGAAGGAGGGTAACGTACCGCGGAGCGTTTGTCCGCTGGGTAAAGGTGTTGTCCCCTGGTTAATAGGGTGTACGGGGGTATTTATAGTACCCCTGCCTTGGTCGCCAAGGCCGAATCTTAGCCACTCGTTTGTAGCTCCCGTAGGATGTTGACACGTGTCCGCTCTGTCTTGGAAACCTAAGTGTCGCCGAGTAACCCTAGGAGGCTGCCGAGCTGGGCCGTCGCTTTGGGCCTCACTCCACTTCCTGGGCCTGCCTGTTCGGCCCATCTGATTTACCGCCTGGGTCCGGACCCCCTGCCCTAGCCACTGTGTTTGGGCCGCCATGTGGGTCGCCTCGTGGGCCGTCGTGTGGGCCTTAGGACTTTGTCGGGCTGGGCCCATCAATTGCCCCCAAGCCCTTAGTCAAGCTTTGCTTGACTGAGGGTTTACTTATAACTTGGATCGCTCGTCTCGTGATCGCCGTAAGAGGTCCCATCAATTGCCCCCGAGCCCTTAATGCGAGTTTTGCTTGGCTGAGGGTTTACTTATAACTCGGATCGCTTGTGTTGTGTCGCTTTATCGCGTTGCTATCCTATCGTCTTATTGCCTTGTCATTTTGTCGCTTTGGTGTCTTGGTTCTTATCGCCTTGTTTCTTTTGTCGCTGCTTTCTATTGCGCCCCTTCTTTCCAGTCTTTCACGCACCTCTCTACCGCTCAGGGCATCATGGTCTTTTATTCCCTACCTTGCTGGAGAAGCTGGGGAAATCGGGGTATTTTAGTAATTGCCCAGAAAGCCATCATTACCTTATCCCCTCAGACGTCATTTCAGCCGCGCGTGCCCCAATGAAACGTCGCGACGGCTCATCTTCCCGCCAACACGTCCTTTTAACCGCGTGTGACTCACCCATTCACCGCGACGGTTCCATTCCCGCTCACCGTACTCCTATATAAACCCCCTTCTTACCGTCTTCCTCCTTTTTTTACTCCTCCTCTGCCACCTTGACTCCTTGTTTTTACAGTCTTCTTGCCTCCACTGCTTTCTTATTCCTTCCGGCGAGCCCTCCACTATCTTCTCCTTCCCTACGATCGGAAAGAGCTCGTTTCTCCTTCTTCCGATCACCAGAAAACGTTCATCTCTTCCTGCCATTTCTCAGATGTCCGGAGCCCCCCGACGCCCACCTGGTACGTGACTCCTCCCCTCTTTCTTCCTCTCATTGCCGTCCTGCCGTGTATCTCTTTCTCTTTTCTGCTTCTTGATATTAGTCTTGAACCATGGGTTCCGATTCTGATAGCCAAAACCAAAGTTATTCCTACTCCGCGGGTACCGACCCTTCACCTTCTCCTTCATCCTCTCCTTCGTCCCCTCCTTCAACTTCCAGCCAGTCGACTGAACCAACGTCCTTAAATCCCCCATCCATGGCTGAAACCTTGTCTGCCCAAATTTCCGACGTAGCAGAGGAGAATTTTGATGAATCTCCTGCCCTGCCTTTTTGGGGTCCCCACCAAAAAGGATTCGAGCGGGCCCGTCATGGGTCGAGATTGATCCCGAGGCGACTAGAGTCACCGGCTCCTACTCCATTGGCAACTGGCGGTCTATGTGGGGAAGAGCTACTTGTGACGAGCGCGCGGTTATTGGCCCGGGCTACTTTCCTTCAGGGTCAGTGGAGAAAATCGCCCGCGTTCTTCCGTTCGCCATGCTGCCATCCTCCTGGAATTCGCCGTGGCCTCTCGGCTTTCCACTATCGGCAATTGCCCGCCAGGGTGGCACGGTATCTGGACCGAGGCCTTCACCAATGGCCTTCGCCTTCCCCTTCCCCTTTCACGGTCGCCCTGCTTGAGTGCTTTGGCGCTTCTCTTGGCGCCTTCAACGTTGGGTGTTGGGCTACGGCCTCTGCTTTTGAATGCAGCTGCGCGGCCAAGAAGATCGCCCCTACTCTGCGGCTATTCCAATTAATTCATTATGCCAAACACACCTCCAATGGCATCAGTTTCGTTCGCCGAGCTGATCTTACCCAAAAGGGCACTTACTCGTCCCGAAACCTCGTCCTACATGGTACCATTCGTTTTTCTACTTCCGCCCCCGCGACACGGATCATCATTGGGCTTCGCTGCTCCCCTCATCTTGGTCTCCTGGCGACGTGAGTTCTTTCAACGCCGAGCTTGACCCTACTCCCGATGAAATACTCCTTCGTCGCCAGATTCTTCTAGATTGCCATCACTTATCGACCGCTTCTGGCCTGCGGACTGCTCAGGCGGGAATACGAGGAGGTATACCTTATGCCTTAGGTGGTGCTGATTGTTTTCCTCCTTTCCTAGCTGTCGCCGTTCATCTTGTGTCATTGGGTCGTCGAAGCAAAACCCTTAGGAGTGTATAACCTTTATATTATCGCCTTATATTATCGCCTTTTTATGCTCCCTTCTCTCTTTTTTTATACTAATCTTTGGATGTACCTTTCCTAGGTGCCGTAAGTCTCGCTGGATGCCTCCTCAGTACCACCGCGCGTGGTCCTGTCGCCGAGACCCGTCCCAGCCGCTCTGAGGCTGCCCCCGTCGCCCCTGCTTCTGTCCAACCTTCGCCCGAGAAATCCAAGGGGAAGAGGAAGGCGACTGAAACGGATGAAAGCCTCCTCTCACCAAAGAAGAAGAAAAAGGCTGGGGCTTCCAAGCCGAGGAGAAAGGCCGGTGGGGGCTCCAGCAATCCTCCGCCGCCGCCCCACCAGTGATAGAGGTGGAGGATGTCGATGCGGAGACTGAAACACCCCTCCGCCGCTCTCGTCGCCAGTCGCCTCCGACACATGACAATCTTTCTGCAAGGGAGCCCTTAGAGCATCCTGCTGACGAGAACGCCATCTCGTATGACGACTCCTATCTTCCCGACGAACCTATCCCTCTTCCCCGGGATCCGGAGCATCCCGAGTCTGTGCCGGCCGCAGAGCTTGATCTTCGTCCCACCGAGCCTGCTCGCGATCACTCTCGCCCTCCTCCTGTCAACACCGACCGTGCCCGCCGGGCCAGCTGGACAGAGCGAGTTAACACTCTCTTCAATCGCCCTGCTCCTGCTGGCCGCGAAGGCGAGGGTCCCTTTCGCCTTCCCTACTTTGCCGTCGTTCATCCGGTGGCATCCCACATATCGCCCGGATGGCGAGTGATATCTCGGAGGAGTTCTCCCGAGGTATCTACGAGGGGGTGACCGCTCCTGGTGAGGGTTCGGAGATCTCAGACCTGCACGGGGCAACTTCCTGCCGCCTCCTTCAGGTACCCATGGAATACGTCTCTTATTTGCTTTGTCCTATTACCTTAGTTCTGCTCGCTGCTTCTTACCTTCTTCATTCGTTTTGCTGCCTAGGCCGTGGCTGAGCTCGGCGATCTTTCCTTTGCATGTAAACACATGCAAGAGGAGAATCGGAAGTTGAAGGAGGATGTTGAGAATCTGCGCTCTTTGCGCATGGATCTCACTCGTTATCATAACGAGGAGAAGGTATTTATT